>JAUIMM010000556.1:2310000-2751710 GCA_031769625.1 Taudactylus pleione
ATATTCAGTCAAATGCTACAGAACTCATTGGACGGCGCTTCACAGTGCAGATGGACAATGACTAAAGGAGCATACTGCAAAAGCAACCAAAGAGTTTTTTAAGGCTAAAAAGTGGAATGTTATGCAATGGCCAAGTCAATCCCCTGACCTGAATCCGATTGAGCATGCATTTCACTTGATGAAGACAAAACTGAAGGGAAAATACCCCAAGAACAAGCAGGAACTGAAGACATTTGCAATAGAGGCCTGGCAGAGCATCACCAGGGATGAAACCCAGCTTCTGGTGATGTCTATGCGTTGCAGACTTCAGGCTGTAATTGCCTGCAAAGGATTTACAACAAAGTATTAAAAAGTGAAAGTTAGATTTAGGATTGTTTAGTTTGTCCCATTACTTATGGCCACTTTAAAAAGTGGGAGGCACATATAGAAACCGTTGTAATTCCTACACCGTTCACCTGATTTGGATGTAATTACCCTCAAATTAAATCTGAAAGTCTGCAGTTAAATCACATCTTGTTTGTTTCATTTCAAAGCCATTGTGGTGGTGAATAGAGGCCAAAATCTGAAAATTCTGTCAATGTCCCAAAATTTATGGACCTGACTGTACATATACATTACAGAATTGTGAGCCCACACTTCTTGGCAGTTCATAATTGACCCTTACAAATGCAACATTATATTATAATATAAACAATATACAAAGGAAAATAAGCTGAAATACATGAAAATATGACACATAATACTGTTATATCAGTTATAAGTTTGAGGTAACTTTATCTTGTGATGTATTAGTATAGAATCTGCTAACAGTTGCGCAGCTAAAATCACTGAGAAGTGTGTGACATTAACCTTGTGATATATTATAACAATCCCTTTGGTTCCGTTCATGTAGCTATAATGGCACCAGTCAGCTGTAGCCGGAGAGTAGATTAGAAAGTCAGAATCATGAGACTATGACAGATCTCAATTGTAGTGTTATAATAAAAATTGCAAAGGTTAATGAGCGAGAGGCACACAATGCAGAGGAGAGTGAGACAGACCAGAGATAAAGGAAACTTAGGAAAAGTTTTGCAGTATTAGAGACTATGGGGGGGTATCCAATTAGCCACGACCGGGGAAAACTTTTTGGACCCATTGCACGAATTTTCCGCTTATCGCATGTACAGTATGCGCTGTCCCGTTTATCGTGCAATCCAATGATAAAACTGGCGATAGCACATTCTCACGATAATTCTTGCAGGGATGACAGGCGAAAAGTACAGCTGAAAATGGGGAAATAAGTCTGTACCCCAAAAAAGGTAAACTAATATTGGGTAACAGTATAGAAGTATTTTATTGGCCATCCACAAAGGGTTTTCAGTTCTTAAATAGTGTCAAATGGTTGTTATATGCATTTTTCTAGAACAGTAAAAAAAAAGATAGAAATAAAAAATTTTTTGGCCAAAGGTAATGCTCTAGTTAAATTAGGGGTACAGTACATAAAATGGGGGTAGGTATATTTTTGAGTCATTTCAGGGCAAAAAAGACACCTTCTGCAATTAAATGTTTAAAACACCTGTTCCATCCACACAGCCCCCCAAAATACCTATCCCACTACTTTGAACTAATTTTTCTGCACTTTTTACTTTTTCACCCCAAAAATGACATGTCATTATTGGCCCAAATAACTTAATTAAAAAAAATATCTTTGCCTAATTAGTCATTAAGGAGTATGCCAGGGGTTCTGGACCTCATTCAGAGTCGGTCGTAAGCAGCCGCTCGGTCGTACCCAGCGATGTTCGCAAAACAGCGCATGCGTAAGTTTCGCAATGCGCGTGCGCAAACTAGATGATGCGATCGGAAATTTTTCTCTCCTTCATCTTGGCCAGGTCATTAGTTTGAGTGACACGATGAGGCGTTTGTGGGTGGTAACAGGGGAAGGTGCTTGTGATCGGGGGAGTGGAGATCCGAACGCAGGCGTGCCTGACTATGCAAATGGCGTTTTAACTAAGTAGTGTCATGGCACATGTGACATGGGAGGTTATTACACTGACTTGATCGTATTGCTTAAGAGAGTGTATGGTCAACCTTAAGCTCTACGACCAGCTCCGATGGTTCCCGATGGTCTCGATTAATCCTTATATGCCCGGAGATGACGTGTATTGCGAACGAGAAGGGGGTGTGTTTTTAGTCTTACGGCCACATCCTTCCCTCGCTCGTCCAGCTAACGATCCCATCTTAATGATGCAACATATCTGGACCCTTTTCCCTTACGACCGAGCGGCCACAACGACCGACTCTGAATGAGGTCCTCTGCACCACGTCCCGATATTTTAGACCAAAAATGGGGATTATGCACAACTTTTCACCTACTCAGAGATGGTGAAAACTAATGCGTGATAATGGCTATGAAAGACTTTGGACCGTGGCTAAGTGGATATTACGATAACCATTTTTGGAGAGAGAGAGAGTTACATGATATAGTTATGTTCTTATGGAAATTATTAAAACAAGTGGATAAATCTGACAATCAGAGCAGGCAACATGAAGAGTAAAATGACTATTTTACCAAAAATATTACAGGACATCAAAATGCTCTCACAGCTCCACAGATCTATTTGTCAAAATGTTTTGATTGTACCTATCTGTAAGCGAAATACAGCTTGAATAACTCGGGAGTGCTAAATCTCCGAAAATCTTTTAAATTAGTAAATTAAATGAATTATTAAACTGTAACAGACAAAGAAGAAAACGTGAAGTGAGATAATATATGCAAGCAAAAACTGTATTATCTCATCTCCCTAATCATGAAGGTGATGGCAGATTGCAGGAATATTTCAGCAGAAATGTTTCTTTGAAACTTACACTTCTCATGTTATATAAATGTCATACAATGTATGAAAAACTGCTTTGACTCTAAAGCAGCAACACAATATTTTTACACTATACTTACAAGGACCTATTTATTAATACTATATTGTGTGTGTATGTGGAGGGAAGGATTTTAGGATTCCCAGAATGTGTTAAGGGTGACCCTCCATTAATAATATTAAAAGCAGCCCCATATGTCCTGTAATCGTTTTGGTAAAATAGTCATTTTACTATTCATGTTGCCTGCTCTGACTGTCAGATTTATGCCCTACCTCCAAATTCCTCCACAACTTTGCTTCCTGGCTCCCTCACTTTCTCTCCTTAGACCTTGCCTCCATTATCCTAGGTGACTTCAATATTCCAAATGATATCCCCACAGAATCCTCTGCCTCCAAACTCCTCACCCTCACTTCTTCATTCGGCCTCTCCCAAAAGATCTCCTCACCCTCCCATGTGAGTGGGCATTTGCTTGATCTGGTATTTACTCACTGTTGTGATATTTGTGCATACTCTAATTCACCATTCCCCCTCTCTGACCATCACCTTCTATCTTTTAACCTATCCCTCTCTCCTTCCCCTCCTCTACCTCCGAAAGCCACCATCACTAAGCGTAACATTGAAGCTATTGACACTGCTTTCTTTTCTTCCATGCTTCACTCACTTCTTTCCCCTATCCTTTCGTTCTCCTGCCCTGAACAAGCTGCTTCCCTATACAATGCCCCCCCCTATTTCTGCTCTTGACTCTGTAGCTCCAGCGATCATTATTCACCCACACAAAGCCACAGCTCAACCCTGGCATTCCAAATGCACCAGATACCTGCAAACATGTTCACGGTCCACCGAGCGACAGTGAAGAAGGTCACGCTCTCAGGCTGATTTTCTCCATTTCAAATTTCTGCTGTCATCCTACAGTGCTGCCCTTTCCCTCTCTAAACAGTCATATTTCAAGAATCTCATTTCCTCCCAGTCCTCAAATCCCCAGCGTCTCTTTTCCACCTTCAACTCCCTTCTCTGCACACCCCCTCCTCATCTCCCCTCCTTGCTCTCTGCCATTGACTTTGCTAACTTTTCTACATGTAAAATTGATTCCATACGTCAGGACATCATATCCAACCAGTCCCCCAGCTCTCCACCTCCTCCTTTCCTAGATCACCCCTCCCCATCCACTTTACCGACTTTGACAAACTTCTCCCCTGTATCTGGAGAGGAAGTAATGGTCCTCATCTAGTCCTCCCCCCTTCCACCTCCCATCTTGACCCAATCCCCTCCAGCCTCCTTCACTACCTGCTCTCTCCTGGCTGTCCTCTTACCTCTCTGACTGTTCTTTCTCTGTTTCCTCTCACGACTCCTCCTCCCCCCCACAGCCTCGTACAGTAGGTGTTCCACAAGGTTTTGTTCTTGAACCTCTCCTATTCTCTCTCTATACATCCTATCTAGGTAAACTAATCCGCACTTTTGACTTCCATTATCATCTCTGTGCTGATGATACTCAGATCTGTCTTTCCTCACCTGATCTTTCCCCCTCTCTACTGACTCGTATCTCCAACTGCCTCTCTGCCATTTCTTCCTGGATGTCCCAGTGATGTCTCAAATTTAATATATCTAAGACTGAGCTGTTTGTCTTCCCACCCTCCCACATAACCTAATTTCCCACTATTTCTTTATCGATCGATGGCATAACTATCTCATCTAGTCCCAAAGTGCATTATCTTGGAGTCATCCTGGACTCTTCCCTCTCCTTCAAACCATAAATTCAGACTCTCGCAGTCCTGTCATTTCCATCTCAAAAATATTTCTAAGATCAGACCCTATCTCACCCAGGATGCCACCAAAACCCTCATACATTCACTAGTTATCTACAGATTGGACTACTGTAACCTCCTCCTATCTGCCTCCCCAAATCCCATCTCTCTCCTCTGCAGTCTGTCCTCAATGCTGCTGCTCATCTTCCTCTTCAAATGCTCTACATCTGCCTCCCCTCTCCTGCAAGCCCTCCACTGGCTCCCCTTCCCTTTCAGAATCAAATTCAAGGTTCTCACACTCACTTACAAAGCCATCACCCATTCCTCTCCCATTTACGTCTCTGATATAATTTCCTTTCACTCTTCTGTCCTCTTTGTTCACTTAATACACTCTGCCTTTCATGCCAATTGATTACTTCCTCCCACTCCCGCCTCCAAGATTTTGCCCATGCTGCCCCCCACCATTGGCACTCCCTCCCTCTCCACATCAGACTCTGCACCTGTCAGAGCCCGAACTATATCCCTGTTTAAAGATAAACTACACTTGCCAAGTTTCCGTTGTGGTCACTTGAGTATCCTTCCGGGCTGCTGGCATGTATTGCATGGAGTACACAGAGAGTTAAAGTTATCCTCTATTTCTTGGGCGTCGTCTGCTTGCTGGGGTCTGTGATTACTTGGTTTTCTAAACCTGGTTCTGTCTGGGTCACATGCTTTGACACTTCCAATGAATTTCATGCATCTGGTATAAAAGTCTGTTACTAACTGAGCATTGTTGTCTGTGCAACTTTATCTTCAGGTTCTTCCTTGGACTGCCAGATCCTCGCTGTACTTGATATATGCTGTGGACTCTCTTTGACTAATTCTGCTACAGATGCTTGATGGCACTACAGATCCCAGTGCTGCTACTGAACTCTCTGCTGCAATACTAAACCTAACTCTGCTGGTAGTCTCCACTGTACTACTAGCCTAGCTTTGCTGCCGTTTCATGGTCTCTTCATTTTTACCTTCAACTAACAGTTGCATATGGGAAAGATTTCTGGACTGCACAACCTGACTATATATATGATGGGAGGTGCTACCTGATGAGACTAATTGCAGGCACAGAAACAGACAAATCTCAGGTGCACAACTCCAAATTATTAATAATATATAAATGCAATAAAATTTTGCAATCAATAGAGGTTTTTAGCATAATCATGGCCAAGGTTATGGGCCTACCCACCATATCCAGGTAACCTCTTTCAGGTAGGTCCCTAACATACTAGGGTTCAAATCCAGAGTGCAGGACCCCCCAAAACTGGCCCAGCCAAGCCACCCCTGGGGCACCACCATAGTAAGAATAGTGCAGTGTAAAGAGATAGTTAGGAGCAGCTGCAGCTGCATATAAAGAATGAAAATAAAAAAGTGAAGTACATATATATTAAACACACACAGTGTCGGGTTAAAATGTGTTATGAAGGAAAATGTGTTATAATGCGGTGCCCTGAGACAAATTAACCAACGCAATCCAGGGGGACCCACACCCCAAAAATGAACCAAAGTTGCACTACAGTATATAACTTGTAGGACTTACCTAGAATTGTGCCTAATACAGTGTGCATATACATTACCATACTCCATGCTTTTAAACCAATAAGGAAGGGTGCTAATCCAGAATGCGGGTGTCTCCTTTCCCTCAAAAGTGCAATAAAGCACGTTAAATGGAGCATATGGGAAATATTTCTGGACTGCACAACCTGACTATATATATGATGGGAGGTACTACCTGATGAGACTTATTGCAGGCACAGAAACAGACAAATCTCAGGTGCACAACTCCAAAACTGGCCCAGCCAAGTTCATTTTTGGGGTGTGGGTCCCCCTGGATTGCGTTGGTTAATCTGTCTCAGGGCACCGCATTATAACACATTTTCCATCATAACACATTATAACCCTTTACTGTGTGTGTTTAATATATATGTACTTCACTTTTTTATTTTCATTCTTTATATGCAGCTGCAGCTGCTCCTAACTATCTCTTTACACTGCACTTTTCTTACTATGGTGGTGCCCTGGGGCAGCTTGGCTGGGCCAGTTTTGGGGGGTCCTGCGCTCTGGATTTGAACCCTAGTATGTTAGGGACCTACCCAAAAGAGATTACCTGGATATGGTGGGTAGGCCCATAACCTTGGCCATGATTATGCTAAAAACCTCTATTGATTGCAAAATTTTATTGCATTTATATATATTATTAATAATTTGGAGTTGTGCACCTGAGATTTGTCGGTTTCTGTGCCTTCAACTAACAGTTGTCAACTGCATCATAAAAGTCTCTTCACTCCGGTCCTCTGCTTCATCTCAGGGTTCAACCCTGCTCCTCTTCACTCTGGACCTCTGCCTCATCTCAGGGCCCAACCCTGTACGTCTTCACACCAGGCCTCTGTCGCGTCATCGGGCTCAACCCCATACCAGATCTTCACTGCACTTTAGGGATCAACCCTGCACCTTTTCACACTGGACCTCCATCATGTTTTGGGGCTCAACCCCAGCACCTCCTCATACCGGATCTCCTTTGCACATTGGGGCTCAACTACATACCAGATTTCAGTCACGTCCCGAGGCTCAACCCCGCACCACTCCATACCGCATTTTCAGTTATGTCTTGGGGTTCAACCCTGCACCACTTCATACCGGATCTTTGTCATGTCTTGGGGCTCAGCCCCATACCAAATCTTTGTCACCTCATGGTGTTCAACTCCACACCTGTTAGTTGGTATGATATGAACTTTGTGTTATATGAACTTTAGTTCTTGTGTGACTATCCTGACACCTCCTTGTTGTGATAATCTGAACTTTGCCTTATGTCATGCTTAAGTATCTAGAACTTTTCAGCACAGTCTTGTCTTTGAATAAATCTTGTTTACTTTTAACATTGCGTGCCGCTGCTATTTCATGGAAGGTCATTCCTTAAACCCCCTCAGTTTGAACCACCTGATAAGCCTATTTCTCCTCAGGAGTCTCAAGAGTCTGTAGCCGTGACAGCACCTCTCTACAAACAAGCTCTTAAAACCCACTACTTCATTAAAGCCTCCAGCTCTCATCCTAACTTACTGTTACATGCTCCTTCCTCCTCGCCAACCCCATCTGTGTCACTCCTGTTTGTCTGCCCCTGCCATTTAGAATGTAAGCTCTTTCGAGCAGGGCCCTCTACCCTCTTGTGCTTCTCCCTACTGTATTTTCATTTATATCTTGCTCCTCACTAGGACAGCTAACACTTGGCTGCTTATGTGGGTGTAAAGGTTGCTAATATAGCTATGTTTATTATCCATGTACTCATCCTGCTTTCTAGTGTATTGTATTGTATTGTAAGTCGCTGGTTACTTATTTGTTTATGTACTTTGTAAGGCACTGCAGAACACTTGTGGCGCCATATAAATAAATAAATAATAATAATAATAATAATAATAATAATAATAATATTATGGGCTCTGCAAAATTATGAAATGTACAAAGCTCTGAAATTATTCAACCTTATTATTAACCTTTAATTGCTAATAATACAGTAAATCTTGAATTTACTAAGTTGTACCTTTCCTGTGTCTGGGGATCAAAATCCTTGCCTCTCTGTTGTGGTGTGAAGCAAAGAAAAAACAAATATGCTGCTAAAGAGGTGATAACATGACGAGCAGAGTCCTCATATCCTGCTTCAACCATGTAACACTATGCCTATACTATCCATCTCAACTGTAACATTTTTAAAAATTAATTGAGGGTACCACACTAACTCATCACTCATCTCCTGATATACTCTGTGCTGCTGGGGACCCTTCCTTAATTAACCTCCTTACATCATGTCACTCTCCCTGTCACATGCAGCCCTGTCCTCACTAACACATCACTCATCTCCTGATATACTCTGTGCTGCTGGGGACCCTGCCTCCATTATCTTTGTCAAATCATGTCACTGCCCCTGTCACAAGCAGCCTTGTCCTCATTGATACATCAATCATATCTTGATATACTCTGTGGTGCTGGGGGACCTTGCTCCTCCCACTATACAACGCTAAAGATAAATGTTTATTTGTTTCTTATTTTGTGCTGCTTGCAATCTATGAAACATGGCACGTGGTTTCAGAGCCAAAGCGCTGGATTTAGTAAATTCTGATTTGGAGGCCGAAAACTCCAAACCGTTTGTGATTACGCAGAATTAGAGCTGATGATTTGTACTTGGTTCTGGCAGGCATACAATATGCTTTATGAGCTTTCCAGCCTCAGAACAGAATATCAAATAAGATAAAAACATTTTTAGAAATAGAACAGTGACTTATTCATTAAGGAACTATTATTGTTTTATGTATTATTAAGGGGATAATATTAATTTGTTAATTTATTAATGGGCAATGAAATGCATGGTAGGTTAATATTTGGATTGTAGTGGGGATAATAAGAGATTAGTTATGATTGTGGCACACTTATTATTCAAACTGGGGGCCCTGTTTAGAGTGTGCATGCTGGCATAAGAAAGTGCTCAGACCTAAAATGCATCTTAATCTCATTGGAATGGGGTAAATTAGTAGGAACAGCCATGATCATCTCACACACATTTCTCTACACTATGCTATGAGAGGAAGCAGTCGGGAAGACGACGGTCGCAATGCCGAACGTTGGCTTCCCGGCTGCTTAATCCCAGCAAGGTACAAATGACAGGTGTTGAAATCCCAAGGCCTGTCATTAGACACCCGGCTTACCGATCGAAGGGACAGTGGCGGGGGGGGTTAGGGGCTCCCGGGTGGGACTTAGGGTTAAGCAGTCCACCGGGAGTTTAGAGTTATGCTAGGGGAAGGGGGGGTTAGGGATAGGCACCCCCGGGGAAGTTAGGGTTATGCACTCCCCGGGAGACTTAGGGTTAGGCTGCGGGGAAGGGGGGGGGTTAGGTTTAGGCACAGAGGGGGGTTAGGGTTAGGCACAGGGGGGGAGGTTAGGGTTATGCACCCCTAAGGAGGGTTAGGGGGTTAGGTTAGTAAGTACTTACCTTTAGGGCGATCGGGATTTCCTCCTCTGTCGGTCTGCCACTGTCAGGGTTAGAACCGCCGACCATGCGGCTGACGATAAATCATACTGATTCCGCCTTGAGCAGCAAGTTGTATAATAGAACAGTTTTTTGTTAAATGTGATATATAATAAAAAGATGAAAATACATGTAAATCTGTAATACTTTCTACAGATGCAGCACTAGGCACTGAGATGTTATGTGATTGTCACAATGTTTCTATCCTCTACTTACCAAGTAACACTTCTATAGTGGAGAGGGGTTAATGAAGCGCAATCCAATATATCCTCCGCTACTCAGGAGATGTTGAAACTCTGCACAAGCAAATACGTTGCGTGGATTAAGGGCCTGATTCAGAGGACACGATGGCGATTTTATGATTGCTTGCTAATGCGCATGCGTGAAGGCCACATTGCACACGTGCAGAGATTGCACTGCTACCACACACTCACAGAGGACCCACTCGTAAAGTGAGTGACTGATACACGGGCGAGCCAAATAACCTACTAGTATATTTTTCAAGTGTGAAAAGAAACCGTAGCACCCGGTTTCACAGGGAGAATATATAAACTCCACACAGTGAGAGCGGTGAAGTAACTGTGTGCAATTCAGTCATAGAGCATTGTGTCCGCATTTCCTCTTGCAGCTGCTTGGGTGTAACTGGGCAGCAACAGAGCATTTGCACGTATGGTAGTGCTCCGAGGACACGTGACGCCGTGTAGGAGAGTTGTATGTACATTTCATACAGATCTTTTACACTAAATGATAGAGCTGGTGCAATTGTGCAGTGATAATGACGATGCTACTATTACATGCGGATGAATAGGAGCCGGGAAGCCGCATCAATGCGGCCAATTATGAATACAGGAGAAGATCTAATTTCATTTGCAGCTGCTTTTGTAGTTAAGTTTTGTGCAAATCTGAATCCGGTCCCTTATGACTAACAAAAGTGCTGCTTACTATATGGCTGACAAGTCAGTGACCTGAGATGTGTGACTGTGGGGTCTATGGACCTCATTCAGAGTCGGTCGTAAGGGAAAAGGGGCCGGATATGCAAATGAAGTGCTCACAAGTTGCGTCGTTAAGATGGTATCATTAGCTGGACGAGCGAGGGGAGGATGCGGCCGTAAGACTAAAAACACGCCCCCTTCTCGTTCGCAATACATGTCATCTCCGAGCATATAAGGATTAATCGAGACCATCGGGAGCCATCGGAGCCGGTCATAGAGCTTAAGGTTGACCATACCCTCTCTTAAGCACTACGATCAAGTCAGTGTAAAAACCTCCCATGTCACATGTGCCATGATGCTACTTAGTTAATTATGCACTCCCATAAAACGCTGTTTGCATAGTAAGGCACGCCTGCGTTCGGATCTCCACTCCCCCGTTCACAAGCATCTTCCCCTGTTACCACCCACAAACGCCTCATCCTGTCACTCAAACTAATGACCTGGCCAAGTTGAAGGAGAGAAAAATTTCCAATCGCAACAGCTAGTTTGCGCACGCGCATTGCGAAACATACGCATGCGCTGTTTTGCGAACATCGCTGGGTACGACCAACTCTGAATGAGGTCCAATGTATCAAGCAGTGGAAAGTGTGGAGAAAATGACAAATGGAGAAATTGCCCATAGCAACCAATCAGCTCCTATCTATTATTTTATTATTTTATAGACTGTACTTGATAAATGTTAATTCAAAGCTGATTGGTTGCTTTGGGCAACTTCTCCACTGTTCACTTCTCCACGCTTTCCACAGCTTGATACATACACACCTGAATTTCGCAGAGGTAGCACATTCCGGTGAACAAAAGTAAATGTCCATAAATAAACTCAGATATTCCAACTTTCAAGGTAAAGAAACTCGACGCAGCAGCTTCTACAACTTGGGGAATTAAAAAAAAAAAATAGTTGCACTTTAAGTTGAATTTACACCTTTACAAAATGCAGATTTAATCAAACACATCTAATGTATCCTGATAACTGTGAAGCTGAAAACAACGTAGCAGTGAGCATCAGATTGCCCCTGACTTTTGCTGCAGTAGAAAAAGATTGAATAATAGAAAATAATGTAGTGACCTACTTACAATCAATGGAATTCAGCTGAAGATGTTGTTTCAATCAGATTTTAAGATGCTTTAGACGAGTCCGTATAATAATTCAGATCAATATGCAATATATTTCATATACAGACAGTGGGCCTGATTCAGAGCCGCTCGTAAGCGGCCGCTCGTTCGCTCCGAGCGATGTTCGCACATCTGCGCATGCATATGGGTCGTAATGCGCATGCGCCAACCAGTCAGTGCGGTCTGAAAACTTGTGTTTGCAAAATTGCGAGTGTCTGCTAATTTGAGTGACAGAATGAGGCGTTTGTGGGTGGTAACAGGGGAAGGTGCTTGAAAACGGGGAGTGGAGATCCGAACGCAGGCGTGCTTAAAGGTCAAAACGGGCGTTTTAAGGGTGTGCATAATTAACAAAGCATTGTCATCGACCACGTCACTTGGTTGTCTCTTAGCCTGAACAATTCGCATGATTGCTGTAGGAAAATCCTACCACAGGCACTGCGAGCAGTTCAGACGCCTTTCGATGTACTCGATTAATCTAATAAATAGCGGAGATGACGTAGGATGCGAACGGCCAGGGGGCGTCTTTTCAAAATAGCGAGCGCATGTTTCGTTTGCTCGCTCAGACATAGAGGCGTCAACAGACCGCAAAGAGCGAGCGCTCAATTTAAATAGCCGGCCCCTTTTTCTGAACGAGCGAGCGCAAATAGCGTCCGGCTCTGAATCAGGCCCAGAGAGCATTAATCACTCCAGGACCAATCCTTACAAATAGAGAGTACAGTACCAATAATTTCCCCTCTGTATACACCACAGACCCCTTAGTGTCACTTCTTCTTCTAGGTTTACTAGGCAGTGGCCACACTAGGGGGGTGGAGGGAGTGCATGCTACACTGGGTGACACCATCAGAAGGGGGTGACACCAAAACTGCAGAGCAGCATCACTCCTCGGATGATGTCACCGAGCAGTGATGCAGCAGCGGTGATGGAAGCCACAGGCATACACACGTCATTCACCCCCTCCTATGACTGAAGAGACGACTGCCCAGTGGGTCCCCAAGAATAGAGGCCTGATACAGTAACACCCCAAATATGGCACAGATCAGGGGACATGGCCTTTTTAGGCACCAAGCCAAACACCCCTTTCACATGCGTGCTTTTGGATTAACTAAGTAACGCACCGGTGTCACCACCCATAGTGACGCCAGTGAGCAGAGGGCTCCGCATTTGTGGTGCATCCATATATAATTGGTAATGCTGGACTTATGTCCTTTTGTATATTATTATTATTATTATTATTATTATTATCATTTATTTCTATGGCGCCACAAGTGTTCTGCAGCACCTTACAAAGTACATAAACAATTAGGTGACCAGTGACTTACAGTACAGTACAATACAATGCAGGACAAGGACATAGATAATATACATTGCTACACTAGCGACCATAGCATCCACATAAGCAGCAGAGCATAAGCAACCAAGTGTTAGGTGCCCTAGTGGGGAGTAAGAAGTAGATGAAAGTAAAGTAGTGAGAAGCACAAGAAGGTTGAGGGCCCTGCTCTTAATAGCTTACATTTTAAAGGGGAGGGGCAGACAAACAGGTGTGACACAGATGGGGTAGATGGGGAGGTAAAAGCATGTAGCAGCAAGTTAGGATTACAGCTGGAAGGTTTTAATGAAGTAGTGGGTCTTGGAGCCCATTTGAATGATTGTAGAGAGATGGAGAGTCAATTCAAGGTTCTCACACTCGCTTACAAAGCCCTCACCCATTCCTCTCCCCTTTACATCTCTGACCTCATCTCCCTCCACTCTCCTGTCCGCCCCCTTCGCTCAACTAATGCACGCCACCTCTCATGCCAACTGATTATTTCCTCCCACTCCCGCCTCCAAGATTTTGTCCGTGCTGCTCCCGACCTTTGGAACTCTCTCCCTCTCCCTATCAGACTCTCCTCCTCTTTACAATCCTTCAAACGGGCTCTCTAGATGCACTACTTCATCAAAGCCTTCCAGCTCTCATCCTAACTTGCTGCAACATGCTCCTTCCTCCCTGTTTACCCCATCTGTGTCACACCTGTTTATCTGCCCATCCCCTTTAGAATGTAAGCTCTTACGAGCAGGACCTCTACCCTCTTGTGCTTCTCCTTACTTTACTTTCACCTACTTCTTATCCCCCACCAGGGCACCTAACACTTGGTTGCTTACGCTCTTTTGCATTTCTAGGTGTTATGGTCACTAATGTAGCGATGTATATTATCCATGTCCTTGTCCTATTTTGTACTGTAAGTCAGTTGTCAAATTATTTGTTTATGTACTTTGTAAGGTGCTGCAGAACACTTGTGGCGCCATATAAATAAAGGATAATAATAATAATAATAATAGGGAGAGGGAGAGAGTTCCAGAGGTAGGGAGAAGCACAGGCAAAATCTTGGAGGTGGGAGTGGGAAGAAGTAATCAGTTGGCATGAGAGGCCATTTGTTGAACGAAGCAGGCCAACTGAAGGGAGATGAGATCAGAGATGTAAATGGGAGAAGATCGGGTGAGGGCTTTATAAGCGAGCGTGTGAACCTTGAATTTGTTTCTGAAAGGGAAGGGGAGCCAGTGGAGGGCTTGTAGGAGAGGAGAGGCAGATGTAGAGCATTTGGAGAGGAAGATGAGCTGAGCAGCAGCATTGAGGACAGACTGGAAAGGAGAGAGATGGGATTCAGGGAGGCCAGCTAGGAGAAGGTTACAGTAGTCCAATCTGGAGATGACCAGTGAGTGTATGAGGGTTTTAGTTGCATCCTGGGTGAGATAGGGTCTGATCTTAGAAATGTTTTTGAGATGGAAACAACAGGACTGCGAGAGGTTCAGATATGTGATTTGAAGGAGAGGGATGAGTCCAGAATAATTCCAAGACAGCGCACTTTGGGGCTAGATGAGATAGTTGGGCATAACGCTTATGGCATAAAATCTCGGAAACAAGTGCATGCAAATGCGAGAATGCAGAGCCAGACGCACTCTAAACACATCTATACTTATGGGTGGAGAGGAAGAATGGGGGTGGGAAGAGACGATCTCACATAGGCAAAGTCCTGTAAGGGCGTGTTCATGCAGATGTGGCCCATGCAGTGCAGCAGGTAAGCGCACATACTGAACACCTGTTAGGAGACACATCTCCTGCACCTAGTAAAGGACACTTATAAGTACTGTACATGCTGCTGATGATAGTGACTGGTAGTACACTAGGTACGTGTCCTGCTGATGCAGAAGAGTGCGCGTCTCATGAAGTGCACAACTCTCATATGTGTACATTTGCAAATGTTTTCAACTTTACCTGTAAACAATATACACCTTCAACTCTTCATCAGCCCCATCCTCCTCCTCACCACCCCAGCACACTAGTGCACCTATTGCTAAGCATCCATCCAGTGACGGAACTGGTGCAGAGAGTGCAGTGGCTATGGGCATGAGAGCTTAGAGGGGAGTATTGGAACCTGGGCCTTGCTGGGGGTCTGATCCTGCCAATAAGGTGTGGTCACACCCCCACCATGATATAGCTTTGTCCATTTCAGCATCTATAGTGCAGGTCTGAAGTTCCCAATGTGGCGTAGCAACATTACAACTGTGTGACCACGCTCCTTTTGTATCTAGGCGCAAATATTCTCATTGCCACCATGGCTAAATTTTTTGGAGGTAAGTATGCATTGTTGGTAATGGTTGCATAATACAAATATCTAATCAGCACACAACATTGTTATCTAGTTGAATACTCAAAATAAATAGAGAACAGTATAGTCGGATAATTGCTTGGAGATGGTATTGCTCACACAATGTCACGGGTCCAGAGCGGAACCAATACTGAATAGTAGAAGAGCCTGAGGATTGAGCAAAGAAGATGATAGGGGTACCCCTTGTGGAAAGATGCAGCCACTGGGCCGTGTAGCAACCTTGAGGGCTGGTAGAAGATGCGGCCACTGGGCTGAGTAGCAGCCTTGAGGGCTGGTAGAAGATGCAGCGACTTGGCTGAGTAGCGGCCTTGAGGGCTGGTAGACAATGCAGCCACTGGGCTGAGTAGCATCCTTGAGGGCTGTTGGAGGATGCACATAAATGGCTGTGTGGCAGCCTTCAGGGCTGGAAGTGGTTACAGTCTCTGGGCAATATAGCAGCCTTGAAGGCTGGTAGAAGATGCAGCCACTGGGCTGTGTAGCAGCCTTGAGATCAGGAGTGGTTGCAGTCTCTGAGCAGTAGAGCAGATGATGCAACTTGTGCCGCTGAGATGACACAAGCGACTGTTGATGCAGAGGTGCAACTTGTGCCACCGAGATGATACAAGTAGCTGTGTAGTTGGTGGAAAACACTGGAGATGCTGGGCCATGGCCTGTGCCGCTGGAATGACACAAGCAGCAGGAGACACTACGATGAGGACTGTGCTGCCAAGTTGACACAAGCAGTGGATTTAGCTCTAGTGCAACCTTTTCCGCCATGATGAAACTGGCGGCAGGACGCTGGAGTGTGACTAGTTCTGCCAGGTTGACACAAGTGGTGGATGTCACTGGAGTGCGAACTGTGCTACCGAGATGACACAAGCGGCAGTATGCTGGAGTGTGGCTAATGCTGCTGGAATGACACAAGTGGTGGATGTCGCTGGAGTGAGATGACACAAGTGGCAGGACGCTGGAGTGTGACATGTGTCACCAGGATGACACAAGCGGTGGATGTTGCTGGAGTGCAACCTGTGCGGTCGAGATGACACAAGTGGCAAGACTCTGGAGACAGACAGGCTGAGGTTCAGAATACTTGACCAACACGACGCAGACACCGGAACCAAAAACACGTGGAACACTATCACTGGCATCTGACAACACATCAGCAAGGTAGAAAAAAGAGGACGCACCAATCCTGTTCCAGCAGAGGTGATGTCAGCCAGATGGGAGGACTTCACGAGCTGATAGTGTGGCGTCTCTGTCTCCCAGCATCTGGCCTGCGAGAACCGCCATCCAAAGGGACGCTACTGCGGATTGTGACAAACTGACAAACTGTGCACTGATTACCCGTTGGCTGCCATGTTTTTCTCTTGTTTGAAGATATTATTGGAGCCGGGTCTCTGCTTAAGGAGGCAAGAATTACCTGTAGGTGTACCGTGAAAATTAATATTCTCTCTGCAGTAGCGGAACTCCCGGAGACAATGAGTCATTTGCCGCTAGGGGCTAGCCCTGAAGGGGGCACCCGGCTCCATTGTCACCCGGCTGTACCAGGCACTGCTGAGGATCCGCACCTGTTGCACTGCTGAGGAGCTGCATGGAGGAGGAGTGCCGCTGATTGGTGCTCCACTTCCATGACCTGCTGCTGCCTGAGTGCTCTATGGTCATGGACATCACATAGCGTGTGACTGCCGTGACCCGCCTGAGCACCTCACATGCATGCAGGGATGGTTTCTGAGTAAACAGAAACCTCCCCTGCCTGCCGATCAGTAACAAACACATCGCCAGTGGCAGCACCAGTGATGTGTTTGTTTTAGCAGCCAATAAGAGTCAGACAGACTCTCATTAGCTGCTTTATCCATGGAGAGAGCTGGGCGGAGCTCACTCATGAGCTCTGCCTTCCGGCTCTCACAGTGGTGATGGGAGAGACGTCATGACGTCATGATGTTTCTCCCTTAGTGCCGAGCGGGAGGACAGAGAAGTGGACAGTGGCAGGCGCAGGAAAGGGATTCAGGTAAGTAATCTGTGTGTGTTTGTATTATGTGTTAAATCTGTAAGGGGCACTGCATAGGGGGGACCCACTACTGGGGGCACTACATAACGGGGCACTGCATAGGGGGGACCTATTACTGAGGGCATTACATAATGGGACACTGCATAGGGGGACCCACTACTGGGGGCACTACATAATGGGGCACTGTGGACCAACTAGTGGGGGCATTACATAATGGGGAACTGAATAAGGGGCACTACTGGGGGCACTGCATAGGAAGGGCCACTACTGAGGGCACTGTATAAAGGGCACTACTGGGGGCACTGCATAGGGGGACCACTACTGGGGGCACTGTATAAAGGGGACTACTGGGGGCACTGCATAGGGGAACTATTACTGGGGGGCAATACATAGGTGGGCACTGTATAAAGGGCAATGTAAAAGGGGCACTGCATAAGGGGCACTGCATAGCGGGACCACTACTGGGGGCACTGTATATGGGGCACTACTGGAGGCACAGTATAAGAGGAACTGCATAGGGTGGCAGCGGCAGCTGCGGCTGGCATAGGTGCTGGGGGGATGGTACATATTAATTTCTATGTATCTATCTATCTATCTATCCAGGGCTGGATTTAGGGGGGGCGACAGGGGTGGTCATCCCTGGGCCTCCACACACAGAGGGCCCCCACGCTACTGCATGCAGCAGCACAATCAGTGCTGCAGCATCAGCTTGGGGCAGGGCGGTAGTTTGGATAGCACATAAGTGCCGTCCTCACTACACAGCACAAACACACAGCCGCCGGCAACTGTGTGTTTGTTTTAGCAGCCGATGAGAGTCACACAGACTCTCATCAGCTGCTGCTCTGTGGCCCACTGCTGGAGCCTCCGTCTTCCGGCTCCTGCAGAGGCTGATGGGAGAGACGATGACATCTCTCCTATCATGCACAGCGGGCCGGCCCGGGAGGACACCGGACGGAGGAGCAGATGCCGGAGCGGGGACTAAGGTAAGTGGAATTTTTTTTTTCCTGTGTGTGTGTGTGTCTGGGGGTGGGTACGACTACTAGGGGGACACTGCTAGGGGGGGGAACAGACTACTACTAAGGGCACTGCTGGGGGGGGAAATAACTGCTGCTAGGGGCACTGCTGGGGGGACAGATGGACTACTACTAAGGGCACTGCTGGGGGGGAAGGACTACTACAAAGGGCACTGCTGGGGGGGAAAGGACAACTACTAAAGGCACTGCTGGGGTGGGAAGGACTACTACTAGGGGCACTGCTTGGGGGAAGGACTACTACTAAGGGCACTGCTGGGAGGGGAAGGACTCCTACTAAGGGCACTGCTGGGGGGGAAAAGACCACTAGTAAGGGCACTGCTGGGGGGGAAAGGACTTCTACTAAGGGCACTGCTGGGAGGGGAAAGGACTACAACTAAGGGCACTGCTGGGGGGGAAAGGACTTCTACTAAGGGCACTGCTGGGAGGGGAAAAGACTAGTACTAAAGGCACTGCTGGGGGGAAAGGACTACTACCATGGGCACTGCTGGGGGGGAAGGACTACTACTAAGGGCACTGCTGGGGGGGAAAGGACTTCTACTAAGGGCACTGCTGGGGGGGAGGACTACTACTAGGGGCACTGCTGAGGGGGAAAGGACTTCTACTAAGGGCACTGCTGGGGGGGAAAGGACTACTACTAGGAGCACTACTGGGGGGAAAAGGACTACTTCAAAGAGCACTGCTGGGGGGGAAGGACTACTACTATGGGCACTGCTGAGGAGGAAAGGACTTCTATTAAGGGCACTGCAGGGGGGGAAGGACTCCTACTAAGGGCACTGCTGGGGGGGAAAGGACTACTAGTGAGGGCACTGCTGGGGGGGGGAAAGGACTTCTACTAAGGGCACTGCTGGGAGGGGAAAGGACTACAACTAAGGGCACTGCTGGGGGGGAAAGGACTTCTACTAAGGGCACTGCTGGGAGGGGAATAGACTAGTACTAAAGGCACTGCTGGGGGGAAAGGACTACTACCATGGGCACTGCTGGGGGGGAAGGACTACTACTAAGGGCACTGCTGGGGGGAAAGGACTTCTACTAAGGGCACTGCTGGGGGGGAGGACTACTACTAGGGGCACTGCTGAGGGGGAAAGGACTTCTACTAAGGGCACTGCTGGGGGGGAAAGGACTACTACTAGGATCACTACTGGGGGGGAAAGGACTACTTCAAAGAGCACTGCTGGGGGGGAAGGACTACTACTATGGGCACTGCTGAGGAGGAAAGGACTTCTATTAAGGGCACTGCAGGGGGGGAAGGACTCCTACTAAGGGCACTGCTGGGGGGGAAAGGACTACTAGTGAGGGCACTGCTGGGGTGGGGAAAGGACTTCTACTAAGGGCACAGGGGGCCAGCCCGGGAGGATGCCGGACGGAGGAGCAGATGCCAGAGCGGGGACTAAGGTAAGTGGAATTTTTTTTTCCCTGTGTGTGTGTGTCTGGGGGTGGGTACGACTACTCCTAAGGGCACTGCTGGGGGTGGAACAGTCTACAACTAAGGGCACTGCTGGGGGGGGAAATGACTGCTGCTAGGGGCACTGCTGGGGGGACGGATGGACTACTACTAAGGGCACTGCTGGGGGGGGAAGGACTACTACAAAGGGCACTGCTGGGGGGGAAAGGACTTCTACTAAGGGCACTGCTGGGGGGGAAAGGACTACTACTAAGGGCACTGCTGGGACGGGAAGGACTACTACTAGGGGCACTGCTGGGGAGGAAGGACTACTACTAAGAGCACTGGTGGGGGGGAAAGGACTTCTACTAGGGGCACTGCTGAGGGGGGAAGGACTACTACTAAGGGCACTGCTGGCAGGGGAAGGACTTCTACTAAGGGCACTGCTGGGGGGGAAAGGACTACTAGTAAGGGCACTGCTGGGGGGGGGAAAGGACTTCTACTAAGGGCACTGCTGGGAAGTGAAAGGACTACTACTAAGGGCACTTCTGGGGGGGAAAGGACTTCTACTAAGGGCACTGCTGGGAGTGGAAAGGACTACTACTAAAGGCACTGCTGGGGGGAAAGGACTACTACCAAGGGCACTGCTGGGGGGGAAGGACTACTACTAAGGGCACTTCTGGGGGGAAAGGACTTCTACTAAGGGCACTGCTGGTGGGGAGGACTACTACTAATGGCACTGCTGAGGGGGAAAGGACTTCTAGTAAGGGGGGGAAAACAACTGCTGGGGGGAAAACAACTACTACTAGGAGCACTGCTGGTGGGGGAAAGGACTACTTCTAAGGGCACTGCTGGGGGAGAAGGACTACTACTAGGGGCACTGCTGAGGGGGAAAGGACTTCTACTAAGGGCACTGCTGGGGGGGGAAGGACTCCTACTAAGGGCACTGCTGGGGGGGAAAGGACTACTAGTAAGGGCACTGCTGGGGGGGAAAAGGACTTCTACTAAGGGCACAGCGGGCCGGCCTGGGAGGATGCCGGACAGAGGAGCAGATGCCGGAGCGGGGACTAAGGTAAGTGGAAATTTTTATTTTCCTGTGTGTATGTGTTTCTGGGGGAGGGTATGACTACTCCTATGGGCACTGCTGGGGGGGAACAGACTACTATTAAGGGCACTGCTGGGGAGTGGAAATGACTGCTGCTTGGGGCACTGCTGGGGGGATTGACGGACTACTACTAAGGGCACTGCTGGGGGGGAAGGACTACTAAAAAGGGCACGGCTGGGGGGGAAAGGACTTCTACTAAGGGCACTGCTGGGGGGAAAGGACTACTACTAAGTGCACTGCTGGGGGGGAAGGACTACTACTAGGGGCACTGCTGGGGGGGAAGGACTACTACTAGGGGCACTGCTGGGAGGGGAAGGACTCCTTCTAAGGGCACTGCTGGGGGGGAAAGGACTACTAGTAAGGGCACTGCTGGAGGGGAAAGGACTTCTACTAAGGGCACTGCTGGGAGGGGAAAGGACTACTACTAGGGGGACTTCTGGGGGGGAAAGGACTACTACTAAGGGCACTGCTGGGGATACTACCGGAGGCACTGCACACTGGTAGGACCACTACTGGGGGACACTGTATAGAGGGGGGGTACTACTAGGGGCACTGCTGGGGATACTACTGGGTGAACTGCACACTGCTGGGACCACCACTGGGGGACACAGCATAGAGGGGTATTACTACTAGGGGTACTCCTGGGGGGACTATTGTTGAGGGGGGACTGCTCTGTTTGGCTTGAAGGGGGCCCTCGCAACTTATTTGCCCTGGGGCCCCCACAAGCCTTAATCCGGCCATGTATCTATCTATCTATCTATCTATCTATCTCATATCTATCTATCTATCTCATATCTATCTATTTCATTTCTATCTATATATCTATCTATCTCATATCTATCTATCTATCTATCTATCTATCTAACTCATATCTGTCTATCTATCTATCTATCTATCTCATATCTATCTATCTATCTATCTATCTATCTAACTATCTCATATCTATCTATCTATCTATCTATCTATCTATCTATCTATCTGTCTATATCTTTCTTTCCCTCTCTCTCTCTCTTACACTTTCTCCTATGCATTCTTAAGAACATATTCAATTGGGAGTGAGGTTTTCTCCGCAAAAAATCACACGGACCTCGTGCCCATTTTTTGATTACTGCGGGTATGCACGCTACCAATACTTGCGGTATTCCATAAAAAAATAGTGCACGGTAGGTTTTCAGCACTAAAACCCCCCTGGTGCGTGAAAAAAAACCCCTTGTCCGGTGATCTCCACAGCTCCCGGTCATCTACCCACCTTTTTTGCACTGGGGAGGGGGGTTACTTTGAGGCCAGGGCACTGCTGGGAGGACAGGGCACTGCTGGGGGGGAAAGGACTTCTACTAAGGGCACTGCTGGGGGGGAGGACTACTACTAGGGGCACTGCTGAGGGGGAAAGGACTTCTACTAAGGGCACTGCTGGGGGGGAAAGGACTACTACTAGGAGCACTGCTGGGGGGGAAAGGACTACTAGTGAGGGCACTGCTGGGGGGGGAAAGGACTTCTACTAAGGGCACTGCTGGGAGGGGAAAGGACTACAACTAAGGGCACTGCTGGGGGGGAAAGGACTTCTACTAAGGGCACTGCTGGGAGGGGAAAAGACTAGTACTAAAGGCACTGCTGGGGGGAAAGGACTACTACCATGGGCACTGCTGGGGGGAAGGACTACTACTAAGGGCACTGCTGGGGGGAAAGGACTTCTACTAAGGGCACGACTGGGGGGGAGGACTACTACTAGGGGCACTGCTGAGGGGGAAAGGACTTCTACTAAGGGCACTGCTGGGGGGGAAAGGACTACTACTAGGATCACAACTGGGGGGGAAAGGACTACTTCAAAGAGCACTGCTGGGGGGGAAGGACTACTACTATGGGCACTGCTGAGGAGGAAAGGACTTCTATTAAGGGCACTTGCGGGCGGGAAGGACTCCTACTAAGGGCACTGCTGGGGGGGAAAGGACTACTAGTGAGGGCACTGCTGGGGGGGGGGAAAGGACTTCTACTAAGGGCACAGGGGGCCAGCCCGGGAGGATGCCGGACGGAGGAGCAGATGCCAGAGCGGGGACTAAGGTAAGTGGAATTTTTTTTCCCTGTGTGTGTGTGTGTCTGGGGGTGGGTACGACTACTCCTAAGGGCACTGCTGGGGGTGGAACAGTCTACAACTAAGGGCACTGCTGGGGGGGGAAATGACTGCTGCTAGGGGCACTGCTGGGGGGACGGATGGACTACTACTAAGGGCACTGCTGGGGGGGGAAGGACTACTACAAACGGCACTGCTGGGGGGGAAAGGACTTCTACTAAGGGCACTGCTGGGGGGGAAAGGACGACTACTAAGGGCACTGCTGGGACGGGAAGGACTACTACTAGGGGCACTGCTGGGGAGGAAGGACTACTACTAAGAGCACTGGTGGGGGGGAAAGGACTTCTACTAGGGGCACTGCTGAGGGGGGAAGGACTACTAGTAAGGGCACTGCTGGGGGTGGAAAGGACTTCTACTAAGGGCACTGCTGGGAAGTGAAAGGACTACTACTAAGGGCACTTCTGGGGGGGAAAGGACTTCTACTAAGGGCACTGCTGGGAGTGGAAAGGACTACTACTAAAGGCACTGCTGGGGGGAAAGGACTACTACCAAGGGCACTGCTGGGGGGGGAAGGACTACTACTAAGGGCACTTCTGGGGGGAAAGGACTTCTAATAAGGGCACTGCTGGTGGGGAGGACTACTACTAATGGCACTGCTGAGGGGGAAAGGACTTCTAGTAAGGGTACTGCTGGGGGGAAAACAACTACTACTAGGAGCACTGCTGGTGGGGGAAAGGACTACTTCTAAGGGCACTGCTGGGGGAGAAGGACTACTACTAGGGGCACTGCTGGGGGGGGAAGGACTCCTACTAAGGGCACTGCTGGGGGGGAAAGGACTACTAGTAAGGGCACTGCTGGGGGGGAAAAGGACTTCTACTAAGGGCACAGCGGGCCAGCCTGGGAGGATGCCGGACAGAGGAGCAGATGCCGGAGCGGGGACTAAGGTAAGTGGAAATTTTTTTTTCCTGTGTGTATGTGTTTCTGGGGGAGGGTATGACTACTCCTATGGGCACTGCTGGGGCGGAACAGACTACTATTAAGGGCACTGCTGGGGAGTGGAAATGACTGCTGCTTGGGGCACTGCTGGGGGGATTGACGGACTACTACTAAGGGCACTGCTGGGGGGGAAGAACTACTAAAAAGGGCACAGCTGGGGGGGAAAGGACTTCTACTAAGGGCACTGCTGGGGGGAAAGGACTACTACTAAGTGCACTGCTGGGGGGGAAGGACTACTACTAGGGGCACTGCTGGGGGGGAAGGACTACTACTAGGGGCACTGCTGGGAGGGGAAGGACTCCTTCTAAGGGCACTGCTGGGGGGGAAAGGACTACTAGTAAGGGCACTGCTGGAGGGGAAAGGACTTCTACTAAGGGCACTGCTGGGAGGGGAAAGGACTACTACTAGGGGGACTTCTGGGGGGGAAAGGACTACTACTAAGGGCACTGCTGGGGGGGAAGGACTACTACTAAGGGCACTGCTGGGGGGAAAGGACTTCTACAAAGGGCACTGCTGGGGGGGAGGACTACTACTAGGGGCACTGCTTGGGGGGGAAAGGACTACTACTAAGGGCACTGCTGGGGATACTACCGGAGGCACTGCACACTGGTAGGACCACTACTGGGGGACACTGTATAGAGGGGGGGTACTACTAGGGGCACTGCTGGGGATACTACTGGGTGAACTGCACACTGCTGGGACCACCACTGGGGGACACTGCATAGAGGGGGATTACTACTAGGGGTACTCCTGGGGGGACTATTGTTGAGGGGGGACTGCTCTGTTTGGCTTGAAGGGGGCCCTCGCAACTTATTTGCCCTGGGGCCCCCACAAGCCTTAATCCGGCCATGTATCTATCTATCTATCTATCTATCTATCTATCTATCTATCTCATATCTATCTATCTATCTATCTCATATCTATCTATTTCATTTCTATCTATATATCTATCTATCTCATATCTATCTATCTATCTATCTATCTAACTCATATCTGTCTGTCTATCTATCTATCTATCTATCTATCTATCTCATATCTATCTATCTATCTATCTATCTATCTATCTAACTATCTCATATCTATCTATCTATCTATCTATCTATCTATCTATCTATCTATCTATCTATCTATCTATCTATCTGTCTATATCTTTCTTTCCCTCTCTCTCTCTCTTACACTTTCTCCTATGCATTCTTAAGAACATATTCAATTGGGAGTGAGGTTTTCTCCGCAAAAAATCACACGGACCTCGTGCCCATTTTTTGATTACTGCGGGTATGCACGCTACCAATACTTGCGGTATTCCATAAATAAATAGTGCACAGTAGGTTTTCAGCACTAAAACCCCCCTGGTGCGTGAAAAAAAAACCCTTGTCCGGTGATCTCCACAGCTCCCGGTCATCTACCCACCTTTTTTGCACTGGGGAGGGGGGTTACTTTGAGGCCAGGGCACTGCTGGGAGGACAGGGAGCTGCTGGGAGGGGGGATCACACACACACACGGGGGTCACATATACACTTACACACATACTTGCACTTACTCACACACACTCACACACTCACACATACTTGCACTCACTCACACACACCACACACGCTGCTGCAGAAGACCGGGTCCTGACAGCGCTTCTGTAGGTGAGTAATTACTGACTAATTAGGCTAATTGGAAACTTTCAATTGCTTAATTAGTCGTTAGTGGGGGTGATTTAGGGGCCACAGAGCAATTCCCGACCATTTTTCCTAAAAATATGGATTTCGGAAAAAATTGGTCCTTCTCTGGAGGTGCGCAAGAAAAACCTCCCGCAACTCAAAACCTAAAACACTCAGCACCTAATTGAATAGCAAAAATCCTGCAGGTGCTGGATTTTTGCTATTCTTGCACCTAATTAAATTCCCTCCTATATATTTCTTGACAAAAATTTTTTAACATTTTGATTTACTGTATATAAAACTTTCAATTGTGATTAGCACTCGTTCAATATATTGTGCAAATGCCGATGAAATGACATGTGCTTTAGACCATTTATAAAAGCCAAGTAATATGAAACTACTATCGTTTAAACTGTAACAAAAAAAAATCAATATACATGTTATTCACTGATTCAAGTTATGCAATAACATTGATCATACACCAAACTATAATAACCACCAATATGCCACAAGAACTCAAAACCAACCATTCACGCAACTGGTTAGATTAGAATATAATTAGCCTCAATTGTAACTTCCATTTAGTTGCTATTGCTTACATCACATGTACGTGTTAAAACTACTATTGTGATGCTTCCCTTGCAGAACCTTTAATTATTTTAAGGAAAGCAATAAAAATCATAAGACTTACAGTAGTAACAGGCTCCCTATATAGAACAAGCTTCCTGCGGAGTCTTCTCCATGCTTTATACACTAGTTTAAATACAATATTTTTTTTTCATGATTTAAATTAACATACTGTATGGGAATTTGTTGCAGTTTGAACATATGGTGATACATAAAAGGAAATCATAAACTGTAGCTGTGTTATTCCAGAACGATAAATCTGAGTACACTGTACCTATATTCATGGGATATATGCAAGATATTTTGTTAGAACATTGAAGTTTATTATTATACTGTAAGTACCGCAATGCCCACTTACTAACATGTGGATGTAACATGTCACAGATGACCTGAACAATTGTCTAATCCACACATATAACACATAACACAAAACACCACATGTACTGTATACTGTAAAGTGGGAGTCTAATAAAGGACAAGTGAGTGACTGTATACAGTTATACATGGACTAGAGAGAGTGTAGGATACATTTAACAAGTGAGTGATTAGGGAAACAGTATTTCAGAATTAAGGGGTCTATTCATCCCTCAGGGAAAAGCCCTTTATCACTTGTCTCCTATGATAAAAGTGTTTTTCACAGCTTCGTATGAGAGAGAGAGAGAGAGAGAGAGAGAGAGAGAGAGAGAGAGAGAGAGAGAGAGAGAATGAAAAGGAGTGATGACAGTGTTTTCGCCAAACTTTCCTCTATTCTAAATATCGAGATACAGTACTTAAGGCTAAAATTTTGCAGAAGAGCCTGTTTCTCCCATTTTCTCTCCCGTGCATCTCACCCTCTCCTATTTCTTTAATTTCTTCTCCCATCTCTTCTCTTTCCCAGCATTCCTTCACTCCTCTCCCCTGAATGTCTTCTCTTATCACCTCTCTACAGTATCCAGTCAAAATTTCGACACCACATTGTCTACAGTTAGGGTTAGGTGCCACCGAAAGGTTTAGGATAGGCTGTGCAGGGATGTTAGGATTAAGCTGCAGTGGGGGGGGTTAATGTTAGGGTTAGGCACACTGGGGGGAGGATAAGGGGTAGGGATTGGGGTTAGGGATAAGGGGTATAATATCCACTGGAACACTGCTGCAGAGTTATTGCCACCTGAACTTAGGGACCTGAATAAAGAAGCTGGAGCCACTGCAGCTGCCAGGAGACCACCAAGGAAAGGCTGTCGACAGTTTATCATGTCGATATAACATCCATGTAGACATGATGAATATCGACATGATAAATGTCAACCAGTCATACCCAACCCGTCTCCCCGGCTTTCATCCTCTTATCTCATTTACTTTGCTTGACTTTTCTCATCTTCATTTCACCTCTACTGGCATTACTCCTCTTCTCTCCTCTCCATAGATTTCCTCTTCTTCTCTTTCCTCCTCTCCTGGCTTTGCTCCTCTCCTTTCCTGGCATTCCTCCTCTTTTCTTCTTTACTTTCCTCTCCCAGAATTCTTTTTCTGTTCCTTCAAAATGTCCTCCTCTTCTTTTGTTCATCTTCCCAGCTTTCTACCGCTCTTATCTCCACTCCTCTCCCAGCTTTCCTTCTCTTCTATTTCTCCTTTTCTCTCCTCAACTATTCTTCTTTTCACTTCTATTCTCTCCTCTTCCCTCCCAGATTTCCTTCTTTTCTCTGTTCTCTTACTCTTTGCCTCTCTTTTCTTCACTCCATTTCCTCCTCTTTCCATCCCTTCTTTTTCTCTTCTCTTCTTTACTGCTGGCTTTCCTCCACATATTCTATTCCCTCCTATCCACTTCCCAGGATCTCATCTCTCATCTCCGGCTTTCCTCCTCTTTCCCCATGTCTACTCCTCTCCTGTCTGTCCTGTCATTCTCTTCTCTTATCTCCACGCCTGAATTCCTCTTCTTTTTTTCTTCTTTTATCTTGTCTCCTGGCTTTCCTCCTCTTGTCATCTCTCCTTTATAGGCATTTCTTCTCTTTTCTCTAACTATCCAGCTTTTTTAAATTCTCTGCTAGGGGTCATAGACATGTGTCCTCATGCACCTCTCCTTTTTGTGCATTATAGAGCGAGACACCTGTCATGACATAGACATTGCACCATGGGTAGCAATTCCTGTATCTTTAGTCACTAATAGTGTACTAAGGATTAACACTTGACAATAGGAATAGGTATAAAGTAGCAGATGAAGCATAACAATACATGGCATGGGTAGCTCAAATTGGACCTATTCCCACACTGACCTTTTAACATGTATGATCCCCAGCCTCCTCCTGTTGTCATATATACCCTTTCCAGTGTCCCCATGTAACACGTACTCAACCAACATTCTCTCCTTGTCACATATGCTCCTTCCAAAAAACACTCTACCTTGTTTCTCCATCACCTCCACTCTCACATCTCTCCTCCACATTCCTCCTCCTAGCTGCTACTTCTTCCTGTGGAGAAGAGCTTTGGTCTTCCTTATTGCAGCTCCCACTGCTGGTGCTACATGTAGGGAAAGACTCCAGTGATTCCTGATGACGATGTAGAGACTACTGGCGTAGATGGGGTTAGCATCATGGTTCTAGATCCCTGTTGGTCAATCCATTTGAAGCAATTGTAATATCTTCCCCTGATTGCAATACAAGTTTATTAAAACAGCTAGTCATATCCTGTGTTATTCCCAGATTCCCAATTCTTAAACTCAGTGAGTACATTTAATAGAATCAGTATGGCAGTTATACTGCAACTTGCTTCACTAGACAGAGGGTTCTTGCACTTGATGAAGAGACATATGCAGTATAAATAATAGTTATGATGTTTGGAATTTAGTTTGACTATATTTCATTCCAAGTTATCCAATTTAGACCACAATTCAACTTATATCTTTTATTTTTATTTTTGCCTGTTAGTTTATGCTTCATTTTATCATAAGTCTTTCTAATTGTTTATCTTTTTTTTGCTCACTGAAATAGCTGCTCTTAGGTTTATTATATTGTCAACTTTAACAAACTAAATAAATACACTTTCTTATAAAAGTTTGTAAGTTAACAAACAAGTCACAGTTGTGATTTTACTTTGTGACATATTTTGGTTACCATACTCATTGTGCAAATTATGGCAGCATAAGATAAAACACTGCAATCAATAACAATTGTACTATCTCTGAAAATTGTTAAATGATGCTTGAGATGCATTAATCCTTATGTCAACATGTACTGTAGGCAAATATAAACATTTCAGAGAAAATATGCAGAGTTATGGGAATGGTATTGTCTAACGGCACTTTTACCAAAGTTGCTAGCATATTGCAACATCTTATATATAAAATTCATTGGTCTGTCTGTTTGTTTGTTTGTTGTCCAGTTATGGATTCAGACACCCCTGCACCAATTGGGATGAAGCCAATGCAAAGTGGTCCAGTTGGATCCTGGCCAGGTTATAGCGGAGGAGGGTTAGGGTCCTGGTTGGACCTCTCGTTGGTGTACGTTGGTCAGAATTTGACCCAGGGAGCCGATTCTGAGTCTTCCACTGGATGGATTTGAATGAAAACTTCACAGAGTGGAAACACTGGATCCCAGAAGACATACTAGGGGGTTGAGGCCCTGGTTAGACCTCCTGTTGGTGTACACTCGGCAGAATTTTGACCAGGGGTAGCTGTGCAAAACTTTTAACCAGGGAGCCTGTTCTGGGCCTTCCAATGGATGGATTTGGATGAAAACTTTACAGAGCAGTGGCAATTGGTCTGGGATGCCTAATGGAGAGGTTTGGGTCCTGGTCGGACTTCACGATGGAGTGCACCGCACAGAACTTAGACCAAGGGAGCATGTTCTGGCCTTCCACTGAATGGATTTGGTTGACATCACATAATTTGGACAACAACTTCACAGAGTGGTAACATTGGATCCCAGAAGACATAATAGGGGTTGAGGTTCTAGTCATACCTCCCGTTGGTGTATGCTGGGCAGAACTTTGACCTGGGGAGCCAGTTCTGAGCTTTCCACTGGATGGATTTGGATGAAAACTTCACAGAGGGGGGCAATTGGTCTTAGATAGCTATTGGAGTGGTGAGGTTCCCAGTCAGATCTCACAGCGGAGTGCGCTGGGCAGAAATTTGACCCAGGTAGACTGTTCTGGGCCTTCCACTAAATGGATTTGGATGATATCACATAATAAAACTTAATAACTTGAATATTTAAACCCAGGCAATGCCGGGTACTTCAGCTAGTAATTAATTAAATACTAGGTAAATATATTTCTGTGTATAACTGACTATTAAAGATTTTTTTTTCTCTTTAAGTAATGGAGAATCACACAGAGATACAAGGGTTGGAGTTGTTAATTTTCCATTACTCTGAAGCAGAATCATAAACAATAAAGTGTGGTGCATTTTATTCAGCTTGGCACCACAACCCATGGAGTAGCGTGTTGTATTACTTTGTATCCGCATTGCGAGAGGAGGGACCAGGTAGGGCCACAAACAGTAATCAGTTGCCCATTTTATTATATTAACACTTACGTACCAAGGGAACAGTTATGCATGCACATCATGGGCCTGATTCTGAGTTGGGAGCAAAGCAAACAGGGTAGATACTGGCTGCTTTTGCATGTAGCCCACAATTATTCTTACACTGCAATTTAGATTTCAGTTTGGACACACCCCTCCCAAATCTCAATCTCTATTCACATGTTACATCAGAAATTATGTGGCCCAGTATACATGTAACAGACAGGGTGCCACAATATCCTCCCCCACCCCGGCCTGTTGGAATAAGGTGCCAATGAGCCCTGGCACCCAAAGAAAGCACATGCTATAGTGTGATACATCTTCCCACTCTACGCACACACAAACACACATACATACTGTACATACTTACATAAATACATGCAACATTTTTAAAACACCTATACTTTACCAACCTCCCAAGAAAATGGATTTGGCCACCAATCCTCTTATGCCACAATCATGCACTTGAGAGCTCCTTTTCATTCAATTACATTAAACTTTAATTCAAATCACACAATTCTTAGCAGTCATACCGAGTCATTCCCAGAACTTGAACCCAGCACCTCTCGCATTGACAGACAGGAAGGCTTCTGTAAGCCCAGTAGAATATGTGCATCTTCAGTGACAAACTCATATATTTAACACACAGATTTATATAACTGTCATACCCTGGACTTAAGACCATCATCTCTCACTGTGCAGTCAGACGCCTTAGACATGTAACTTTCTGCTCCTGCAAAGTAAGTCTGTGAATTCTAACTGTATAAAGCTTCAGTACTTGTAATTTTCAGCTTAAAACCATTGCAGATGTATGAAGTGTGCAGCCACACATCCAATCCCCTGCAACCACACACTACATACAGTAGATCTACTCAGTTGTAATGCTGATTATTTATTATTAAAGTATATTGTGTCTCATATAGTTAGAATTTGTTGGCTTACTCTACAGGAGCAGATACTGTAGCTCCATATGTAAAGTGTCTAACTGCCAAGTAAGATGTGAAGGGTTCGAGTCCTGGGTACAAGAGTATTTTGAAATGTATGTGTTAAATGAATGAGTATGTGACTGAAGGTGCTTGGGGAGGTGGCCAGATGGAGTGGGAGACTCCCAGGGAGGAGATTGGGGCAACCAGGAGATTATGCCTGGAATAAAGAAGAGGAGGAATAACTATGAACAGAATATTGACCGGTGGTGCCAAACAGTGCCCCTTTCCCTGCGTTGCCCTGTGCCATGTCACATGTCTGACCACCCTAGTTACAGCCCTGGTTACTTGTATATGAAAGAAGTTATCTGACATCTTTCCTTCTGAATGGATACTTGTTGCACTCCCTTCGTAGACAGCCACCATTCAGTCATTTCTTCAGATACTTCCTCTATGCAGTTCTCAGTATGGAATTCCTGCATTGTGCAGATACTGTATTCTAGACTAGGAAGCTACTCTATGACTTTTTTAAACTTCCAAAACATAGCGAGGGACCACTTTAATTGCAGAAAACTTTATTAAAGTAATAGTTCAATTTCCCAACTAGTTTCATGTTATTAAAATTAAGTTGTTTTTAATTTTATAGGTACTGTATAAAGAATAATTCAGTCTTTTGGTGACCCAGCACAACTAAGTTCAGTTATAACCATCAATAATGAAGGTCTGCTAAAACGTGTTGGGTACGGGATTCCAGCTCTCGGGATCCTGGTGTCCAGAATCCCAACAGGGTTAGTATACCGACACCAGTCCGTCGTTATCCTAACCCTTCCCCTCTCCCTACCCTAACCCTCCCTCCCCTGTGAATGAACCTTTCCTCCCCCCTAGTGACTAATCCTAACCTCCCCCTCCCTGCACCATAAACCTAACCCTCCCTCATTAGTGCCTAACCCTCCCCCTAGTGCCTAAACCCTAACGCTAACCCTTCTCCTAACCCCAGTACTTACCTTTGGGATTCCTGAGGTCGGGATGCAGGTGCTGGGTTTCTGACAGGTGTCAGGATTCTGGCGCCGGCATTGTGAGCATGGAATCTCTGCGGTCGGGATTGTGACCACATCCCGGTAAAACTGGGAAGGCCAGTCATTAAATATTCAATGAACTTATGAATAAAACTGGGTTAGGTGATCTATTTAGTAAGGAACTCAATAATAGGTTGAAATATACAGCATGTTATCACAGCATATTTAAAAATTATTACCATGCTATTTAAAATAAATCTAATTCTGGGACAGAAATAGCGTTAAAGGTCAGTCATGGAAAAGTTTCAGGAGATGTGTAAAATCATTATACAATTTCAAAATTAAGCTCTGCAATTTTTACCATACAAAGTGAGACATTTATGTTATCATATAATAAATTAAAATTAAATTTAACGGAAAATCCATTATGATTTGTTTTTCTTTTTTAAATTAAAGTTATATAAATTCAATTCTTGTGATCACTGTTATTTTATTTAAAAAAAATTAAACTTTTTTTAAACTTTACTTAAGTGATTCTCAAAATAAAAAATAATGAAAATAAAAAGTCATGGTTACCCCATGTCCTACCATGAACACTAAACACAGACATAGGGCCTAATTCAGTAAGGATCGCTAATGCAACTGCGTACTCAGATTGAGCGACTGTTAGACATTGTGCCTGCGCATAAGCCGCACTGCGCCTGTGCTGTGATCGCTCTGCGATTATGGACGCACAGAGGAAGCCATCGCAGAGTGAGTGACAGGCTGTGAGGGTTTGCGGGTAGTGACAGGGGAGTGGTCATAAAAATGCAGACGTGCCTGTCCGTTTGAACGCTGTTGCATGGGCGTGCATAAATTAGCCACTGCCATTGCATACGCAGCTGGAGTACTCTCTGCGTGCAACAAGACTTGCAGTTTCTGCAGCAAGTCAGACCTGCTGTTCATGTGCCTGATTGGCCGATGTGCCTCGATGGTACCGAAGTTTAAGCAGGTAAGCGACGTTGTGCGAGTGTGAGACGTGCAGCAGTGGCCGTCTTTATTCCGGATTACCTATTGCAGGCATTAGCATAGATTTGCAGCTGCGTTCCATACGAATTCTCAGCTGTGTACTCAATAGTGATCCTTGCTGAATCAGGACCAAAATTCGAGATGACCAAATATTATTTTGTTTGTTTTCCAAATTAATTTGAGAAACAACTTTAAAAGTGAGTACGATACTAGAATATTTTATACACAAATCAACAGTAATTATTATTAATTTTTTTTAGTAAGGTTTCAAAAAGTCACTTGGAAAATGCACTTTTTAGATTTGGTATTCTTGACATTTTGATGCACATTGGCACAAAGCAGTGCGATAGGGGTGACAAAGAATCTACAGAGGTGAATCTAAAGTGTAGGGCAGCCATTGATAGACCAGTGGTAGCGAATTGGCTGAAGTCTCTAGCTGGATGAAGGTATGTACTGTACAGTCTCTAAGAACAATGATTGTATTTCATTATGGGAATCTATTATACCATGTCTAAACATTCAGATTAACAATATAACATTGAGTTTAACAATATACTGAGGAATCAAACACATACATTTTGCACACCTACCTTGTGTGGCTGGGGGCGGTCAGTTAATGTGCCCATGTGGGAAATTGGGATCCCGTTGTATGCGCACAATCAAAAAGCCAACTTCTAGGGACTGAATTGGCTGCAGCCTCCTAGAAGCAGATTAGGGCTTCCATAATAGCAGGGGGGCGGCTTACATAATAGCAGGGGTGTGGCTTACATATTAGCAGGGGTGTGGCTTCCATAATAGCAGGGGTGTGGCTTCCATAATAGCAGTGGAGCGGCTTCCCATTGGAAGCACATTCTGCTATGGAAGTCAGGACTGGCAGTCCCAGGAGAAGAAGACACCTCCCCGTTGGATTGCCTGTCCAGCATGTGATTCGCAGAAAGTGCTTCCAATACGAAGTCACTGACAAGCAGTTATGGGGGTGGACAGGGTCGGACTGGCCCACAGGGGTACAGGGGAAACCCCCGGTGGGCCCCATTTACTGAGGACCCAGATTACAGACAGTGCACTTGAATTATGTATATGTTACATCATACTGCACAGGACTATAATGTGTTTTCTACAATGCATTGCTGTTATTCATCTGGTACATTATCATGCATGCGCTAGCAGTATATTTACTATATACTTAGAGAGGCCCAGACCATGCCCTCTGTAATGGTTAACCAAGCCTCTGGCCGCACACCTACTGAAGGCTAGACACCCCCCTAAGTTTGGGCCCCTATCACTGCATTCCCCTGGTGGGCCAGTCATGTCCCAGTCTGACACCGGGGGTGGAGCATCTTGGTGGGAGGGCTTCAGCACTGCAGTCCTGGTGTCCTTTAATAGATATATTCCCGAACGCTTTTTTCTCTCCTTAGAGTCTCCCAGCCTGGAATATATATATATTTTTTTTAAAAAGGGTGTTTTTATTTGTAATATTTATTAATATTAATATTTATTTGTAATACACATATTCATCCTCACAGATTCCACTGCATAAAGCAAACCATAAAGTAATAGAAACTAAAAAGTGAAATGTCATCTAACAATTCTTAGTTTTTCCTTGGTAAACGCTGCACTTAGTTGACCACTTCTGACAGCTACAGTGTTGCAGGCAGTAGTATGGTTTTAGTCTACTTTAACTTTTAACACTGAGATGAAACAATAGTTGATTTCTGCTTGTTGCTGACAGCACAATTCGAGGACATCAACTTTATTCATATTAAGGGTACAGCAACCAATCAGCTTCTAGCTATTATTTATCTACTACATTATATAAAAACATACCTAGAATCTGACTGTTTGCTATTGGCGACGCCTCCACTTGTCCTGAATGACAAATATCCCCTTATACCACTTCATGTTACTCTTATATTATGCTTTGGACCTTTGTTATGTCCAATGACAAAACATCTTTCCCAATTTCAGCTTTAATCTCCTTCATGTTATCACCAACCCTCATTCTGGACATTGAGCGGCACAGCTCTGATGATACTACTGCCATACTGTACTTCGAGGTTGGCATAATGGTACATGGTTGGGTGGTGTGCATCATTTGCTTTGTGCAATACCTACTTCATAGCATTAAATTGCTACTTAAGTCTCTGCAAGGAAGGACATGGTTTTTCTGATACTTACATATTAAATAGAGTCTGTCTCATTGTACCTCCTACCAAGTATCAATCTACTCCAGCATTATCATCAGGATCAAGATACAGGATTGCCTTGCATGAAAGGGAAGTCTTTACCATGTTACCGGACCACAGAAAAAATGGGTCTTATGTACTGTAAGAAGCAGCACTCTCTTTGCTAACACATTCAACCAGAGTAGAAACACCCAGGTGAAATATAAATAACAATTAGTGCCCGTCTCACCAGCACATAGTACAAACATTTAGTTTGATATCCACATGCCAGTTCTACACTTGGTGCAAATGATGTGCCAGCCAACAGGCAAATGTTGTTAATGTCTAACCCTGCATGGCCGATAGGGGCATTAAAACTCCCTAAGTGAGAACGTTTAGTTACAGTCCATTTACACCAGGACCGTAAATAGGGTGGTGTGACCAGTGCCATGGCACAGGGCACTGCAGGACAGGGGGCGCTGTTTGGGCCTGTCAAGTTTCCTGTTTATTATCATTATTACTTCTAGCTTCCTCTTCTCTTATCCCCAGCATCTCCTGGCCTCCGCTATCTCTTCCCTGGCCCTTCCCCATAAGGCCATGGTCCTCTCTCAGGTGCACTATATTATGTCCCTATTTATCCCCAGCATCTCCTGGCCTCCCCTATCTCTTCCCTGGCCCTTCCCCATAAGGCCATGGTCCTCTCTCAGGTGCACTATATTATGTCCCTATTTATCCCCAGCATCTCCTGGCCTCCCCTATCTCTTCCCTGGCCCTTCCCCTTGAGGCCATGGCCCTCTCTCAGGTGCACTATATTATGTCCCTATTTATCCCCAGCATCTCCTGGCCTCCCCTATCTCTTCCCTGGCCCTTCCCCATGAGGCCATGGCCCTCTCTCAGGTGCACTATATTATGTCCCTATGTATCCCCAGCATCTCCTGGCCTCCGCTATCTCTTCCCTGGCCCTTCCCCATGAGGCCATGGCCCCCTCTCAGGTGCACTATATTATGTCCCTATTTATCCTCAGCATCTCCTGGCCTCCGCTATCTCTTCCCTGGCCCTTCCCCATGAGGCCATGGCCCCCTCTCAGGTGCACTATATTATGTCAGTATTTATCCCCAGCATCTCCTGGCCTCCCCTATCTCTTCCCTGGCCCTTCCCCATGAGGCCATGGCCCCCTCTCAGGTGCACTATATTATGTCCCTATTTATCCCCAGCATCTCCTGGCCTCCCCTATCTCTTCCCTGGCCCTTCCCCTTGAGGCCATGGCCCTCTCTCAGGTGCACTATATTATGTCCCTATTTATCCCCAGCATCTCCTGGCCTCCCCTATCTCTTCCCTGGCCCTTCCCCATGAGGCCATGGCCCCCTCTCAGGTGCACTATATTATGTCCCTATTTATCCCCAGCATCTCCTGGCCTCCCCTATCTCTTCCCTGGCCCTTCCCAATGAGGCCATGGCCCTCTCTCAGGTGCACTATATTATGTCCCTATTTATCCCCAGCATCTCCTGGCCTCTCCTATCTCTTCCCTGGCCCTTCCCCATAAGGCCATGGCCCACTCTCAGGTGCACTATATTATGTCCCTATTTATCCCCAGCATCTCCTGGCCTCCCCTATCTCTTCCCTGGCCCTTCCCAATGAGGCCATGGCCCTCTCTCAGGTGCACTATATTATGTCCCTATTTATCCCCAGCATCTCCTGGCCTCCCCTATCTCTTCCCTGGCCCTTCCCCATGAGGCCATGGCCCTCTCTCAGGTGCACTATATTATGTCCCTATTTATCCTCAGCATCTCCTGGCCTCCTCTATCTCTTCCCTGGCCCTTCTCCATGAGGCCATGGCCCTCTCTCAGGTGCACTATATTATGTCCCTATTTATCCCCAGCATCTCCTGGCCTCCCCTATCTCTTCCCTGGCACTTCCTCATGAGGCCGTGACCCTTTATCAGGTACACTATATTATGTCCCTACTTAAAAAATGGGGGGGGCGTCAATGCTCTCTCTGGAACAGGGCACCAAAAAGTCTAGTTACAGCTCTGATTTACACCTCCTCAGTCGCAAGTGGAGATCTGATTGAAATGTGTACAAATCTGCATTGCCTGCACATGTGTATACTCGATTCCAGCATGCACAGTGCGATAACATGATGTACATCATTGCTGCGCTACGTGCGCACGCATCGCGGCATAGCGCAGCAATCCCCAGGCTGCGAATTGTTGCAGCCGGCGGTTGCCCCTTTGAAGTCTGTGGTGTGCACGTGCATACGCACGCTATAGCCGGGGGCACGCTAGTCGCGCCATTCATGTGCGTGGCTACATCTGTACGTTCAACTCAGGCTAGTTTATCTAAAGATTGTGATGTAAAAATAATATCATTTAGGTGCAGCCTGTCCTTATGTAAATCTCACAGTTTCCAAATAGCAAATAAAATCGCCAAAAATCAGGCGGTTTTGTAAAACCGCACCTTAATAAATGTACTCGTATCTCCAGGTGCAAAACAGAGTATAACCCAACTTATTAAAGTCTAAGCGGAATCTCAAGCAGCTCATGTTTTACCCATTTCTGCTTTAGCGTTTATCTGACCCGATCACTCTCTGGCTGCGGACACCCTGATTGTCTCACATTGCGCGGCCTTGTTCTATCGCTGCAGCAAGTTATGGAGCAAAACCTGCAGGGAACAGCAAGCAGTCAATTATTTCCTACACGGCCTATACACCCTTTGAACTGCGCTATTTTAGCGAAAACAATGGCCCCCATCATTTGCGGTGGAATTGAAAAGAACCGCTTTAAAGAAAACGGAACTTGGAATCAAAACGCCTAATATCACAAGATACACGCTCTCCTCTAACATAATGGAACACAGGGTCTTATTATTCACAAAGTACCGTGTTATAGGCGCTGACGAAATTTCAAACGTAAAATCTCAGTGTTTCTTGTTCATTCAATATGACCTTTTGTCAGTTAACACTCGAGATGCTTCGCTCCCGTGTTTTCAGCAGGCATGTGAAGTCTCCAGTGGGGAGACATAGTAAATTACAATGCAAAGCTAGTTTTAAACCTCCCTCATAAAACACCCATTGCAGGAATTGAAAACACAACCGAGAAATGATAGTGTCTCACTAAATATTTTATTTCTCAGCAGTGGTAGGAGAACATCTTTTTACACTAAAGGAATGGAATACATTTACCGTAAAATATGAGCTTTTTACAATGGAATAATGTCATTTGAAAGGTGTTTCAGAGAAATACGCTGGAGAATTCTGCAGGAATTAGTTCATGTTACTGCGTTACATGTCTGCAGTTCAGGAAAATACATAGAGCTACAGTATCAAATAATGTACCTGGAGTATTAAAGTTCAACCAGACGACCAATTACTGAGTCTGAAATAACCTGTTACATGGATCACAATTATATGTAATTATTATATCTCCTAAGAGGCTAATGTAAAAAATGGTTTGAGTTATTACTAGAGATGTACGCCGACCCTTGTGTTTTGATTTTGGATCTGGATCTCCCCTGGTTTTGATTCTGAATCTGGTTTTGGATTTTTTTCCTTGGTGTTTTGTTTTTGTGTTTTGGTTTTGGATCTGAATTTTTTTCTTAAAAAATAAAAAAACAGCTAAAATCATATAAAATGTGCCTTTTTTTGTTCCTACAGTATTAATAACCTCAATAACATTTATTTCCACTCATTTCAAGTCAATTTTGGTTACCTCACAGCTCACAATATTGATTTTTTTCATCTAGTTAAAGGACCAAAAGGTTGCATCCAGCTTGCTGGCTCAAAACTGATTGATATAATTATTAATAGAGTTGAGGACTGTGCAAAGATGATGGTTGGGATACCCTTGAGGATTGAAGGCATGGGCCTTCACAGAGAACAAGGAAGTTGATGGCCTTACATTATCATGATGACTGCTGGCGGCAGCTACAACATGTGGTTCTTGGCGTTGCTCTCCTGTCATGTGACAGCCCTCCATATTTTCTGCGGTCTTGAAGCAGTGTCACAAGCACCAATAGTGTAGCAAAGGTGCGGTTACAAAATTCACACACGTGCAGTCGTGCGCACACAGAAAAAAATATACAAAAGACACTATTTTTTTTTTTTGGGCTCAGAGCACAGATTGGTGATGACTGGAGTCGGGCAGCACTAGGTTGCGTTTCTGTGTCTTGTGTGGCTAAGCCTAACACGCACACACACAGAAAATAAATAGACTAAAGACACTATTTCTTTGGGGGGGGATTCAGGTCCAGCACTTGGGCCCAGAGCACAGATTGATGACGACTGTAGTCGGGCAGCACTAGGTTGCGTTGCCGACTTGCTAGATCTTGTGCGGCTAAGCCTAACACGCACAGACACACAGAGAAAATTAGAAAAAAAGACGATTGATTTATGTTTTTTTTTCAGCTCCAGAACTTGGGCCCAGAGCACAGATTGAACATGACTGGAGTCGGGCAGCACTAGCTTCCAACTTGCTTTGCTGGCTGGATCTTGTGTGGTACTATGGTTAAGCCCAACACGCACACACAGAAAATATAAAAGACACTTTGATTGATTTTTGTTTTAGCACCACTGGAGTCAGGCAGCACTAGCTTGCAACTTGCGTTGCTGGCTGGATATTGTGCAGTACTGCGGTTAATCCTAACACGAACGCACACACACACACACACAGAAAACTATAAAAGACACTTTGATTGATTTTTTTATATATATAATATATATATATATCTATATATATATATATATATATCTATATATATATATATATATATATATTTTTTTTTTTTTTTTTTTTTGAGTCCAGAACTTGGGCCCAGATGGACACAGCACCAGCCCAGGTGTATCTACAGTTCTGCACCAGCCCAGATGGACACAGCAGACATGAAAAACACCAGCCCAGGACACAGCAGACAGCACAGATGGATCAGCAATAGCCCAGATGGACACAGCAGACTGCACAGTGACAGCTGTCACAGCACCAGCCCAGAATGGATCAGCAGTCACCAGCCCAGGACACAGCAGACAGCACCAGCACCTCTCCCAGCCCTACACTACCCACCCTCCCTGTTCAGTCTCCACAGCCGGAGTGAAATGGCGTCCGTCGCTTGGTCCCTTATATACTACATTGATCATAGAGACAAAAGCTCGCGAACCACGAGATTTTATCTCTATGGTTTTACATAGATTTGAGAGATCTGAGTAAAGCGGGAATATCCGAGCCTGTTTGGATCCGACTCGGTTCTGCTAAATTCAGGTGGGTTCGGATCTCTGGAAACCGAACTCGCTCATCTCTAGTTATTACACTTGCACGTTACTTGTAGCAGCATTCACTTCTTTTTAATACTATGGGGGGATGTGCTGCTAAGCCTTAGAGAGAGATAAAGTGGATGGAGATAAAGTACCAACCAATCAGCTCCTAATTGTCACTTTACAGACTGTGGGCAATATTCAATTTGAGGTGAAAAGCCATTATCGGCGATGACGTTATTTTCGCCTATTGTCTTTTTCCCCGTATTCAATTCGCTGGTGCGAGAAGTCAATGTAAAAAAACGGGGATAATTTTTTGCTTGCCTTTAGCAGGTGAAAAAAAGTGCAGAATTGGGGTTTAGGGGTGCAGGCTTTAAAAAAAAATAGCCTGCACCCCTGGGAATGGTCCCTAATAATGATCTGTGTAAAAAAAAGTTTAAAAAAAAATGCATCCCAAAAAATCTAGTAAGGGACTTAAAAATATGCTTGCACCTATTTTCATATACCCCAAATTTCATGGCCATAGTTATTTTTCCCCCAAAAAATAACCTAAGTACTATTCTTCACCACTTCTTCATAGCCGCATTTATGCACCTGCCGCGGCTATTTATAAACCCGACTTCCTTCAGCTGGCAAAACTGGGGAACCCCCATGTCTAGACATCTTTAGGGGGGTACTAGGATGACTTCCCGAAAATTCCCATTTCTTTTCGCCGGTCCAAGTTTCGCCGGCTCCCATTTTCGCCTACTTTGAAATTTAATACAGGGAATAGCGGGCACGTGCGTGTTACTTTTCCGTCTGGAAAACAGGCGAAGGAGCCGAAAAGTCCAGCAGGCAAAAAGTCTGCACTTTTCGCCTCAAATTGAATAAGGGCCATTATTTGAAAAATAACAGTTACAGTAGGAGCTGATTGGTTGGTACTGTGAATGTGTTCCTATGCAGTTTTCTGGCCCGCAACAGTGATATGGAAATAAAAGTGACATTTGACCACTGACATCATAACTTCCTTTGTTTATCATTTATTTACTGTACATTGTATTGTGTGTAGATTGCAGAGCTGTGGCTTACATGTCTAAATGTCTCTAGATATAAAGTTATTACACTGGAGTGAAAGTTTTGCCTTTTAAAGTATTAAAAAGACTTTTGCAGACTTCTCAATAAAACTAGAGAGGTGCGCAGACCTCCGTGTTTTGGTTTTGGTTCTAAATCATTGTCATGCTTTTGGTTTGGCTAAACCACCTTCAAGTGTTTTGGTTTTGGATTTATTCAAACATTGATAAAAACAGGATGTAACTTGGGCCTGTTTTTGTTCCTATAGTATAATAATACTATGGGAACAAAAACAGGTTGATGTTAATAACATCAATGACCAACTCACAGGACCTGAAATCATGAGAGAGGGACTTAAATGCAACCCAAAACATGCGAAATTGGGTTTTTAGATCCACGTACCACACTTGGCGAGAAGACTTGAGTCAGGACTCGGTTCTAGTCAGGACCCCAAAGTGATCTAACCTGGGACTCAGCTCGACACTAAACCCCTTGGTTTGGGTGGGTTCAGTTTTCAGCTAAACCAAACTGCTTATATCTAACTAAAACAGGGAATTATTCAAGTAACCTCAGTTGCCGCTTTTTGGAGTCGATTAAAATAACTTGTCCTGCAAGTAAAAAGCTTCTCTGTACATTCATGTGTAAAACCATCACTGCAGTTACAGATCCTCATCATGGTAAGTCTTATATGAACATTAGAAGGAAGAATGATCTACATACAGTACATCGCCAACATCAGCTTTCCCTTTAAATGAGGGATTTCTGACCTTCTGTTTCACTGAATAATCCTGGTTGATCATTGTATTGCAGCACCCCTTTGAGTGACCTCTGTTTTGTGGGCATGAGCGCTGGTGATCCCCCTAACTGAGAGTACCACCTCCATAGCATGTTGGTGTTGTGGGATCTGTACAAGAATTGCATCATTTAATTACCTGTTTTGATGCCCAGGGTCAGTCTATTGCAGCTTAGACATCATCTGGGCAACAACTTGACACAATATGAGTTCATATTGATATAATGATATATAATTTTAATATCCAAGAAGCCAGAAAATGTTATACAGTTGAAAAAATCAAATTCTACTTACCGAATCCTGTTACTGTACTTCAAATGCTACAGAAAGTCTCAACCTGAGGAATAAAACTATTCCAAGATATATTTTGCCAGTAACAAACTGTAGTATCAGAGGGTATTTCTGTTACGTTCCCAAATTTCCGGCTTCAAAATCATGGCATTGACAGCTGGGACCTCAAAATTTGTCTTTGCCTAATTCTGCCCAGTATTGTGGGACATACAGGTATGCAGTATACTGGTCCTCTGTGGATTACTGTATAAGGAAAATCAGGGGGCTGTATATGACACCTCTTCGCAAATATACTGTCATGTTATAGGATCATTCCATAAAATCTGTATATTTATATACAGCAACAATGACAGTGGCAAATGCAGGATTTCTAGAGGGGGGTTTCCAAATGCTTGATTTTAGACCGAGTGTGGCCAGTCCATGAAGAGGGCATAATTAGCACTTAACCAGCTTTAATATGCATCATACAAAGTATATTGTGTGTCATAATTCCTGCAGATACAGGACCAGCGATCACAGTAAGCCATTAGGTGCGGCAGTAGGTCTATTTTGCCTAAGCTGAATGTTTTTATTTTAGATGTGGGTACCATTCCAAGAACATGCAGCACTAGTAAAATTCTATTATATTTCTATTTCTATTGTGGTAATGGTGTGGGCTGGGGATGGGGGTTTCCAGGCAGATGGAAACCCCCCTGCGTTTGCCTATGAATGAGGTAGTGAGTTGTATTCATCCTTTGCCTAAACATCAGTATTCAGTATACACACACGTTTCAATCAATAAGGCTTCTAGAACATATGTTATAGGTTATTCTTTATATTGAATGACAAACATAAGAAATTACATGCTTAATTAACTTATTGTGAGTTGTGTTTAGATAGATTTCATAGACAATAAACTCTAACACACTCGGCATGGTACATTATGTGCCCTGTGATTTGTGTCTTGTTTGTGTTCATATTTCATGCCTCACTATAAAAGTATTTTTTCAAATTACTTTTCCATAGCCACCATCACAATGAGAAGTAGGATTAAGTTCACCCTGCACGCCACAGTCATCGCCGTCCTTTATGTGTGTGTGCGTAATGCATCATTTTTACAGCGCTGAGATTCACTTAGTAAGTTATGGTTCAGGCTCATAAAACCTGAGAATAATGTGGAGTTAAACTGCAAAGATTTCTTCCCACTGAATCGCTAACAAAGACATTTATTTAACTTGACCCTCACAAAGGAAAAACTCTCCAAGGAAACATAGACATAAAAAAATGATAACCTCTCTAATGCAAATGAATTGTTCAAAGAGAGTTAAGACAATGATTGCAAATTAATAGCAGAGTGTCCAGCGAAACAGTTATTGTGTCACTGAAGAGGAACGTCCTCTCCTTAATGTGCGTTCAATCAAAACTCCCCATAGATATTGTTTTTTAGGTCAGTTTCTCAGCCTCTCATTACCTGTCATGTGGTTCGGTATTTATTCATTGTAGGTCAAGTTTGAAAGGCATTGATTTCAAGATAAGGAACCTAAACCAAATGACATCACCGGAGCTATGAAATAAGATGGGTGCTGACGCTGTCAAACACAACTGTGTTCTGTTATTGTAATTAGCAACTACTTATCTTCATAGTAATATCTCTTGTTTTTGGATTTTTGCAGTTTTTCACCACTTTGATGGTCATAAGAAACATACAAAATTGCAGAGGCTCAGTGCAAATTCCAGTTTAGTGGCGTCACTTGCCATGGTTTGCCCTGGTGAGCCTAGATTTCTGCCAATGTCCATGAGCAAGGTAAGTTGGTGCCATTTGCAGTGGCCGATGAGAGACGTTGGATGGGTCAATATGGTTGCTTACACAGTGTGGACTGCAGATCTATGCAAAGACAAGACTGAACTTTGCATCAACCAATTAGTAAAAGGCATGAGTTGGTTGAAGAGACTGCATTATTAGTAGGGGTGTGCACCGGCCACTTTTCGTGTTTTGTGTTTTGGTTTTGGATCTGGATCTTTCTTCGTGTTTTGGATCTGGATTGGTTTTGCCAAAACCACCCTTCCGTGTTTTGGGTTCTGGGTTTTGAGTTTTGGATCTGGATTTTTTTTAAAAAAAGCATAAAAACAGCTAAAATCACAGAATTTGTGGGTTTTTCTGCTCCTATGCTATTATTAACCTCAATAATCTTAATTTCCACTCATTTCCAGTCTATTCTGAACACCTCACACCTCACAATAGTGTTTTTATATCCAAAAGGTTGCACCGAGGTAGCTGGATGACTATGCTAAGAGATATGAGTGGGCGGCACAAACACGTGGTCCATCTAGGAGTGACACTGCAGTGGCAGACAGGATGGCAGTTTGAAAAACTAGGCCCCAAACAGTACATACTGCAAAGAAAAAAAAGAGGTGCAAGATGGAATTGTCCTTGGGCCCTCCCGCCCACCCTTATGTTGTATAAATAGGACATGCACACTTTAACAAACCAAACATTTCAGCGCCTGGGTCTGCCACACGACTGTGGCTGAAATGATTGGTTCGTTTGGGCCCCCACAAAACAAGCTGGCAATTAATCTGTCCCTGCACAAACTGGCTCTACGGAGGCAAGATGTCGTCCTCATCCTCCTCATCCACCGATTCCTCACCCTCTTCAGTGTTGTGTACATCCTCATCCTCACAGAATATTAATTCGTCCCCACTGGAATCCACAACCACAGGTCCCTCTGTACGTTCTGGAGGCTGGTCTCCCTGGAAGAGTTGATAATTAATTTTATGAACATCATCTTCTCCACATTTTGTGGAAGCAACCTCCTACACCTTTCGCTGACAAGGTTCCCGACTGCACTAAACACTCTTTCGGAGTACACACTGGAGGGGGGGCAACTCAGGTAAAATAGAGCCAGTTTGTACAGGGACCTCCAAATTGCTTCTTTTTCCTGCCAGTACCGGTACGGACTGTCTGAAATGCGTACTTGAATGCTGTCACCGATGTAATCCTTTAACAGACAGATGCACGCTTGTCGCTGCTGCTTTAAGGATGCAGGTGCGGCTACAGCCCACACAATTCGCAAAGACAGAAAAAAAAGAAGAATTTTTTTATTGTTTGTGTAGCACACTTTGAGGGTTACACCACCCTTTAACAGACAGACGCACGCTTGTCGCTGCTGCTTTGAGGATGCAGGTGGAATCTAGACAGGATTTGGAACCAGGGACACACTACCTCCATCAATTGTCTAAATCCCACTGCACTAATGGCGGATAACGGATGCACGTCTAACACCAACATAGCAGTCAAGGCCTCAGTTATACGTTTTGCTTCAGGATGACTGCTGTCGTACTTCATCCTCATCGCTAGGGACTGTTGGAGGGTCAATTGTTTAGTAAAAGTAGTGGTGTTCCTACTTCCTCTCTGGGATGATGAACAACTCCCAGCAGCAGCAACAGCACTAGGAGGAAGTGGCTCTTGATCTTTCCCTATTTTATTTTTATCGGAGAAAGTTTGGTCCTCCATTTATGTTATATTGATATATACGTGCGGCTAAGGCGCACACAAACACAGAAAATATTTTTTTATTTTTGCTGGAGAGTAGTGCACTTTGTGGGTTACACCACCCTTTAAGAAATGAGCCAGCCAGCTCTTTACTTATGGGACACAGGCGCATGCTTGGCGCTGCTCCCTTGTTGATGCACTTACAGCCACAGTGCACACAATTCACAAACACAGAAAATATTTTTTTATTTTGGTCTGGAGTGTACTTTGGGGGTTACAGCACCCTTTAATGGTCAAGCCAGCCGGCCCTTTACTTATGACACAGGCGCACACTTGGCACTACTTTGTTGATGCACGTGCGGCTACTGCGCACACAATTCACAAACACAGAAAATATTTTTTTATTTGCTTTGGAGTGTACTTTGGGGGTTACAGCACCCTTTAACGGTCAAGCCAGCCGGCCCTTTACTTATGACACAGGCGCACGCTTGGCACTACGTTGTTGATGCACGTGCGGCTACTGCGCACACAATTCACAAACACAGAAAATATTTTTTTATTTGGTTTGGAGTGTACTTTGGGGGTTACAGCACCCTTTAACGGTCAAGCCAGCCGGCCCTTTACTTATGACACAGGCGCACGCTTGGCACTACTTTGTTGATGCACATGCGGCTACTGCGCACACAATTCAAAACACAGAAAATATTTTTTTATTTGGTTTGGAGTGTACTTTGGGGGTTACAGCACCCTTTAATGGTCAAGCCAGCCGGCCCTTTACTTATGACACATGCGCACGCTTGGAACTACTTTGTTGATGCACGTGCGGCTACTGCGCACACAATTCACAAACACAGAAAATATATATTTTTTTTAGCACTTGGGGGGAGCACCCCTGATGGACAGAGCACCCCCTGGACAACACTACAGCACCCCTTTAGGACTGGGACACTGCACAGGACTTTGGAGTGGACACAGCCCCTGTGGACAACTGACTGCACAACACAGTCCAGCCAGCCCCTATGGACTTTGAAGTAGTGGACACAGCCCCTATTAACAACAGCAGCACAGCACAACACAGCCAGCCCCTATGGACTTTGAAGTAGTGGACACAGCCCCTATGGACAACAGCAGCACAGCACAGCACAACACTACTCTGCACTACTCTGCACTACACTACACAGCCCTAACTCCCATCCTCCCTCTTCACTGTCCACAGCCGAGTGAGAAAATGGCGCAGACGCGGGTACCTTATATAGGATCCAAAACCCACGAGACTCGGAAGGCGGGATGATGACGTTTTGCCTCGATTTCAGATCCGAGTCAGGCGGGAAAAGTCGAGCCTGACTCGGATCGGCCTCGGATCGGGGGGGCTCGGGGGGGTTAGGATTTCAGAAATCCGAACCCGCTCACCCCTAATTATTAGGAGTGTCAATAGTGTTTACGCTCGTTACTGTATTGAGTGTCACGGTGATGCATGGCTGTGCAGTACTTAGCTCCTCAGAGGTGAGACCGATTACTGCTGTCACCGCTGTCTTCCACTATCACCACTGTGGGTGTCTTTTGTTACCGATGTTACCAATAGACCTGCAAACCTGGTTAAAGACCCACTATGTGAGCTAACTTCCATTTCACATTCCGCTGGTACCTATTGTAATCACCCAAGTTCTGCGACAACATACCCTCCAACATGGCCTGCTCCATTAGGTGCAAAATGCTTTGCTCCAGGACGTCCTTCTTAATTAATGACTGCAGCCACCGGTGTTGAAATACCCTTCTCATCAATTAATTAGCTCAACACAGGTGACTGCAATTAAATTAAGTGGGACGTCCAGGAGTAGAACATTTTGTACCTGATGGAAGGGGTCATGTTGGGGGGTAGGCACCAACAGGTCATATCAATAATTCTCTTGTTTGCATCTTAATTCATGGTAAATCCGTACAATAATTTTCTGGTGGGTTCCATATGTCTCTAAATAGGAACATGGGAAATCACACATATTAATCAGAAGCATTAAATAATTAACTTGTGAGATTTCTCCTCAGATTTCGTGTGGTCAGATGGAGTGTTTGGGTACAAATGTAGGCTACCTACTCAGTAACCTATAGCTTGGAGTACATATACAGTAAGTTCTAATTATCAGCACTGACAAAGTAGAATAACATGAGTATAGAAATTAGCAATCATTTAATCCCCATTAGACATCAGTTCACTTTTTCCTGTGGTCACCAAGTCTATAGCAACAAACCACCTCTTTGCCTCCAGCTGATCCCATGTCTTCCCTCAAGACACCTGTGTATACCAGAAGCAGCTATCCTATTTTGATGTCACCCCCTCGGATGGTGTCACTGAGCTTCGTTAGAGCAGAGAAATGGATGACACATGCATGCACGCATTATCCACACACCCCTGTATCCATAGAAGTTGGGGGCTGGCCAGCAGCACACAGAGCATTGGGCAAGCCCCATTCATGACAAGAATGGGGGCTTCACTCATGACCACACCCCCAAAATGGCACACACCAGGGGGTATGGCCTCATGGCCATAAGGTCACGCACCTTTGCATGAGGGTTAACTTAGTGCCACACCGGCTTTCACCACCCATAGTGACACCACTGAGCATTTTACCATACAGAAAGCATCCTAGTGATTACACTACAATACAAAGAACATCTTTCAAATCTATTGCAAACAAACAAACCAGAAAACCAATCAGGCAGCCTCCTCAGACCAGTGGCCTGCCAAGAAAAGTCCTGATAAGGCCTATGCCCAATCCATGGGTATGGGCATGGCATGGAACGATTGGACTTTTAGGTGGGTTAGAGGTGTTGCTTGATTTGTGCCTGGTTTCCAATTGTTAAAATTGTGACTGTGGATCTACTGTACGTCTAAGATTTCTCTGGCTAATGTCTATTCCTGTTTTTGAATTGTGAAACTCTACGACATGCCATCTGCTCAGTTAAATAAGTGCAGCAATTTCAAATATAATTCCAATAAGTAAATTAGAAATAGCAGCTTTTTAGCATTTCCAGTATTTTTTTATATGCAGTTAAATGCTCTTATTAGACACTGTTGCATTTGAAGGCAAATAATATGTTACATAAATTGTAATCATTAGTGGCTTATGTGCATAATTATGTAGATAATTATATGTGAGCTATACTTGTATTAGCTTATGTTCAAAGAAGACATTACGAGTGTGTGGGAATAAAGAATAAATCAAGTCTTTCTATTATAAGTTCGGTGTAATAGATTCCAAACACATGGAAGTAACATTATCTGCAAGAAGTAAAGATGGAGGCCGGGCGGGAGCGAGATTTTGTGAATTCAGTATTAATGATCGTGGACCTGTTACATTGTAACACCTTACACTGCTCATTATATTAACGTTATTTTTATTGCTTTTTCGTTTTGTATCTACAGCAAAGTATTCCAGGAAAATGTGCATCTTATTAAACAAATACAGGACAGCAATAAGCATTATGTTGTGCTTAGTGTTTCCTTTGTGTGTGATCATTTTCACTGTCATATCCTGTAAAGTACATCACATCCCCTTAATGGGCCCATCTATTATATATCAGCTGGTAAAAAGCGTTTTCCCATGACTTGCAATACTACTTATGATATAAGTTATACTCTCAGGTTTACGCAGCGCACTAGTTCCAGGTCCCACGGATGCGTATCTCTGCGGATTCTGCAGCTCCAACGCTGAGTAATACACCAGCTGACAACAATCCGATGGCTGTGACCTTTTACGTGTTTTATTTGATAATGATTTCAGTTGTCGTTTCTCTCTGCTTAGATTTTGTCTGCAAACGTTACGCCACGTTGAACATCAAGGCGCCCATGCAGAGAATTAACGCAATTGCTCCCCAAATCTCAGGTGGTAAATGTGTTCACTAGAAACCATTCTCAAATTGTTGTTTTTGCTTTTGGAGAAGAACACCCTCAAGTGTTTTGGTTCGGTTTTGGATTTTTTATTTTTTTTCAAAGATGTATAAAAACAATGAAAATCATGTAACGTGGACCTGTTTTTGCTCCCATAGTATTACTAACTTCAGTAACATTAATTTCCAGTCATTTATGGTCAATTTTGACTGCAGATGAGCAGTTTGGCTTTCCTAGAAACTGAACACTCCCAAACGTAGAGGTTTCTGAGTCAATCCTAGTCCGGGATCACCAATGATATACATGCAATCAAAAATATGCGAGATAAGGTTTTTAGATCTGGCTTGTGGGAAGACCCAAAAAGTGATCGAGTTGGGACTTGGGTCGAAAGAACTCCAAAATTTGAGTGAATTCGGAAAACTATACCGCTCATCTCTACTAAAAAGCTGCAACTATGGCAAGATGTGTACGAGCCAGTGCATGTGGCAGGCGCAGCAGGTTACATACGTCTTAAGTCATAGACACTCACACCCATGTATTCATTTAATTTGCTCGCAAAATGCACATTTGCTTTTCAAACTTGGAAAAACTCTCTAATACATCAGATACACTAGTCCATCTAGTATACAAAGAAAGTATAAACACATAGCTATAGAGCGCACACAAAAACATAACGAGCCTCATACAGAGTAGGAGTTAAATTGTGCGCCTCTTGTTCCAAAATTGACACACAGAAAAAAATTGCGTATATACAGTAGGGATGTGCGCCCACCCCCGTGTTTTGGTTTTGGTTCTGGATTTGGTTTTGCAAACCACCCTCAAGTGTTTTGGTTTTGGATCTGGATTTTTTAAAATAAAAAATAGATAAAAAGTTTTAAAAACAGTTAAATCATGTAATTTATGCAATCCAAAACCCGAAATTCAGATTTAAAATACGGATTCCGAACTGCAAAAAATATCAGATCCGCGACCCGGATTTACCCGGATCTGCTCAGGAGATCAGAACCGCGACTCGGATTTACCTAGATTCACGAAATTTGGTGGATTACAATTTCTGGAGAACCGAACCGCACATCTCTAATATACGGCCATGTGGAGACCTTGACGCATCTGGAGATGTGACCACAGGTAAGTGTGCACCTGATTTACTATTAGTGATCATTAGTGCACATTTACACCCCTGCTATACTAGGTGCAAATGATTATGCCTGGAAACACGTGTATTTATTCTTCATCCAAAACTGCATAGCCTGCTGCATCGACACGCCCTCACTGACAAATGCTTATTGAAAACACCCAATTACAACCCAGTTCCACCTCCTGAAATCCTGAGAATGTGCCGTGCAATAACACCTAAGCTATGCTCCACAAAAGGATGTACGTTCAACTCCAGCCCCAACATATACACGAACAATGAAGAAAGCACCTATCAACCTTAGTGTTGGGGTTGCAATCAGCCAATCACAAGTGGCCTGTGCTGGCAATTGTCCTCATCACAACTGTGTGTTTGAAACCTGCTGTCAGGCACCAACAAATACAGTAGTATAAGAAAATGGCTGGGAAATGCTTTTACAGTATGCTCTGCATCTCTCTCTCTCTTTCTCTCTCTCTCACTCTCTAAAAAATAGATAGATAGATAGATAGATAGATAGATAGATAGATAGATAGATAGATAGATAGATAGATAGATAGATAGATAGAGATAATAATAAATATTACTATGTGACACTCAGTTGTATAAATAGAGAAGCCATTGTATATCAAATTTTACTTGCACAGTAGAGACCTTTCCCCTAGTATGAAGAACACAATTGTCACTGATGAAGACCAACAAATGTGTACATTGCAAAATGTTGTGGGTCCTGCAGGTTCTTGATCACTCCCAATATTTGTGCTGCTGACCATGTCGACTTTCAATTGTTATGGTTTAGGTTTTGGCAAAACCACCCACAAATGTTTTGATTCATATTCGGTTTTGGTTTGCTTTAAAATTTGATAAAACAAGCTAAAATCATGTAGTTCGGACCTGTTTACATGCAATCCAAAACCAAGATTCTGGTTTTTAAATCTGACTTCGGAATATACAGCGGACCCGATCCGGGACTTAGTTCTACTCAGAAACCCTAAGTTCGTGTGTGTTAGTTTTTCAGGAAAACTGAACCAGACTTCTCTATTGTCCATGCTTGTCAATATTCAGTCATCTGTGGGAGCGGGCAGAGCAACGACCCCCCCAGCATGCTTCACAGTTGAATGCCCAATGAACAAAATGTATATGTTTATGAGTGGGTAGAGCCATGCCGCCCTCTCTCGTACCAGGGCCTGCAAAATGACTTTGCGGCCCTGCTTATAATCATGTATCCGCACATGTACAATTATAAGGGTATTGGAGATCACCTAGAGGTATTGTGACTATATAACAAAATAAGTGCTTTACAAAGCTCGAGGAATTCCAAGGGGACGTAAAATATATATAATTTGCAACTGTAGTGCGTTATTTTATGTAATAAGTTTTCATAACGCTAAAGTGATGACGTCAGTACGATATATGCAGTGACATCAGAATCCAACATTTTCACAGATATCATTCACATGAGCTTATACATACCGTATATTGGGGTGATTTATGGTTGATACATACGTAAAACATTAAAGACAGCTTGTTCCAAGAAAGCTACTCATCTCTAGATCCTCCACCTTAAATAGCTGGAAATAGATCTTAGTAAATGACGTTTCCATATTAGAGAAGAGCGTCTGACCTTTAGCCTGTACATGTCATGCTCCAGACGCACTGCTGGACTCATATAGATGAACATTTCTGTATTAGATCTTTCAATGTCAACATGTTTCTCTTCCTTTTTTCGCTTTACATTCTGGAATGTTAACTGACTGGTAATCAATATCTTTTTACTGCAACCCTGGCATCTCTATTGCTGATAGAACATTTTTATATAGCTTTTTTATATGAAAAACCATGAACAGTAAAAACATAAGCCATCAAGTGACATGATTCATAAAGTCATTTTTTTTTTTATTACATTAAATGTTTTCACCCCATTTACTGGAAAGTACCTATTTTTACAAAAACTGACATAGTAATGACTAGAAATCGGAAAGTCTTTCTAAGGTGATTATCCGATGCATTAATAAGGACACATTTTAATGTACTGTACACAAGAGTCCTAAAGGAGTATCACTGAGCCCAGTGACTTAGTTTAAGAGCATGGATATATTCAGTAAACCTCCCTGAAGGTACGTAATTGTGTTCAGTAGCGGTGCATTGTTGGGAGGATAATTTATGGGTTGGGTATGGGATGTGGGTGCTTGGGATACTCATAATCCCGGTCATAATCCCGACACTGGCATCCCAACAGGGTTAGGATACTGACACGTGTCAGTAAGTATCCCAACCCTATTCCTATTCCTAACCCTCCCACCCCGTACCCTAAACCTAACCTCCCCCTTGTGCCTAAACCTAACCCTGCCCCCCTAGGGCCTAACCCTAGCCCCTCCCTCTAGTGCATAACCCTAGCCATTCCCTCTAGTACCTAACCCTAGCCCCTCCCTCTAGTGCCTTAGCCTAACTCTCCCCCTAACAACACTACTGACCGTCGGGATGCTGGGGCTGGCATCCTGACAGGCGGGATTTCAACTACCTCCCTTATTTATAATTCTTATTCGTAGTTCTGGAAACAGGGACAAGTCAGGGATATTATTTCAGAACTGAACAAAATAGGAATCTAAAAATCTTGTATCAATTTGTGTCTTTAGGTGAGTGTTGGTGTCTCTTTTCTTAGGTTCTGAATATTACACAGTACCTGTTGTCATTAAAAAGTACTTTATATATTGAACTAGGAATCAACTAATTTAAAATGAATATTAGAGACATTAGACACAATGGATAGTACAGTACTGATCAAAGGGATGATTTAAACAAGGTACAACCTTCTTAACTATTTTTCAGTGTCTGATATTCTGACCGTGTAAGCAGAAGCTGCTTGTGTGATAAACAGTTAGACAGGTCTTTTGAAATACAATGTGTTTGCTCGGTTTAGATACAGTGGAGGTAAGAATGAAAAAATTGTTCATGTAAATGATTCCTTAAGCAGACAGCAGAGTTTGTTTTACATATATTATTGATGAAATAAAGTCAAGAGAAGGCTTTGTGCTGACAGGGAAAGGGTCGTGGAGATGAAAGGTTGGAAGGTCAGGCAATTCTACTTCTGATAGGTTTTATTTTTAACATGATAATTATGGATCTTTATGTTCATTAATAATGATTATTGAGATATGAGGATAAAAAGTGACAAGAGGAAAACCTCTACTGTCAAAGGGGACTCCCTTCTAACATAGGTGTCTGAAGACTTGCCCATACAGTAGTAAAAAACTTTGTATCAACTTGTTACTCAATACAAGATGGAACTGTTTACTATCCTAGAGGACTATATAATCTCACAATGGCACTCCCTAGTCTCACAGGTGACTACTCTCACAGAAAACATTCTACTGTCATAGGGAACTATCTAATCTATCAGTGGTCTCTCAATTCTCACAGGAGACTCTCAACTCTCACAGGAAACTCTCTACCATCATGGCAGACTATCTAATCTATCAGTGGTCTCTCTCCTCTCACAGGGGACTCTACTTTCACAGGAAACTCTCTACAGTCATGGGGGACTATGTAATCTATCAGTGGTTTCTCTATTTTCCCAGGGGACTCTCGCATGGGACTCTACTCTCATAAGAAACTCTCTACTGTCATAGGGGACTATCTAATCTATCAGTGGTCTCTCTATTCTTACAAGAGACTCTCAACACTCACAGGAAACTCTCTACCATCATGGAGGACTAGCTAATCTATAAGTGGTGTCTCTCCTCTCACAGCGGACTCTTCTCTCAAAAGAAACTCTCTACTGTCATAGGGGACTATCTAATCTATCAGTGGACTCTCTATTATTACAGGGGACATTCTACTGTCATGGTGGAATAGCTAATCTATCAGTGGTCTCTCTATTCTCACAAAGGACTCTCACAGGGGACTCTACTTTCACAGGAAACTGTCTACTGTCATGGTGGACTATCTAATATATCAGTGGTTTCTCTTTTCTCACAGGGGACTTTCACAGGAAACTCCCTACTGTCATACGAGACTATCTAATCTATCAGTGGTCTCTCTATTCTCACAATGGGCACTCTCTTCTCACAGGGAACTTCGTATTGGCAAAGGACACTCTCAAGCCTCACAAGGGACTCTCTATTCTGTAAGAGGACTCTTTGCTGTTATAGGGGACTCTATACTCTCAAAGCAACCTCTCTACTGTGATATTCTATCTACTCTATACTCACAGTAGACTTTACTTTCTCATAAATAACTCTCTACTGTGAAAGGAGACACTCTGGGCCTGATACAGACCAGCTTGCTAGATGTGTTCACATGCAGCTGTCAGCTGCCAAACTATGCAAATCCAGCGATCACACGGCAATACATTTGCACGCCCATTATGTTTTGGCGTGTGATAGCAGTGTGTATTTAGACGCCCACCAGCCTGTCATAAGACGCCCACTTTCCCTTGGTAATACACCTCATCTCCAGGAAGTATATTCAACAATCGGAACATCGAGTAACATCGGACCCATACGCAGCACTTGTGGCTGAGCATACCCTACCGCAAGCACTGCGAGTGCTTCAGTGTGTAATTCAGCCATGTGACGTGTACTATGATGCTGCATCTTAATTATGCACACCCCTGAAATGGCATTAAGATGCACAGACACGCCGGCGTTCGCACCACCACACCCCCATTACCATCGACCAACCCCTGTCACCACCCACAAATGGCTCGTCCTGTCACTCATTCTAGTGTGGTGTCTATGTACAGGGTGCAAACGCTTCCTGATCGCTAGTTCGCACATGCGCACTGTGTCTTATATGCATGCGCACATTGCAAACATTGGCAAGCTACATGCGAACGCAGCCTAGCGAACGGGTATGAATCAGGCTCTCTGTTCCTTCCAAGGACTCTTTATTTTCATATTGCACACTTTACTGTCATAGGGGATTCTCTCATCTCACATCGCACTCTACTCTCACAGAAAGTCATAGGGGGCTCTTTGCTCTCACACTGGACTCTCTTCTCTCATAGGGGCTATATAATCTCTCAGCAGACTCTCAATTTTTACAGGGGCCTCTCTTCAGTGTACCATAATAACTGCCATACAGAGTGATATCATCAACCTGGAGCAGTAAAAAACTCACTACACACAAACACATACACATGCTTACACACACACGCATGTACGAACGCACATGGACACACGCACGCATGCACAATACTGTAAGTTTAGATAAAATATTTGTTATGGCAAAACTGCCTATACAGTACTTTTGTATTATATAGACAGTTATTTTAGTAAGCTCTGGTCTAGAGACACACAGACACGTAGAACAACGCAGGACAATAACCGACAGGTCCCTCCAGCCTGCCCTTTTTGTTCTTGTATTTTCTGCTTTACTTTATGGTGGGATGGTTATTTTTTCTTGTTTGTTTTGTTCCTAAGTCTTAGCAACAGCAATATGTGTGTCCCATACATTTTTCAATTCTTTTATTGAATGATTCCCCAGCACAACCGCTGCGAGACTATTCCATGGATCAATCACCCTTTCTGTAAAGTAGTTCTTATATATATGTTGCCATTCAGTGACACATCCTCCAATATCACACTGCGTCCTGATGCTCTGGAAATCCTTTTATGTTTAAAATTACTGCTTTCCTGAATTCTATTAATACTTTGACACATTTGGATGTTTCTATTCTATCACCTCTGCCCATTCTCTTCTACAAATTGAGCATGTTCAGCTGTTGAAGTCTATCTACAGTAAGTTACATTAAGGTGGCTGCTTCTACTTTGTAACCACTGGGAATACAGTATATTAGGACGCCTAAAGTTAACTCAATCTGTAATCACCTACCATAGCATTACATCTGCAGCTACCTACCTACCTATATACCTACTTACCTACATACCATCACTAGAAGCCCTCAATATGTTTTACATTTAATAATAACAACATCAACAAGGTAACGTGCAGGGAAAATGTTACATTTTGACACAAACTTTAGAAAACTTTATTTTTAAATTAAAATGTAATTGTAGCATTGAGCTAGGACATGTCCTACTGTCTAAATATTTAATATGGTAGTACATTTTAATCCCCCTTGCCCCAAAATTCCCTGCCAATTATTACTAAAGGAAAAAAAATTTGCATTGAACTTAGGACCTGATTCAGACCTGTTCACCAGCAAGCGGCCGCTCCTTGCTGACTGTGTTCGCTAATGTGCGCATGCGTGTAGTTTGCAGTGCACGTGCACAAACTAGTACGAGTGATCGGAATGTGCTCGCTCGCTCTGCAAAGACAGGCCAGTGGAATGAGTGACAGGAGAGGCCATTTGTGGGTGGTAACAGGGCAGGGCAGTAGTAATGGGGGAGTGGAGTTGCGGATGCTGGCGTGCCAGAGTGTTTCAACGCCATTTCAGAGGCAGGCATAATTTACAGGCAGCGTCATAGTACACGTCACCTGGTTCAATTTTACACTTAACTGCTCCCAGTGCTTGCGGTAGGGTACAGACAACCGCAAGCGCTGCGGTCTGATCCGATGGTTCCCGATGTACTGATGGTTGTGTTTACTTTCTGGAGATGACGTACGCTAGTGGGCGGCTAAAGACAGGCTGGTGGGCGTCTATAAACACAAAGTGATTGCTCGCCAAGACATAGTGGGCGTGCTTATGCCTTGCCCTGTGAGCACCTGCCTTGATGTCACTTAGCTGAATTTGCATATGCTGGGAGCAAGGGGCCGCATCTAGCGAGCGGGTCTGAATCAGGTCCTTACTTCTAACACTATGGGGGAAATGTATCTAAGCTTGGAGAGAGATAAAGTGGAAAGACATAAAATATCAACCAATCAGCTCCTAACTGCCATTTTTCACAGGTTCAGACTCCGTTACACACAGATGTACACATTTCAAAGATCAAAACGATCAGTGTAATCTAGCAAAGTAGTTTGTTCATTCCCAGTTGCTTTATATATGCGAATAAGATGCACATTTTGAGCGACAAAGACATTCTGCGTGGCCCAGTCGCCAGGGTAATGTTAGTAAATTGCCCTGATCTATTATTTATTTATATACAGTAGGGCACACATATTCTGCAGGGATTTACAGAGTATACAGTATTTTAGTCACTTACATAAATCTCTACCCAGTAGAGCTTACAATCTATGGGCCTGATTCAGGCCCGGACGCTATTTGCGGACGCTCGTTCAAAAAAAGGGTCCGGCTATTTAAATTGAGCGCTCGCTCATTGCGTTTTATTGGCGCCTCTATGTCTGAGCGAGCGAGCGAACGAAAAATGTGCTCGCTATTTTGTAAAGACACCCCTTTGCCGTTCGCATCACACGTCATCTCCGCTATTTATTTGATTAATCGGGAACATCAAAAGGCATCTGAACTACTCGCAGTGCTTGTGGTAGGTTTTTCTTACCGCTATCACTGCGAGCAGTTCTGGCTAAAAGACGAGCAAGTGACGTGGTCGATGATGCTCCTTTACTAATTATGCACTCCATTAAACGCCCTTTTTACCGTTAGCTACGCCTGCGTTCGGATCACCACTCCCCGTTTTCAAGCACCTTCCCCTGTTACCACCCACAAACGGTACATTCTGTCAATCAAATTAGCAGTCCCTCGCTGTTTTGCGAGTGCTCTATTTCCGACCGCAATGACTGGTTGGCGCATGCGCATTACGACCGATACACATGCGCAGTTGTGCGAACATCGCTCAGAGCGAATGAGCGGCCGCTTATGAGCGGCTCTGAATCAGGCCCTATGTTCCTTATCACATGTACGCACACATACTGTACACATGGAATGGGTATGAAACACCAGTGGCTGAGTAGCCGTCGCTTCATATCTCGAAAGTGGCATCCCGAGGGTTCAACATCCAAACAGGGGATCGCAAGTATATTAACCCTCCCCTCTCTCTACCCTAACCCTCCTTTAGTGATGCCTAACCCTAACCTCCCCCTGGTGATGCCTAAACCTAACCTCTATCCAGTGGTGCCGAGCCCTAACCCCCCTGCCCCAGTACCCTAAACCTAACACTCCCTATATATATTATATATATTATATATTATATATAATGTATGTGTGTCTCTCTCTCTCTCTATCTCTCTCTCTCTCTCTATATATATATATATATATATATACTGTATATAGAGGGGCCCCCACACGTTTGTTGCCCAAGGGCCCCCACAGACCTTAATCTGGCCCTGTCCTTAGAACCAAGTTCCACTGGTAGGTTCAGGGTAACACAGTTACAGAAACATATTTGTGTAAATTGCTACTTCATAGCAAATCTTACATCTTCGCTACAGAACCCCTTTAAAATGTAGTCTTTTGAACATTTCACGCTGCAAAACTTTGGCTGGATAAGAGCAGAAAGAGAAATCACATTTATTCTGTAAACCCGGGGCAATTCTTCTCAGTTCTACGCTGCCCTGATGTGAAGTCTATTGACCTTGAAAAATATATATCTTTGCATTCTCATCACAAAAACATAAAATAGATTGTAAATTCCAATAATCCCTCATGTCTGGAAAGTTCCAGATGTGGAAATAAAAGTAAGACAAATGTTAAAATATATTCACAATCTTACAAGAAGTTCTCCTGCGGAGATTCCTGTACGTGAGAATTAACGTCTTTCGCATGATAGATCCCAAAGTTTTCTACACTAAACAGAAGGGAAAAATCAATATTAAAGTCGATCTGTCAGGAGTGGGATAACTTAATTTTAACTTCAAGTTTAAATTTACATGTGTAAAAAAAATTAGTAAATTTCTCACATATACCTAATCTTTGCTGATGGATTCAGGGCATGCATCCCATTACTCCAGATGTGATACCGAAACTGTCAGCTATGTTTCAGCTTTCTCTCTAATCTCTTCCTGAAGCCAATAATAAAAGATTAGTAATTGACAGGAATTTTTAATTTTTTTTTTTTTTTTTTTAGATACAAGCAAGGGCTGTATTCTTTGAAGGGATAATTTGTGGGAGGCCTGAAAATTGGATTACTTTGTTATCTGTTGTGTAAATGACAAAGATATTCAACGTCCTTAAAATGTCAAGGCGGCTTTAATTAAAAATGCAAAACTTAAAAGAAGAAAAATATTTGGCCGCAGATACTGTCAATTACCTGCATCAGACTCCACCATAAACTAGTGGCTAAAAATACGTGCATTCATTTGCAAATAAGATTTTAATTTTATATACACTTCAATTAATGTACAAAGACTCAATTGTGAATTAATTACTTTGAGCAAACATCCACTGTTTATTTTCATTGAAGATACCGGGATATTTCTGCTATCAAATGTGTTATTTCCTTAGCTTATATTACATTTAAATTAAGAATTCAATTAGTGGACTGATACTGGAATAGAACTCAGTTTGCTATACTGAAGCATTCTTGATTCCGTGACAAAATATAGCATCCTTTTAGTAAAGCAGAAAACTGCTAGATGGCGGTACCTATGGGGCCGGCTTTTGCCATAGAAAGCAGAGGGACCACTGCAGGTTTATCTTACATCTGCTGTAACACCCTTATAGTAAATGCCCCTGACACTCAAATAATGCAGCAATTTTTCCCAAAACGCCTGTTTTCGTAGGATTGACCGCAGACATTCTTTAGTAGGAATGACCCCAGATGTTAATAATTGCTGTGGAAGTTGATCTTGCACCAGTTAAAGAGCAGATTAATAAAGATAAAAGATAGATATTACAGTTGTGGTCCCATACAGCTATGGATCAGATATATAGACGACGTTTTGTTTATATGGAATGGGGACGGTAAAAGCCTTGAAGAATTTTGTGTATATCTCAATCAAAATGAATGTAATATTGAACTTTCTTTCCACAAGAGTAAAGTAGAAGTCAATTTTCTTGACCTTACCATTTACACTAATGAATTTAGACTATATACCAAGAATTATTCCAAACCTACGGACTGCAACTCCTATATAGATCAAAACAGTAATCATCATAGGAACTGGATATGCAGTATCCCTAAAAGCCAGTTCCTACATCTTAGGAGAAATTGCATTACTTTGGAAACTTATGATGAACAGGCCAAATGGATGGAACATCAATTTATAAATAAAGGGTATGTTATTGTCAATGTTAGAGAAACCAAGAGGAAAATTAAAGAAATACAGAGGGACAGAATATTATAAGGCAATAAGACCCCGAAAATTGATGATTCTAACAATATGGGGGTATGCTTCATTACTAAGTATACTTCACAGTGTAAGCAATTGGGACATATAGTTAAGAAACACTGGAAAATCCCAGAGAGAGATCCTATACTTAAATAATTAATTGAAAAGAATCCTATGTTCATTTATAGGAAGGCAGAAAATCTAAATAATTTACTGGTTACAAGCACCTTACCTGTAGAAAAAATGAATACGAGGATAATTTCCAAAGGTTTCTATAGGTGTGGTTCCTGCACAATGTGCAAAAATTGTCACACACAACAAAAAAATCACTGAATATATGTCTAATTATACCAAAAAAACATACCTTATCTGGGATTTTATTACCTGTGGGACTTAAAATGTGGTTTATTTGTTGGAGTGTGAATGTGGAGTACAGTATGTCGGCAGAACCGGCAGGATGTTGAAGGAATGCTTGTCAGAACATAATATATAAAAGGTTCTCCAACTTTTGGTGCTGCACCTTTAAGCAGAAGAAAAAAGACTGCAAAATAAGTCACCAACTTATATATACAATAATAAAAAAACAGGTACGATCTTACAGTTCTGCACTGTGGGTGCTCCCGAAACACTTGAAGTCTCAGATGTTAGTCATGATTAACAGTCCGTACATATAGGAAAAAAACATTAAAAGACAGATATAGCGATACTGTCCAAATTCAATAATTCACACCCTTGGTGCAGATGAATAGTGAAGGGTGCAAGTTAAGTCCAAATCCATATAGATGTTTATGGTATTCAGGTTCCCATGCAACGGCACCCAAAACGTGAGTGATGCATCAATGACTGTGACTGGTGCTTACATGTATGCTTACTTTAGGCAAGTGTAGTAAATGTATATAGCGGTTTCTTTTTGGTCCAACTTCTCATTTATCTGGCTGAAGAATCTCATACAGCGATATATGGGACCTCATTCAGAGCCGGTCGCACAGAGCGTGCGGTCGGTCTGAATGAGGGGAGGACCTCTTGAATTTTCAAGACGTCCTCCTTTGCGGTGGTAAGGCTGTGGGTTAACACCCACAGCCTTACGACCGCCTAAGGTGATGGTCACGATGGTCTAGAGCATTGCGACCATCGGGGCTTACGACGAGACCCTAGGGTAGGGTCTCCCTTGTCGTAAGCCCCAGAGAGCTTTCGGCTCTGTCTGAGCCGGAAGCTCTCTACTGACATCACTAGTGATGTCAGTGGGGCCGCCCCCAAACAGTATGCGTTCCCATGGGAACGCCCCCGTTTGGGCTGCCACCCCCCCGGCCCGCCTTCCAAACGGGGCGAGCCGTCAATCAACATCGACAGCTCGCCCCCTTTGGATCGAGACCCGCTAGGACCGGCGCTGTCGGTCGTAGCGGGTCTCACACATGCGCACGACGGCGCCGTCGTGCGCATGCTCTGTGGGGGGCCATCGACCCGGTCCGAGCACATCGGCGCTAACGACCGGGTCTGAATGACCCCCATAGACCCCAAGATATCCAGAAACAAACATAAAATCACAAATGAAGGCTGTAACCATCTATTTAATAGAATATAAAAAGAATATGGATCACACACATACCCTAAATGAATATCAACATAGAACTACTGGGGAAGATGGTTCCCGGGTATACCACCAAGCAGGCAATGAGAATCGCATAGGATATGTGGGATTGGATAAAAATACACTTATCAACGCGTTTCAATGCTCTGCGGCATCTTTGTCAAGATAAGTGTCTGATAAAACACATTTATCACACTACCGCCATATTGAGTCCTAGGCTAGTCGGAACATGTCCGTAATATAAAAAAAGGCTATAACCTCCACAGTGTTTCACTACATCATAAGAACAAACATGGGTGCGATATAAATAAGTTAAGAAGCTTTTGTGGTATAAAAATCAGTAAAGGTAGCTGACGCACTAAGAACCAAGAGTCACAATTATCCAAGCTTGAGATGAGAACCATCTATGATTTACACACTTTGACACCAATGGGTTTGAACATGGATTTCTAAACCAAATGGTTTCTATGAATTTTTACATTTGATTATACTTCATGTACTAATATATTTTTTTATGACTTTTCTCTTTATCTCTTCCTTTATATTACGCCTGACCCGTTTTGAGATCTTATTATTTTAGTGCTGTATAATATAGCAGTTTTTATGCATTTGGTCTCATTGTATTCCGATATCTGATTTTACATGTACATGGATACTGTATTTCAGTTGATTATATTGTAACCTTGATGTATATTTTGGTTTTAAATATGTAGTCACTTGCCATACTTTGTTTATGATTAATAAGCCATATTAAATTATATATGTCAGTATGTCTGGGAGAAATCCCTATTTTAAATTTATGCCATGTTAGGTTTGATGTAAAATATCCCAAACCCTATGGCAGTGATTCCCAACCTCGGTCCTCAAGGCACACCAACAGTCCTGGTTTTAGTGATATCCATGCTTAAGCACGGATGGTTAAATCAAAATAACTGAGGTACTAATTAAGTCACCTGTGCTTAAGTATGGCTATCCTTAAAACCTGGACTGTTATTGTGCCTTGAGGACCATGGTTGGGAGCCCCTGCCCTATGGGGTTAAATGTGATTTACTGTAACTAGTTTTCTAGAAAGCCTGTATGAATGGTCAGAAATGAACATGTGACCGGAGGATACCTGTCTTATAAACTGACTACCACAGTGACGATGGCACATTTTGATAAAGAGGGGTGGACCCTCGAAACGAGTTGAAGCCGTCAGCCGGACTCACCTCAGACCATGCTTTCTTTACACTTATCCGCACAGAGATACCGTCGGTGTTCGTGTAGATACTTCACCCTCGTTCCCTTGGACTGCAGACTGGGGTAACCGCTGGGACACCTACACCCTGTGTTGGATTCTTTATAGTGTGGACATTCACTTTTTACCTGTTACTTTTTTTATTAAATTTCTTCTTCGTTTGGAACAAGATTAATTTCCATTATCACCTTGGCCACCTCTCTCTGAATGATACCTTTGTGTGCATGCAGGATAGGACGCCAATGTAAGTTGGAGATTCACATTTATTTTGTCCTGGCATTATCCTGATGTACACGTGAAAGTACGATCATGTAAGTGTGGTCGTTTCAGTTGTGACAGAGAGTGTGAGAAGATGACCTCATTTATTCAGGATTGCCCTGGGAGAAACAAATGGGGTATCAGCGGTACACACAAACAATCTGGCACTGGATCTGTGCACAGCTAAAGTTATAGAGCAATTAAGAAATCTGACTGCTGCTCCAAACTCAAGATAGGATACACCAGCCTATCGGAAAAAATTGGATACAAAGACAAAAGACAGATATTGAAGAGCTGTCTATGAAATATAATACAGATTTATTCACAGAAATAAGGACAAAAACCAGACCTAATACACAATGTTAAGTAATTTAAATTTAGAAACAATTAAAAGGGAACCATTAGGACAATGATTTAGGAAGTCATTGGACACAATGTAAAAATCTATATGAGAAAACACAGCTAGTTGGCAACACTAACTCTAAGGAAACAACATAATATCAGCCCTGCACAAGCAATTAATGCATTGATATAAAAAAGTAGCAATCCTTGAATTTATGACACAGTGCAGTAATTAGAAGAATAGTTCCAATATCTGTGTTCTTTGTTAGTTCTCAGAGATTAATTGATGATGCATATTTACTGAAATGAATAGTCCATTTCAATGAGATGGTACATGGAATCGAGTACTTTCACTCTACTGACAATAGTTGGCTGAAATGAGAAAAATTGTGGTTTTGTACCTCTCTTTGATAGAGACACCGCGCTGTACCTCCGATGCTTAAGCACCGGGATAGTGTGTCCGCTAAATGGCTCTGACAACCATGTGGTGCACTCACATGTGTGGTCAGGTAGATCTGGACGTATGAGAAAGGGATTCAATCCTCTGTTCACCTCAATCATGCTGATGCTGACAGGGGTGACTGGCATGTGCAGTGTGATCACACTGATGGCTGACTGCCACCACAACAATGCGTTTCTCCTCCTCCAAATACCTCAGCGGCTTCCTCAGTAAAAAGGGCAGTTTCAGCGGTAAGCAGAATATTGGTATTTCAAGGGTTAACAGCGGTAATTACGTGTTTCACCGCAGGAGCTAGATACTCTATTGTATCAAAAATATTAAAGAGATCAACATATTGAACAATTTCAAAAAGTATTATACCTTTAACATGTCTTTTAAAAATATTTTTTTTTTTACCAATTACCAAAAAAATCGGTGGAATCTGTGACCCCCCAAAAATCAAATTAACCGATAAACTGAACCATGGGAGATTTACTCATATCCCCAAAATGCCATGAATTAATTTTAAACCTGGCCCCAATGATTTGAGCTCTCCAAAGAGTGTAATGTACTTTACTGTATGGGAAGCTGTTGACTACCATAACAAGTGAAATTACCTTTCCTCATGGGCGTAACTACCATTGGTGTAAGGGGGGCAGCTGCTATGGGGCCCAGAGCTGAGGGGGCCCATCTTTCTTGTCAAAGTTACATGTGTTATATACAGTCAGGTGCATAAATATTGGGACAATGAAAGAATTTTCATATTTTGGCCTCTATTCACTACCACAATGGCTTTGAAATGAAACAAACAAGATGTGCTTTAACTGCAGACTTTCAGATTTAATTTGAGGGTAATTACATCCAAATCAGGTGAACGGTGTAGGAATTACAATGGTTTCTATATGTGCCTCCCACTTTTTAAGGGGCCAAAAGTAATGGGACTATCAACTCAAAAGCTATTTCATGGGCAGGTGTGGGCTATTCCCTCGTTATTTCATTATCAATTAAGCAGGTAAAAGGTCTGGAGTTGATTCTAGGTGTGATATTTGCATTTGGAATCAGTTGCTGTCGACTCTCAATATGAGATCCAAAGAGCTGTCACTATCAGTGAAGCAAGCCATCATTAGGCTGAACAATCAAAACAAACCCATCAGAGAGATAGCAAAAAACATTAGGTGTGGCCAAATCAACTGCTTGGAACATTCTTAAAAAGAAAGAACGCACCGGAGAGCTCAGCAACACCAAAAGACCCGGAAGACCACGGAAAACAACTGTGGTGGATGACAGAAGAATTATTTCCCTGGTGAAGAAAAACCCCTTCACAAGAACACTCTCCAGGAGGTAGGTGTATATGTGTCAAAGTCAACAATCAAGAGAACACTTCACAAGAGTGAATATAGAGGGTTCACCACAAGATGTAAACCATTGGTGAGCCTCAAAAACAGGAAGACCAGATTAGAGTTTGCCAAACAACATCTAAAAAAGCCATTACAGTTCTGGAACAACATCCTATGGACAGATGAGACAAAGATCAACTTGTATCAGAGTGATGGGAAGAGAAGAGTATGGAGAAGGAAAGGAAATGCTCATGATCCAAAAACATACCACCTCATCAGTGAAGCATGGTGGTGGTAGTGTCATGGCGTGGGCATTTATGGCTGCCAATGGAACTGGTTCCCTTGTATTTATTGATAATGTTACTGCTGACAAAAGCAGCAGAATGAATTCTGAAGTGTTTTGGGCAATATTATATGCTCATATGCAGTCAAATGCTTCAGAACTCATTGGACGGCGCTTCACAGTGCAGATGGACAATGACCCGAAGCATACTGCAAAAGCAACCAAAGAGTTTTTTAAGGCTAAAAAGTGGAATGTTATGCAATGGCCAAGTCAATCCCCTGACCTGAATCCATTTGAGCATGCATTTCACTAGATGAAGACAAAACTGAAGGGAAAATGCCCCAAGAACAATCAGGAACTGAAGACATTTACAGTAGAGGCCTGGCAGAGCATCACCAGGGATGAAACCCAGCGTCTGGTGATGTCTATGTGTTCCAGACTTCAGGCTGTAATTGCCTGCAAAGGATTTGCAACAAAGTATTAAAAAGTGAAAGTTAGATTTAGGATTGTTTAGTTTGTCCCATTACTTTTGGCCCCTTAAAAAGTGAGAGGCACATATAGAAACTGTTGTAATTCCTACACCGTTCACCTGATTTGGATGTAATTACCCTCAAATTAAATCTGAAAGTCTGCAGTTAAAGCACATCTTGTTTGTTTCATTTCAAAGCCATTGTGGTAGTGAATAGAGGCCAAAATATGAAAATTCTTTCAATGTCCCAATATTTATGCACCTGACTGTACATTTTTCACCATTGAGTGGTACATAAGGGCCTTTACAAACTTTTTGCTATGGGGCCTTCAAATACCTAGTTACAGTATGCCCCTGCCTTTCCTTATCTAGTTTCTTCCTATCCGTAATGTCCATGATTCATAGTAGTTTGTTGGACAGTGTACAAAATGAATTGCAAGATTGCTTTGGAATTTGATTGCATTTTCCTTGTTTCAGAATATTTTATTCAAACTTTCCTCCTAAGTTCTCTCTCTCTCCCTTTTCACATTCTGAAAATCAGATCACTCATCGCTGCAATTTCTATTTTTTTTCCCCTCTTTTTGCAATACAATATTTATGAAAAGCTATACACATATAAAAGATTAAGAGCGTATTGCCTTACTATTGAATGGCTTCAGAAACGTCTACACAAACAAAATATGTTGTGATGATTGAACGTACGACTCAGAGAAGGCAGAATAGCTGATTATTTTATAATAAAATGCAGAGGAAAAAAGATAGAACTATAATTTGTTGATGTTACAAGTCATCCTCATTGATTAGGTTTGCTGGAGTGGAAACTTACATTTCATATTGATACGGACTCACCTGCTGATTAATCTCTTTGTGTTACAGTTGTGCCTGCCTCTTAATATTACTTGTTACACAGAGAAATACACCGTCTTTGTCATGTCATGCAGCAAGGGAGCTTTAAATGACTATTGATGTGGTGTTTGCTTGTCCATAAAGATAGAAATGTATAAAGATAATAAATATGTCATTTACAGTATGCAATCCTTAAGATGCACAATTAATTGTCCTTTCATAAACCTGTTATGGGAAAAACTGTCCACTATATATTTTATTGTAATCTTCTATTTATCTGCCATTGAACATAGAGTAAAAGAGGAAGATTCCGAGGATTTTGTTCTACCTGTTTGTTTGAATTGAGCCTTTTCATCACAACTGTTTCCATTAAATCTATTATTATAACAAAAAAATATTACGACAATGAGGACTGAGCTGAGCACATTGAATATTTAAATCTAGGGTAAAGAAATATATTTTACTTATTCATCAGAGTAGGCAACAAATAAACATGTACGAGAAGAAGTTGGTGAGGTTAGAACAACTTCTAGCCAATCAGAGAGCATTATAATTTCAACAAGAGAACAGATGGTTCCAGTTTAGTCAACTTCTGCATGAACAGGTGGGAGGGACCAGGTGGGAGGGACCAGGTGGGAGGGACTAGGCCAACATGTAGCCAATTGGAGCAACTGAACTTTCACAATAGGCCAGGGAACTAAAAACAATGTTGATAAAGTACAGTTTGTCCTCTCGAGTTCCCGGTAGCCACATCTGCTCCCTGGACTGATTTATTGTCCAGTGAGCTGACAATCGAGCAGAAATCTAGTCTAGCTTGCGAAGGAGAGAGGCTCTGGAAATCAGGGAATGATGTGAGGAGTCGGCGTGGAGATGAGTGAATTAGTTCTCGATACAAGGGATTTCTACAGTCCCCAATACAACAGACCTGTATAATAACGGCCAGGAAGTCTGACAGGTGAGAATGATAACCAGGTCAATTTAACCCCTGAGGTGCCCTAGGATGACAGCTGGGAGAGAAATGGAGAGAGATCCCTGCTGAGTGAGAGCAGATAGAGGCAGAGGGTCCATCCCAAAGCAGAAAGAATGTCAGCTCTAGAGACTACCTGTGTGCGTCACTGCCTACTCTGTGCTGTAACAAAGATCTGTGCAGGAGAGAAAAAACATGAAATAAACTGCATTTATTACATCTTGTGAGAAGGGGGTAAATGTAATAGTCTGCGGACTGCAGGCATCTGCGAGTTTTGTGTGAGACTGCCCAAATGTTTTAAAGTAGCAGTCATTTAAAAGGAAAAATCAACCATTAGACTCATGACTTTTGCATAATATATGCGTGTACTGGACTGTATGTACTGTGCCTTTGCTCAGAAATGAGTTAGAAGTACTTAGATCTGAAGAGGTGATATGTGGGAAGGAAACACATCATGAATGACTAATGCAGGAAGATAGTTTTGTATTACGGTACGGTTTGTCAGAACTAAGTGCATATAGTATCTTCAATGTGTTAAAAGAAAACTGTCTAATTAAGATCACAGTAATATGGGAACACAATTGTGCCCTAATTTCCACTATAACAACACAGAGTGAGTATGACTTATGATTAAACTATGAGTGTCAGCTCAGCTTCTTAGTACATTTATAGCCGGCGGTGTATCTGGTGAATAATGTCATATATTGTTTTATTGTTTCATATAATGTTGTGACACATTCAAAAGAAGAGATGCAGTAGCCATTATATATTTCACATGAAACCCTCCAGATATAGCCAGTAATGGTGTGTAAAATTGAAACCACAGTACATTAGAAAGGAAATTGCAGAGATTAAGGAAACACGGCAGATGGGGTCTATAATTATTATGATTATTGTGGGGTGAATTATCTATTCTTTTTCTCGGCACCTTGACAAGAACCAATCCAAGAGAGACCTTCTGGCAGTAACAGACTATTAAAGAAAAGACGCCATCCGATAATGACCAGACAGCTTCAGACTGCTGAAATACAGAGAACAAAGTGTTCCAGAGTCCTAAGTGCGACATATTGACTGTCAGTCCTTCATACAGTAGCTGGATCATATCTGCCAGTCACACGTACTAGGGTTATACACTGCGCCCTCTTTACACCACAATGAACTACTGTATGATGCTAGCTTTGGCTGTTGTTATAAAGAGGGAGCACTGATGCCTGGGTTCCATATACAAAAGCTAAAGTGTAATTCTGGATTCAATTTCAAGAAAGAAAATGTACTGACGCATCCTCATACAACTAGGGTCAATAAGCCATATGGCGCGAGGCGTCTCGCACATCAAATTAATCAATACAATCTAGCGAAGCAGTTTTGTCGCTTACAGTTGTTTTATTTATGCATATAAAATGCACATTTTCAGCAAGAAAGGTGCTCAATGTGGCCGAGTCGTCCGTGGCCAGGCGCGCCGAGAGGGGCTGTTTGGTGCGACTGAAGCCACAATGCATTGGGGGATATCTGTAGGGTTTTTTTGTTGCTTATTTACCAGATTGCAGAGGTTCTTGGGGTGCTAAATGATCCAGGCACACAGCAATGTTGGTCTGGGGTCAGTGAGCTGTGTGAGTGTAGAAAGAGAACACATGTAACTTTTGTGTGAACTGTATGGATGGAAGGTAAGTGAATATTCATCTTTAAAGTAGTTTACAGTATATACATTGGTGCTTCCCAAAACAGTAATTGCAACCAACAAAAAAAGTGGGGGCGGATGGATTAGTCACAGAGCAGTAAATATAGTTTTTTTGTACCCATGAGTTTGTTAAAAACAATACATCAGTTGTGATGACAAATTATAGTATGGCATTTATAATGTGTTCTCCTCATCTAACATCCCACTGAGGATACTATTATCTTGTACTGATACTGGCCCTGATTCAGAGCCGGACGCTCTGACAGAGCGCCCGCTCTGAATCAGGGCCGTCCTTCTCTTTTTTTAGAGCAGCCTCCTGGCCGCTCGCATAGCTGTGGGTGACCACCCACAGCTATAGCGAGTGGGCAAAAAGATGGTCGCGATGGTCAAGACCATCGCGTCCATCGGGCTTGGGACGAGACCCTTGTGGTAGGGTCTCGTTGCCGCAAGCCCTGGAGTGCTTTTGGCTCTATCAGAGCCAAAAGCACTCCCACTGACATCACTTGTGATGTCAGTGGGGCCGGCCCCAGACGGTAGGCGTTCCCGTGGGAACGCCTCCATCTGGGCAGCCATGCACCAGCACGCCCACCAAAGGGGGCGTGCTGTCACTCACCATCGACAGCACGCCCCCTTTGTAGCGAGACCCATAGCAACAGCTTGCCCGCCGCTATCCGGGTCTCGCGCATGCGCACGACGGACCCGGGTCCGTCGTGCGCATGCGCGCTGGGCCAACATTGTCTGAATTAGGCCCACTGTCCCATTACTCTTATCCTGAGAATGCTGCAAATACTCACTGCTACCTAATGTCACATGTTATTTGCTTTTCCTACTTTTGTAATCTGGTGTTTGCCTCCAAAGATGTTATTTTAATGGGGATTATCTATAAATAGATCAGGTGGTCAGGCTGACTAGTGATGTTTTTTGTCGCACCATACATTATGTATATAAAAAATACAGCAAGCAATACATTGGCTGGGTATCTGAACACCTATAAGGGTAACGTTAAGTACTGATCTGATGCTGTGTTAGTGCAAGCAAAGAAAAAGATACATTTTTGCCTGAGAAAACTGTATTATTTGCAGGTGGCCATGAGTGAGCGACTTGTAGTTGGCTGTTTATGAGCATGTTTAAGCTTCTTCTTCCATACACGAGATGGAGAGTTGTGTCCTCTGTATTACAGAGATTTTATACATTTAGGTGATACATAATAGTGAATGCGCATAAAATAAATGGTCTACACCATAGGAGCAAGTGGGATGTCAGTGTCTGTGACGTATGCCTGGCTTAAACCTGGTGCTTATGCTACTACAGCCAATCGAGATTTTCCACTTTGCATATTGACCCATTTTCACTTTTTTGTCTGCCATTATTGGTGCAATTCCTGGACACTATGCTGTAGGCCCAATCTGTTTTGGATTTATTACAGTATTAAGTACATAAATGGGGCAAGTGGAGATACTATACTGTATGGGTAATTAGTGTAAAGAAATGTTGACCTACACAATTCTATCAGTCTCCAATAGAACAAGAGTCACTAAAGAAATAATGATAGTCAAATCCACCAATGCTGAGTCCCAGGTCTGCACAAAGAGTGAAGATTAAAGTGCTCATAAACCACTAATAATCCACAACACACGTCTCTGTGACACAGATGGTGCCCCCAAAAGAATACAGGAGTAATAAGGCCCGGGGTGGGGGGGCTGTAAGCGCCTGTCATGTTTCTGACAGGAATTAACCATTTTCAAAACTTTGTGTATAATAACTGTATTCTATTGCCCTGTATGTGTATTCAATGTGTAATGTTGCCCTGTAAATGTATTAGCAAAAATGGCTGTCATGTAATTGGGAGTATCTATGTCCTGTAAGTGACCTAGGTCCTGTGCTGCAGAGGGGCTTATGGGTAGAATGAGGTTTATGACCTCTGCTCTCTTTGAAGCCAACACAGGTCTGGAAAGTCAGAAATCGATGCAGGGCCAGTTGTGAAAGGTTGCATGTATAAGACATCTGCCAGGAAACCTCTCTGCATTTGATGACCTCTGAAATCAGAGTGTACTTGATTGTAAATCCCAAAACCAGACCTTTGTGTGTCCCTTTGATGCAGGTGGTCAGGAAAAAGATAAGACCTTTCTTGGAGGTTATGAAATTGGTTATGGAAATATTCCTTGGTCCATTTATCTACTTCTAAGAAATCTGTGACTAAACCCGCCCCCCCCCTTGATTGAGAAATCTGACAAAGGGTTTTGTGTGAGTCACACAAACCCTAATTATAATTTTCAGTAGAAAGGTGGGGGCTATGAGCAGCCTTGCACAAGGATACATTACAGGGAGACCTGTAGGATATTGTCCAGTTATGAGAAGAGTCTGATCCAGACTGTGATGCATCGGAACCAAGTCCAACTGGAACTTTTCTCATGGCAGTTTCCTAGAAACTCTGTTTTATTCCCTTTTAATTTCTTGAAATATATTTGCATATTAATCTATGTGTGTTAATTTGTGACTATTTATGTAACCCTTAAGCATTGGTGTAGTTGTCTTCAAATAAAACCTGTTTTTAATTTTAGCCTGGTCTTTGTGTTTTTTAAACAAATCTATATGCCTGTGAGGACCAATGTGCATATTACTATCTGTGTGAAACTATTATTTGAATATTAATAATTGTGTGTTTGGTAGAACTGAAGGGCTGCTTTGTGGAGGGACAGATCCACAAATTAACCGTTAATGGTGGCAACGAAGATGTGTTATTAACTATAAGTGCTGATGTGACCATAATCACTGATATTGGTTTCAGATTGATGTATCTGGTAACCGGCAGTGCCCCATTAACATTAATTAGTGCAGGTTGTCTATTTTTTGGCAATTTTCACCAGCTAAATTAATTACAGGGAACTGACAGGATTGCAGGTTCAGCCCCAGAATGTAAAGCAAAAGGAATATAACAAAAAGTGACAGAATTGTGGCCCGCTCAATAGATACAGGGAATAAAGCACCTACTGTATGCATGTGAGGTTTAGTAATTTAGCATGTTATCTGATAGTCACCAATGAGACACCCATGCACTTTCTACTTTGGTAAGCACTGAAGTACAGAGTTTCTCTGGGGACAAGAATGTCATCTTTATGGAGTGTTGTTACAATCACCTATGATAACTTGTTCCTGGTAAGCAGGATTTATCAGGTGTTAGTAACTGTTGCCAACATGAAGTTCTATATCTATCTGTATCTATCTAGTTCACCTTTTTACCTCAAGAGATAACATTCTCAGAGATTTAAGGGTTGGGATTCAATTCTACATAAAGGCCACAATGTGCATTCTGAAATTTGCATATTGCAACCACCAACATAATCGATATAGCCTTGCACCCCACAAAGTTGCACAGAATAAAACTGTAATTTTGGGCTACTCTAGTATACAGGAATGAGCATTATGACCAAACATCATGTAGAATTGAATTGCTCCCTTCGGACGGATAAGTAAAATTGCATTCAGGAAGCTTATACAAGTAATAATCAATATTATAGAAGAGCATAAGGCTTTTATTATGAGTTAGCTGGGTTAAACCCTTCTGGAAATCCCTTCCCTCTGCCCATTTGTTTATATGTGGTGTTTGTGTTTTGGTAGAAATAATGGAATTTTGTAGCTGATTGGTTACGTGTTTTAGATGGGTGCGCTCGCTTTTTATTTATTATAGGCCAATCAGTCCCTACTGGAAATGATACAGCCCATCTGGGCGTTCTTCTCAGGAGAGCTGAACACCAACGAATGATTTCCATGCATGTTCTTGTTGTATGTTGTCCGTCACCATACTAACTTTAATAAATTCATTCATTTTGGTTGATGTCAAAATAAATTTGAGCTAAATTAATCCCAACTCTGGTTGTCTGTGTCTTTATTTTAGATAAGTAGTTCAGAGTTAGTATACATTTTATGGGTAACTGCGGATATCAAGCACAAGTTTAAGTATTCCTTGCAGCAAATACCAGTGTTTGAGTCTGTGTATCATTTAAGTAAGTTGATTAACTGAATAAAAATACATGAATTACCTCTACCACATAGCTGCAGGTCTAATAATGGGTTTATTTTATACCTCATTACCATATGCTACAGGCAGAGGTATAGATGAAGCTGCCTCATAATGATTACAAATAGTTAATTTATAAAATTTTGTTTGAACAAGTTTATAAATACCTGTAAGCTGCATCCAAGTGTGTCAAGATGGCCAAAGTCAATTCTTATATTATATTATAATAGATTCTAAAACATTGAGGTATGCAAAAAAGTAAAAGTTTAGGGTGGGGGGAAAACTTTTTTAAGGATCTGTTGAGAGCTGAATCTTTACAAGACTCAAGACTTTCCTGCACATCCTATTTATTAGTAAGGCTGATGTTATAACATGACTGATACATTGTAATCTAAACAATATTCATCGGTTAAAGTTCTAACTCAATACACATTGCACGTGCCAGTGCAACGTGTGTCAAAGCATTAACTAAGAAAGCTGCAAAAATAATCAATATAAAGGAAAGAAAAAAATAAGCTCCCCATAGTTTACACAATGCTTAATATTGAAAAGATGCACTGGCTGTAAAATCTGTTTGTTTTCCTTAACTAACCACGTTTGTATCCCTGAAGAATAGAAAACATCAATAACAAAGGCATTTGCATTCAAATCCAGAAAGCTGAAATCTTTCTTCATGTCCTTTGTCTTCAGATTAACGTTGAGTCTAATGCCTAGCAAGGATTTTCCAACAGTGTTTACCTGGTAGCCACTCTGCGGTGTCCATAACCTTCAAAATATGGAACTTTTCAATGCCTTCAAACAATAGAGGAAATTGTGCAAAAACAACCCTGCAGAATTAATTATTTTCTTTTTGTCACTTTGCTGCAATTAAGGACACAGGGTCTGATTCAAAGTTACAGAAGGAGCACATCAAAAAATGGTGCAAACAAGGAACAATTTGCGCTTGGGACAAACATATTGCAATGCAAGGGGCACAAATGCATTTATTTGTTTTGCATGCAGGGAAAAATACTGACTGATTTTTTATGTAGCGAACAAATACTGGGCAGCTTTGTTTTTAGAATGAAATATAGAACTAAGGCACAGCCCACCTCAACTCTAAGGGGCATACTCAATCAGACGCAAAAAGTTCCATACTTTTCACATGCTGGACTATTCGCCGACATCGCTGGTTTTCCATGCGAAAAAATATCGCGCGCGACCCCACTTATCCCCGTATTCAATTAGAAATCGTCGAAAACGGCACCTGGTGAAACGCAAACAGGCGAAAAGTGCTGTCACATTTGGGGAAATCAGCCTGACACCTCCCAAATGATGTACTGACATTGGAGATCACTACAGACCCCCGAATAGCCCTGCTGAAGGTATTTGGGGTACCTAAATGATCTCAATAGCTGCTAACTAGCATCTTTGCACAAGTGGTGTAGAATAGCATTTAGCAGTTTTTTTGTGTGAAAATAACTAGTCCCAGCAAATTGGGGTACATGAAAATGGGTGCAAGCATGGTTAAAAATCACAAAAGTGAGGATTTAAAAAACATGAAAAGTTAGCCTTCAGTAAGCACCTGCAATAATAAGCCCGCTATGCCCTGAGGCGTTAGATCCTTACACAGGTGTTATTGTCTTAATTGACCTTAATGAAGACACAGACAACTGTAGTGGAATCAAAAATTGAACAAATATTTATTAAAATACACATCTCTTTGGTGGCGAATAAAAGCATTGCTTTCCGAGCTCTAGCCCTCGAATAAACTAGAAATGAGGCTACCTGAAGGCCTCTGACGCAACCTGAGTTACGATAGGCTACACCCCCTTTCATTTGGCTTAGTATTACTGAGCCCCACCTCTAGGAAGAAGCCCAGGTCCCCCCTTAAGGGCAGAGACAACTTGCCCTGGGAAAGGCAGGCGCCCCGCAACCACCACTTGTGCCCTGTTGGGCCGCTGAGAAGCAATGCTTTTCCGCCTCACAATATAGCTGAAAGATAAATAACAAAACAATGCATCAACAATTGGGTAGGGACTGGTGGGAATTTGCAAGTCACAAAGAGGAAGTAAACCCTGCTTCCCTTTTTTTAAGTATATGAGCTAAGGCCCTCCCCACCAGAATTTGTGATAGGCTGTTTTAACCAGCCTAGACCTGTCAATCATAAGGCAGATTGACATGAAAAGCACCCAATGAGCTTCTCTAACCCCCATATACAGAGTCTTATGTAGCATCAGGCATATGCTGCCTTCAGCTACCTAAAACCCTCCCCATACTTGCAGGTCCCCCCACAAGTCTATTTCGCTAATTTTTAAGTTTGTACCCAAACTTTGCACCTTTTCACCCCCGTTTTCAAAGTACATTTTTGCTGTGTTCTTTTAATTCATTTAGGATTTTCTGACGCAGTTCACCTTTGGGGACCTGTCCTAAGGGTGCAGGGTGGTTTTCCCTCCTTTGCACCCCAAAACCGCAATTCTGCACTTTACTTCGACTGCTAATCATAGGCGAAACTTTTCCATTGCATTGCATTTTAGCATCAGCGAAAAGTCACCACAATTGAATTAGGGAAAATGACGTCACCAGAGAAACATTATCACCGAAAACGGTTTTTCACCGCAAATTGAATAATTTACTAAAGTGAGAGTTTTTAGAAGTGAGTTTTAGAAGAGATGTTGCCCATAGCAACCAATCAGATTCCACTTAACATTTAACTAGCACCTTCTAGAAGATAATAGCTAGAATTTGATTGGTTGCTATGGGCAACATCTCTTCTAAAACTCACTTCTAAAAACTCTCACTTTAGCAAATATACCCCTAAATATCTCTGCACATTTTAAATCTGCCCAACCAAGTTTTTGTCAAGATGCAATTTGCTCCTTTATTTTTTTGCTCCTATCTGTGAATCAGCCCCATAATGGGCTGTACTAAAATATACATAAAGCAAGCAATGGCCATATCTAAAGGGCGTCTTTATGTGTTTCACACTGTTTGCAATTTGGTTTTCCAGAAATCCGAATCCACCTGAACTTTGTGAATTTGGACAGCTCAAAGTTGCGGTTCTAATCTCCCGAGGAGATTCGGATATATCTTTGATCTTCCATCGGTTCGGAATTCGGATTTTGGGTGGAATTCAATTGTATTCGCGGCCCGCATCTCCCGTCTAAAGTCACAGGAGATCGCAGGCCGCTATGCAATTGTCCAAGATTTTCGTGCTGATCGCACTCATAGAGGTCAGGTTTAGCCGCGTAAAGCAGCTAAACCCGACCAAAGTGCTGGGCGCGATCACGAAAAGTGATGTTTGGGCACCCAAACATGTCGCTTTTCGCACATTTCAGCTCTCATCCACCAGGGGCTGCGAGCTGAAATGTAGTGCTGGCAGCTCATCGTGCCCGACAGGATCAAGAATTGAATAGCTCTGTCGGGCGCGATAGGGGCTAGAAAGAACTGAATTCCGCCCTTTAAATCTGGATTTGGGTTTTGGATTGCAAAAATTACATGATTGTAGCTGTTTTTAAAGTCTTTTTATATTTTTTTGTAATCCAGAACCAAAACCAAACACGAAGCTGAATACAAAAATCAAGGATCTGCACACTTCTCTAGTTACTGTCAATACTGACTGTAGCTTCCTGGGAGGTTCCAGCGCTGATCGCTGCTCCTGTAGGCTCTATAATTTTGTTTACAGGGTACTGGTGCATACACACGGTCAGATTTTTCCTTCAGATATGAACGATAACGATTTAAAAATCATTCAGTCGTTAATATCTGAAGGAAAATCGTTCATATCTGACATGCCTGAACGATGGACGATCAACGATGCGCGTTCCCGTTTGTCAGATAACGATATCTGACATCTGATGGGTTTGCAGTCAGACTTGGACGATTCCATTCATTTTAATGCAGTCAAAAATCGTTCAAATCGTTCAAATCGTTCAGTCGTTCATCTGACAAATCTGACAAATCTGACAAATCTGACCGTGTGTACGCTCCATAACACATATCTTAAGGCAGTGATAAAGATTTGATGTTTCAGCACAATTTTTTTAAATATTAATAGATGCATCTAACAAAGTTGGAAGCACTCACTGTTCTTACATAGACGTGTAGGAGATAAAGTGAGCGGGGCCAGAATTACCTGAAGCAGGCCAGAGATTCAAAAGCACTCGGTTATGGGAAAAAAAAGGTGTATCTCCTGATCCAAAGTGTGTGTATCTTTATTTATGCTGACAGTGTGGGCTGTGCAGGGATGCCAGTGGTGTCCTCAGTGTGTGAGTACCGGCAGTGTCGGGTCGCTGATGGTGTCCACAGTATGTACGGCAGCAGCGCAGGGCTGCCGGCAGTGTCCTCAGTGCAGGGTGCCGGCAGTGTCGGCAGAGAGGGGGTGCCAGCAGGTTCCTTAGTGTGGGGGTCCTGATGGTGTCGGCAGTGCATTGGCTGCTGGTGGTGTCCTCAATGCACGGTGCCAGCAGTGTCGCAGCGGGGTGTTGGCAGCGGGGGATGCTGCCAGTGGGGGTCGGCAGCAGGGGGTGCTGGCAGTGTCGGCAGCAGGGGATGGGTGGGCAGCATGACATCTTCTCCATCCTGTGTCCATATTCAATGGGCTTAACGCTGACAGCCAATCAGAGTTAAGCCCGCTCATGACAAAAGCTCGCGACCCAACAGCGGTATCATAAGGTTTTGCCTCGAGAGAGGGATCCGGGGTAGACAGGGAGATCCGAGCTTGGCTCGGATCACCCCGGATCCCAGAAATTCGGGGTGGGTTTGGTTCTCTGAGAACCGGACCCTCTCATCTCTAGTTTGTACAGATTAAAATAAAGCAGCAATGGAGATCACAATGCCTAATTATTTAAAGATTTATATCTTTGCATAATGAACATAATGATATGAAAAAAGCACAATTAAACTAAAATCAAAACCAAGTAAATTTGAAAACAACAGAAAAATAAATATCAATAAACACACAACTGAATTTACAATTCACAATTTCCTTAGACTGTTCTTGAAAATAACAAAAATGATTATTAATATGTTAAAATGCAAAAATGTACCCCCAGAATGCACTGGTGGGGTAGATTACTGTGTATTATATCTGATCCAGAAAGACTGGAAAACCAACTATGATTCAAGACTGATCTCATAACCGGGAGTATACAATAAGTTCCTAAACCATAACTTATAGGGATTCAGTATTTTTGATGCTGGTGCACAATTCTCTCTCATATATAGCACCTGTTTTATCTCCACACAGTGAAGGTAAGGTGCCTGCCTTCTTTTCTGGAATATTTTGGAGTTCTCTTGAAATTAGGTCCATTCCTCCAGACTCCAGGACTCCTGTACCCCTTGGTAGGGGGTGATGTTGTGAGTCGTATTATCAAGTCTTGCCACACTGCATGACCCCAGCACCTCATAGTGACAGGTGGTATAGTGTTAGGATGTAGAGTGAGTTGTGTCACTTTGCCCTCACCACAGCAGAAACCTTTGAGAGCAATATATGAAATACAAGGAAGTCTGAAATATAAAAAACCCATCTTGCTGCATTATTAGTACATAGTAATGATGACAACATTAATTCTAAAAAGGCTGAGAAAAAAAAAATAGTTTTTATTCTGAACTTTATGCGAGATCCAGTGCTCACCAACTCTGGGCCTGATTCAGACCCGGTCGCAAGCGCTGAGCGCTCGCAACCGGGTCGATGGTGGCCCAGAGTGCATGCGCACGACCGAGCCAGCTCCATCGTGCGCATGTGTGAGACCCAGATAGCGACGGGCACTCCGTCGCTCCGGGTCTCGCAACAAAGGGGGCGAGCTGTCGATGTTGAGTGTCGTGTCATTTGGGGGCAGCCCCACTGACATCACAAGTGGGACCAGTGGAGAGATTCCGGCTCTGTTAGAGCCGAAATCTCACTGGGGCTTGCGGCCATGAGACCCTATCACAAGGGTCTCATCGCAAGCCCAATGGTAGCGATGGTCTGGACCATCGCAACCATCTTCCTGGCCGCTCGCTATAGCTTTGGGTGGTCCAGGAGGTCGTTCTATAAAAAAAAAAAACGGCCCTGTTTCAGAGCGACCGGGTCTGAATCAGGGCCTCTGGTCCAAACAGCCTACATAAAATCATGACAAAAGTTACTTGTTTGAAACGGGCCAGTGATATTTTATTTTTGCATGCTACTGTATAATTTAATTCACACAGGATGAACATAGTAGAGCTGTAAATGTATTATGAGTAGCATTTACTCCAACCTCCACTCACGTGACCTCCACTCACATAACCTCCACTCACATAACCTCCACTCACGTAAAATATATGAGCGTCACTGGGCTTGATGCTCCCACTTGGGAATACTGTACCAACTCAGACAAAGGTAATTTTTAAATATAAATATAAACACATTTATATTGATGTATATCTTTTGTAAAAGGTAAAATGAAAACAGAAAAACAAACTTAAAACCATTGTTATAGGTATAGATAAATGAGACGCCAGATTAGTTTTCCATACACTGTATTTTAGTAGTCACAGATACAACACATTTTGGGTTCTTAGTAGATGAGTGGTTCAGTTCTGCTGAAAACCGAATACACCAGAAATTTGAGGATCTGAGTCGAACTAAACCCCAACTCGAATCACTTTTGGGGTTCTGAGTAGAACCGAGTCCGAGCTCTGGTCTTTCCGCAAGTCGGATATCGGATCTAAAAACCGGATCTCGCATGTTTTTGTAAGTCCCTCCCTTGTGATTTCAGGTGCCAATATTGGTCAAAATTTACTGTATATGTCTGAAAATTATTGTTATTGATGTTAATAATACAATAGGAAAGAAAACAGGTCCAAGTTACAGTTTTAGCTGGTTTTTTTACATTTTTAAAGAAATCTAATACCATAACCGAATCAAACCAAAACACTTGATGGTTGTTTTGCCAAAACCCAAACTATAACATATGACGGTGGTGTCGCGAGATTAATCATATTGCCAATCTTTTGAAAAACTTGAATCGTAATGTTTCTTTTTAAATATTCGGATTCCTCAACCATTTTTTCTTTTAACTCACATTATCGGTATTGACAGTCTATTCACAAAAAAATAAACTGTCGTGATGTCAGAATTGACTCACCAACACCTAGCTGGTAGTACTGTGGCCATGATGTAGGTGGCACGATGCCCTCTCAATATATTCCTGACTAAAAGTCACCACTGCTCCCCCAAAACAGACAGGAGGAATAAGGCAGTGATTGATCATATACTGACTGGTCACTGCATATTCCCTTCTGTCAGTGTAAAAACCTGCATAGATGAGAGAAGGACAGAATGTTTTTGAATTTTTTTTCTTTTGACCACCAGAAAAGGGACAGTGGCAAGAAACAGACGTGCTCTGGTGGCAAATGATCAGTAATGGCCCTGCATGGTGATCGGCTCTGTATAATCATTTTATGCATGAGGTATAAGTGTAAGACAGAGTACTAGTTAATAGAAACCAGCACAGTGTCAGTCAGCAGCTGCAAAGGGGGATAAAATCCTGGGACACGTAAAAAAAAAAGGGAATAAATGCGCATGATGCAAATATAGTATTACCATGGCATAAATCACTAATACCCCTTTTACACCGGAGCAAAAACCCGGGTTATTGCAGGGTTAACCCGAGTAGCTCCTTGGTGTAAAAGGGGAGAGGGTTGGATCGTCGGGTCGAGTGACCCAGCAATCCAACCCAGATAACTTGCAGAGTTTAACACAGTAGTAACCCGTGGAACCCTTCATTGTGAACGGCGCACTCCGGGTCACGATGACCGTCAGCACGCCGCATGCCGGCCGATTGGTCTGGCTTCAGTGGCGCTTGGAGATGACGTCATCTCCAAGCGTCCACTGCAACGCCGGAAAGGCCGGGTCTATGCAGACCCGACTCCGGTGTGAACGGCGCCGACTGAGGAATGTCCTTGGTCGGTGCCCGCTAAATTTACTGGTCTGATCCGGATTGGAACCCTGTTCCAACTCTGCATCAGACACGGAATTTAGGTGTAATAGGGGTATAACTGCATCACATCCTGAATATTGGCACCACACAATAGGAGGGTCACTGGTAAATTTACGAGGGTACAAAGACAGGCAGCTTTAATTATAAGAAATTAAAGGGTAACATTTTATTTGAAAAAAAAGGTTACAAAAATTTGTGATGCTAAAATTTTTGGGGAAACAAGTCATCTTTGAGATGTCCTAATTGATATGTAGAAATATATTTGAGGTCAGTACAAGGTTTTGTTTAACAATCCTAAAGTCCATACAGGGAACAAGTGGTCATCAATTGCAAATGAAAAATAGATACTGACAGTAATTAGTGGTTAGCATTGCAATTCCCCACCAGGGCCCTCTCTTTGCAGAGTTTTTTGTTCTCACCAAGTATATGGGTATTCTGGTTTCCTCACACACTCCAAAAAATTTACTGGTATGATAATTAGCTTTAAAATAAAAAATGTAGAGAGTAAAGGTGCGTACACACGTAACGATTTTTGGAACAATTTAACTATAACAACGTCGTTATCGTTCAATCATTCAAAAAATCGTTCAGTTTCTGAGTTATCACGATGAACGAAAATCATTGAAGCGCGCTCCCGTTTGTAGTTTGTAGTTCATTTCAAACCGTCCAACATAATGATTTTCATTAAGGGAAGGAACATTTTTCGTTCATTGCTGTAAAAATCTTTCATTACACTTCAAAAAATCTTTCACTTTTCAAGGGAAAATCTGACAGAAAATCGTTGGTTACAAAATCGTTACGTGTGTATGCACCTATACAGTATCAACCAATCAGCCTCTGCCACTTTACAGGCTGTGTTTGAAAAAATGACAGATAAAAGCTGATTGGTTGGTATTTTAAGTCTCTGCACTATATCTCTCTCCAAGATTTGATAAATCTGCCCCTTAGATTGTAAACTTCTAAAGGGTAGGGTATGATATGCATTATATATATTCTCTGTACAGTACATCACGTTGGAGCTACTGTCTCTATATAAATGAGCAAAAACAATAAAAAATGTAACCCTTATTTTTATTCTCAAAAATTTCAAACGTGAATAACTGGAAAAACACTGCAAAAAAAACAAACTAGAAAGATTACCTACATTAGCTTAACAAGGAGACAGTTTAAACATTTTAAAAACAAAATATTCTCAGTGCTAGAATATATATTACTGAAAAAAGTCTGCAAATCATTCATTATTTAAATGTAGGAATCAATTATACATCAAATAAAGTAGTCAAAGTAATATAATGAATCACATGGGCTTGCCTTCGCACCACCTCATGTAACTAATTTAAACATAGGCATAAAAATGAACACTGGACAGAGAAATGACTAGTAATGATCACATTATGCAGAACATCTATTGTACTATTTCCAAAGTTGTTGCATCTGAATGAAGTTTAAATTTCAAACAACACAAAACTTCTAGGAACCATCATAAAGGGATGTCCCTGTGGTGATTCGTTTATGGTCAAAGGGCCAGCAATGCAGTGGTTAAAACCACTGCATTACTGGCCCATATATATATATATATATATATATATATATATATATATATATATATAAAATATATATACACATATATATATATTTATATATATATACATACATATGTATGTATAGATAGATAGATAGATAGATAGATAGATAGATAGAAGTCTATCTACCTATCTATCCATCTATCTGATATCTATCTATTGTTCTATCTATATACTGTATATCATCTCTCTCTCTCTCTCTCTCTCTATATATATATATAGAGAGAGAGAGAGAGAGAGAGAGAGAGAGAGAGAGAGAGAGAGAGAGAGAGAGAGAGAGAGACAGAGACAGAGACATATATTTGCTTCATTAGTTTTACTTTTCTCACTATCTGTCAATGGCTTTATTATAATAAGTTATCACTATTGTGAAAGTAAGTAGAATAATATGAGGGTGTTTTGTTTCTCATGAAATCACAGATCACCACCATCCATCTTAGCTCCTGTGGTGGCTTTATCATGTCATCCATCATTTTATTTAATCTTTACCAGTCTGTATGGAAAGGAATTTATTTCTCACTAGATTTGCTGCTGACATGTATCTACCTCTTACTACTTATTAGTGGAATTGTACATGTTATTCTGTGTAACCATCCATATCTACCCATATATATATATATATATATATATATATATATATATATATATATATATATATATATATATATATATATATATATGGATATTCCCAATAAATACATTTCTATCTTTAAAATTTTGTGTGATCTATCTATCTATCTATCTATCTATCTATCTATCTATCTATCTATCTATCTATCTCATATCTATCTATCTATCTTTCTCATATCTATCTATCTCATATCTATCTATCTATCTATCCATCTATCTCATATCTATCTATCTATCTCATATCTATCTATCTATCTATCTCATATCTATCTATATATCTCATATCTATCTATCTATCTATCTATCTATCTATCTCATGTCTATCTATCTATCTATCTCATATCTTTCTATCTATCTATCTATCTATCTATCTATCTATCTCATATCTATCTATCTATCTATCTATCTCATATCTATCTATATATCTCATATCTCTCTATCTATCTATCTGTCTATCTATCTATCTATCTCATGTCTATCTATCTATCTCATATCTTTCTATCTATCTATCTATCTATCTATCTATCCATCTATCTCATATCTATCTATCTATCTATCTATCTATCTCATATCTATCTATCTATCTATCTATCTATCTATCTATCTCATATCTAGCTATCTATCTATCTATCTATCTCATATCTATCTATCTATCTATCTCATATCTATCTATCTATCTATCTATCTCATATCTATCTGACTTTTGCAATAGTCTCCTTACTGGTCTTCCCAAAAACAGGCTATCGCCATTACAATCCATTATGAATGCAGCTGCGTGGCTTATCTTCCTTGCCTAACGTTCATCGTCTGCTGCCCCGCTCTGTCAGTCCCTCCATTGGTTGCCGGTTTTCTACCGTATTCAATACAAAATACTGTTACTTACACATAAGGCCATTAACCGAATTAAACCAACATACATCTCTTCACTCATCTCAAAATATCTCCCAACCCGACCTCTCCGCTCAGCACAAGATCTGCGTCTCTCATCACCGCGCATTACTTGCTCCCATTTACGGTTACAGGACTTTCTTCGGGCTGCACCCACTCTATGGAATGCCTTACCACACACAATAAGACTTACCTCTAGTCTTCAATCCTTCAAGCGTTCCCTGAAAACTCACCTCTTCAGACAAGCTTATCAGATTCCAGAACTGACCATATAACCTTCATAACTTCCATGTCTTATTCCAATCCCTCTCACAGTCCACACATAACCTCACATATTGTCTTTCTTTCACATACTCCTGACATTTTGCCGACATTCCTGTGTGACTGGATCATGCAGCCAACCAAGAAACTCTCATTCTGGCTGGAACAAATTGCAATAAATAGCACCTATCCTTGTGTATCAATGCCTATTTCCCTTTAGATTGTAAGCTTGTGAGCAGGGCCTTCTTACCTCTATGTCTGTCTGTTATTACCCTGTTTTGTTCTATCAATGTTTCCAATTGTAAAGCGCAACGGAATATGCTGCGCTATATAAGAAACTGTTAATAAATAAAATAAATAATAAATATCTCAAATCTATCTATCTATCTATCTATCTATCTCATGTCTATCTATCTATCTATCTATCTATCTATCTATCTATCTATCTATCTATCTATCTATCTATCTCATATCTATCTATCTGTAATCTATCTATATATCTATCTATCTCATATCTATCTATCTATCTATCTATCTATCTATCTTTCTAGTCATCTATCTCATATCTATCTATCTATCTCATATCTATCTATCTATCTCATATCTATCTATCTATCTATCTATCTCATATCTCATATCTCTCTATCTATCTTACAAAATTCATACTTCTGTTTGATTGATTGTTTATCCGATTGGGGTGAAGCCAACGCAAGGTGGTCCAGTTGGATTCTGGTCAAGTTTTAGGGGGTTTAGGGCCCTGTCGGACCTCTTTTTGGTGTAGACTGGGCAGAACAGTGACCCGGTGAGCTTGTTCTAGGCCTTCCACTGGATGGAATTGGACGAAAACTCACAGAGTGGTAACATTGGGTCACAGAAGACATAATAGGGGGTTGAGGTCCCAGTCAGATCTCCCATTGGTGTACACTGGGCAGAACTTTGATCCAGAGACACTGGTCAGAATTTTGACCCAGGGAGCCTGATCTGGACCTTCCACTCAATTGATTTGGATGAAGCTTCACAGAGGGGTGGCAATTGGTTTGGGATATGCCTAATTGAATGGTTAGGATCCCAGTCGGAGCTCACGGCGGAGTGAGCCGGGCAGAACTTTTACCCAGGGATCCTGTTCTGGGCCATCCACTGGATGGATTCGGACGACATCACATAATTTGGACAAAAAAAGTGGTAACTTTGGATCCCAGAAGATACACTAGGGGGCAGGGCTGGATTAAGGTCTAAGGGGGCCCCTGGGCAGCAAACATGTGGGGGCCCCTATTAAATATGGACAAAATGGGGGTATGCGCAATGGGGACCATATAGTTCGTAAGTGGTACATTGACAAACAGCAATAAGCTAAGCTCAGCGCTGTTTGTTATTACTGAAAAGTGGCCATAACCCCCTTAGCGACTGCTAAAGGGGATGTGTCTCATTGTGAAATGGGGCCCATGGGCTCCACATGAAAACAAAAACACAGGCACACACACAAAAAATACACACAATATACACCCACATGAAAAATTACTCACCAGTCGTGCAATCTTATTCATATTACACCAAATAGTAGTGTCCCTTATTCATGTTATGACACACAGCAGTGCCCCTTTTACACAATGCCCACAATAGTGCCCCTTATACACAATGCCCAAGTAGTAGTGTCCCTAATACAAATAATTCCCACAGCAGCAGTGCCTCTTACACAATGCCCACAGCAGTAGTGTCCCTTATGCAGTGCCCCCAGTAGTGGTGCCCCTTCTACAGTGTGCCTAGTAGTGGCAGTGCCCACAGTGGTAGTGTCTCTTATGCAGAGCCCACAGTAGTAGTGCCCTTTATGCAGTGCACCCAGTAGTAGTGCCCCCAGGAGTGGTGCCCCTTATGCAGTGCCCCCTATGCAATGCCCCCATTAGTAGTGCCCCCATTAGTCATGCCACAGTAGGGATGTCCCCTGTTGTAATGTCCCCTGTAGTAGTGCCCCAGCAGTAATGCCCCAAGTAGTGAAGCCCCTTGTAGTAGTGCCCCCAGTTGTAATGCCCCTGCAGTAATGCCCCAGTAGTAATGCCCACTGTTGCAGTGCCCCCAGAAGTAGTGCACCCTGTAGTAGTGCCCCCTGTAGTAGTGCCCCTAATAGTAGTGACCCCAATAGAAATGCCCCAGCATAAATGCCCCCTGTAGTATTGCCCCAATAGTAATGCCCCCAGTAGTAGTGCCCCCAGAAGTGGAACCCCCAGTAGTGGAACCCCCTGTTATAGTGCCCCCTGTAGTGAAGCCGCTTATATGAAAAAAAAACACAATACTTACCTTAAGCCCTGCTACCGCGTCTATCTGGCTGGCCGCTCCTCGCAACTATGGGAGATACATCATGACGTCTCTCCCATAGTGCACTGCAGGAGCTGGAAGCCGGAGCTCAGGTGTGAGCTCCAATCCCCGGCTGGTGCTGCCGGGCACCCGGCTAATGGAGACTCCCTGCAGGGCAAATGCCCCTGTAGTCACCCGCCCATTAAATTGGCACTGCAAAGGGGGTTAGGGTCCTTGTCCGTCTACTTGTTGGTGTATGCTGGACAGAACTTTGATCAGCAGAGCCAATTCACAGAGGGGTGGCAATTAATCTGGGATTCCTAATGGAGTGGTTGGGGTCCCAGTTGGACCTCATGACAGAGTGCGCTGGGCAGAACTTTGACCCAGGGAGCCAGTTGTGGCCCTTCCACTGGATGGATTCAGACGACAGGTACTTCAGCTAATATATATATATTAATTGATCAAATTGAAAGAAACATTTTCAAATCTAAAAATTGTTCACTTCAGGGGCAGGTGACAGATTTAAATCTGGTACAGGTTGAGTCTCCCATATCCAAATATTCCAAAATACGGAATAATTTTGGCATTACTGAGATAATGAAACCTTTGATTTTTGATGGTTCAATGTATACAAACTTTGTCTAAGGCACAAATTATTAGGAATATTTTATAAAATTACCTGCAGGCTGTGTGTATGAAGTTGTATATGAAACATAAATTAATTTAATTTCTGTACACAAACTTTGCTTGAGCCACAAAATTATTGAAAATACTGTATAAAATTACCTGCAGGTTGTGTGTATAAGGTGTATATAACACATAAATGCATTCTGTATGTATATTGGGGTCCTATTCCCAAGATATTTCATTATGTCATGCAATATTTCAAAATACGAAATATTCCGTTATCCAAAATACCCCTGGTCTCAAGCATTTTAGATATGGGAGACTCAACCTGTTATTTTACTTTAGCAATTTAGCCAAGCTAAGCCACCTTCATTCTTTATATGCAGCAGTAGCTGCTCCTAACTATCTCTTTCACACTGCACTTTTCTTACTATGGCGGTGCCCAGGGGTGGCTTAGCTGGGCTAGTTTGGGGGTGTCCTGCGCTCTGGATTTGAATCGTAGTATGTTAGGGACCTACCCTACAGAGGTTACCTGGATATGGAGGGTAGGCCCATAACCTTGGCCAAGATTATGCTAAAAACCTCTATTGATTGCAAAATTGTATTGCATTTATATATTATTAATAATTTGGAGTTGTGCACCTGAGATTTGTCTGTTTTTGTGCCTGCAATTTGTCTCATCAGGTTGCACCTCCCATTATATATATATATTCAGGGTGTGCAGTCCAGAAATCTTTCCCATATACTCTATTTAATGTGCTTTATTGCACACCTGAGGGAAAGGAGACGCCCTCAGTCTTGATTAGCACCCCTACCTTATTGGTTTAAAAGCATGGAGTCTTGTAAGGAATATGCACACAAGTAATAGGCACAATTCTAGGTAAGTCCTACAAGTTTTATATACTGTAGTGCAACTTTGGTTCACTTTTGGGGTGTGGGTCCCCCTGGATTGCCTTTGTTGATCTGTTTCAGGGCACCGCATTATAACACATTTTTCTTTTATAACACATTTTAACCCTTCACTGTTTGTTTATTATATATGTACCTCACTTTTTATTTTCATTCTTTATATGCAGCTGCAGCTGCTCCTAACTATCTCTTTACACTGCACTTTTCTTACTATGGTGGTGCCCTGGGGTGGCTTAGCTGGGCTAGTTTGGGAGTGTCCTGCGCTCTGGATTTGAATCGTAGTATGTTAGGGACCTACCCTACAGAGGTTACCTGGATATGGAGGGTAGGCCCATAACCTTGGCCAAGATTATGCTAAAAACCTCTATTGATTGCAAAATTGTATTGCATTTATATATTATTAATAATTTGGAGTTGTGCACCTGAGATTTGTCTGTTTTTGTGCCAGCATTACATAAGTGTCAGATGTTACTATGGTATACTGAGGTAACATTACAGCATTACAGAAGTGTCAGATGTTACTATGGTATACTGAAGTAACATTACAATCATTTCATACTGTAAGTGTCAGAGGCTTTTATTGACAATTACATTAAGTTTATGCAAAGAGTCAATATTTGGCTAAGTGGCTCAGGGAACAAAACATCATAATTTTGGGTCCATGGCCAGGAACCTCCCCAGACCTTAATCCCATTGAGAACTTGTGGTCATTCCTCAAGAGGCGGGTGGATAATCAAAAATCCAAAATTCTGACAAACTCCAAGCATTGATTAGGCAAGAATGGGTGGCCATCAGTCAGTATGTGGCCCAGAAGGTGAGTGACAGCATGCTAGGGCGAATTGCAGAGGTCTTGAAAAAGAAGGATCAACACTGCAAATATTCACTCTCTGCATAAACTTAATGTAATTGTAAATAGCATTATGAAATGCTGTCATTTTACCATAGTAACATCTGACAAAAAGGTCTAACAACAGTGACGCAGCAATATTTGTGTAAAACAATTCTTGTGTCATTCTCAGAACTTTTGGCCATGGCTATCTATCTATATATATATATATATATATATATATATATATATATGTATATATATATATATATATATATATATATATATTAGGGGTGTGCACCGGCCACTTTTCGTGTCTTGTGTTTTGGTTTTGGAACTGGATCTTTCTTCGTGTTTTGGATCTGGATTGGTTTTGCCAAAACCACCCTTCCGTGTTTTGGGTTCTGGGTTTTGTGTTTTGGATCTGTATTTTTTTGAAAAAAAGCATAAAAACAGCTTAAATCAAAGAATTTGTGGATTTTTCTGCTCCTATGCAATTATTAACCTCATTTACCTTCATTTCTACTCATTTCCAGTCTATTCTGAATACCTCACACCTCACAATATTGTTTTTATGGCCAAAAGATTGCACCGAGGTAGCTGGATGACTATGCTAAGCGACACGAGTGGGCGGCACAAACACGTGGCCCATCTAGGAGTGCAACTGCAGTGGCAGACAGGATGGCAGTTTGAAAAACTAGGCCCCAAACAGTACATACTGCAAAGAAAAAAAAGAGGTGCAAGATGGAATTGTCCTTGGGCCCTCCCACCCACCCTTATGTTGTATAAATAGGACATGCACACTTTAACAAACCAATCATTTCAGCGCCAGGGTCTGCCACATGACTGTGGCTGAAATGATTGGTTCATTTGGGCCCCCACAAAACAAGCTGGCAATTAATGTGTCCCTGCACAAACTGGCTCTACGGAGGCAAGATGTCGTCCTCATCCTCCTCTTCCACCGATTCCTTGGATAAAACAGGACAATGGGATTTAGGTGTCCCTGGACTGCTTACGGTCTTAGCCAAAGTTTCTGAACTTGTCAGTAACTTTTTATGAACGCGCTGCAGGTGCCGTATAAGGGAGGATGTTCCTAGGTGGTTGACGTCCCTACCCCTACTTATTTCACCTTTACATATGGTACATATGGCAAGACAGTTGTTGTCCTGATTCGGATAGAAATATTGCCAGACCAAAGAGGTGGAATGTTTGGTCTTCTGCCAAGGCATGACCGTGGTGGGCTTTTTCATCCCACAGACAACAACTGTCTCCCCCGGAGTCTGATTTAAACAAACCACATCACCATCAGAATCCTCCTCGCCAACTTCCTCCTCAGTGCCATCTACACCAGTATCCTCATCCTGTTGTACTTCAACAGTGACATCTTCAATTTGCATATCAGCAAGTGGACTGTGGGTGCTCCTTTCAGCACTTGCAGGGGGCGTGCAAATGGTGGAAAGAGCCACCTCTTCCCGTCCAGTGCTGGGAAGGTCAGGCATCGCAACCGCCACCACACTTGGACTCTCCTTGGGGATTTGTGATATCTTCTTAGAACGCACAGTTCTTCGCTGTGCTTTTGCCAGCTTAACTCGTTTGATTTTTTTAGCGGGAGGAGGGCTTCCATCGTCATGTGAAGCTGAACCACTAGTCATGAACATAGGGAAAGACTTTAGCCGTTCCTTGCCACTCCTTGTCGTAAATGGCATTTTGGCAAGTTTACGTTTCTCTTCAGATGATTTAAATGTTTTTTTCAATGTCATTTTCCTGAACTTTGTCATTTGGGATTGTATGTGCCCTCTACTATGACATTGGGCATCGGCCTTGGCAGACGACGTTGATGTCATGTTATCGTCTATGTCATGACTAGTGGCAGCAGCTTCAGCACTAGGAGGAAGTGGTTCTTGATCTTTCCCTATTTTATTTTTATCTGAGAAAGTTTGGTCCTCCATTTATGTTATATTGATATATACGTGCGGCTAAGGCGCACACAAACACAGAAAATTATTTTTTATTTTTGTTGGAGACTAGTGCACTTTGTGGGTTACACCACCCTTTAAGAAATGAGCCAGCCGGCCCTTTACTTATGGGACACAGGCGCACGCTTGGCGCTGTTCTTTTGTTGATGCACGTGCGGCTACAGTGCACACAATTCACAAACACAGAAAATATTTTTTTTTTGTTTGGAGTGTACTTTGGGGGTTACAGCACCCTTTAACGGACAAGCCAGCTGGCCCTTTACTAATGGGACACAGGCGCACGCTTGGCGCTACTCCTTTGTTGATGCACGTGCAGCCACAGTGCACACAATTCACAAACACAGAAAATATTTTTTTATTTTGTTTGGAGTGCACTTTGGGGGTTACAGCACCCTTTAACGGACATGCCAGCCGGCCCTTTACTAATGGGATACAGGCGCACGCTTGGCACTGCTCCTTTGTTGATGCACGTGCAGCCACAGTGCACACAATTCACAAACACAGAAAATATTTTTTTATTTTGTTTGGACTGGAGTGTACTTTGGGGGTTACAGCACCCTTTAACGGTCAAGCCAGCCGGCCCTTTACTTATGACACAGGCGCACGCTTGGCACTACTTTGTTGATGCACGTGCGGCTACTGTGCACACAATTCACAAACACAGAAAAAATGTTTTTTTTTTGCTCTTGGCGGGAGCACCCCTGATGGACAGGGCACCCCCTGGACAGCTACACTACAGCACCCCTTTAGGACTGGGACACTGCACAGGACTTTGGAGTGGACACAGCCCCTATGGACAACTGACTGCACAACACAGTCCAGCCAGCCCCTATGGACTTTGGAGGAGTGGACACAGCCCCTATGGACAACAGCAGCACAGCGCAGCACAGTGCAGCACAGCCTAGCACAGCACAGCACAACACTACACTGCACTACACTACACTACACTACACAGCCCATCTAGCCCTAACTCCCACCCTCCCTCTTCACTGTCCACAGCCAAGTGAGAAAATGGCGACGACGCGGGTACCTTATATAGGATCCAAAACACGCGAGACCCGGAAGGCGGGATGATGACGTTTTGCCTCGATTTCTGATCCGAGTCAGGCGGGAAAAGTCGAGCGTGACTCGGATCGGCCTCGGATCAAGGGGGCTCGGGGGGGTTTGGATTTCACAAATCCGAACCCGCTCACCCCTAATATATATATATATATATATATATATATAGTAAATATGTATATATATATATATGTACCACCCAGTGCCTGCGACAGTGTGTTTGTGACTGTGTAGTGTGGATCGCACTCACTGCGGTCTGCACTACACTCACTGAAACCGACTCCACTACGCCACTGATCATTGGGCAGGGAGGGTTTCAGGGTACTCAGAAACCCCCCTGCGTGCGCGTATGTATGGGTTATATTATCCGGGAAGAGTGATCTTCAACTTCGTTTCAGGCAGCCTATACTGTGCGAAGGCATGGACTAATGGCTGTTCATCCGCTGTAGGTAAGGTGGTCGAGAACCTGGATGAGTAGTCTTTTACCTTTCGCCAGGACAGCTGCTTTTCAGTGAAGATCTATAAATTCCTCCAATACAGGTTATACTATCACTGCAAATAGCCGCAATAAGATATATTAGGTATTAGGGCAAAATTGTGGTCCCTAAAATTAAGTAGACAGCACTATCTTTATCTTCTGTGCAATGTCATTGTCCCAAGTGATTTTTTATATCATGAACCCCTCAATGTACAATGCTAATAGTGCTTTATAAATAAATTATAATTTCTACTAGTAATACAGATAATGATAAGTGCTAATTATATAAGAGGATGTGTGTATCTCTCTCTTTTTCGCTATCCTCTGCCATAGTAAGAAACAAAATATTGCAACCCCATTTCTCCTGGTCACTGGTCCGTGGCACCTGCATTGCTGAATTTTTGTATATATTGTACATACAGACTGTTGCATACGGATCATAGTGAGAATCTCCTGGTCAGTGGCGTAACTATAAATTTTGCTCCCCCATGCCAAAAAAGTTTCAGGCGCCCCCCCCACCCAAAGATCAAACACACCCAAAGACTACGCTTAAGGTGTGTGGCTACATGATACAGCAACGTGCCTTACACTTTATGACGCACTAAGTAATGCCACTTATAACACAGTGTGTCACACCGGAATGCCCCTTACAACACATTATGCCACACCGGAGTGCCCCTTACAACACATTATGCCACACAGCAATGCCCCTTACACATCCCACACAATAATGCCACATATAACACATAATGACATACAGTAAAGCACTTATAACAAATTTATGCCATGCTGTAATGCCCCTATTTCACATTTTGCCACACTGTAATGCCACATACAACAGATTATGCCACATACAACACATTATGCCACACAGTAATGCCCCTTACACATTATGCCACACAGTAATGCCCCTAATAGCACATTGTGCACACAGTAATGCCAAATACACATTATGCCAAACAGTAATGCCCATTACATCCCACCCTGACAGATCTACTTCACCAACCCTCCTTTCTGCTCCTGCCAGTCCGTCACCTCAGCTCAAGACAGGTTGCACAGTTTTTATGTCCGTGTAGAACCAGATTATTGGGAACATAGTTTATAACCTGTAAACTGTGTATCAAATTAGTGCCCCTTATACAGTGCCCCCTGTAGTTGTGCCCCAAAATGCAATGCCCCCTGTACTAGTGCCCCTTATGCAATGCCCCCTGTAGTAGTGCCCCTTATGCAATGCCCCCTGTAGTAGTGCCCCTTTTGCAATGTCCCCTGTAGTAGTGCCCCTTATGCAATGCCCCCTGTAGTAGTGCCCATCATGCAGGGCCCCCTGTAGTAGTGCCCATTATGCAGGGCCTCCTGTAGTGCACCTTCTAGTAGTTAGCTGCCTGTAGTTAGCCCCCTGTAGTTAGCCGCCTGTAGTTAGCCCCCTGTAGTTAGCCCCCTGTAGTTATCCCCCTGTAGTTAGCTGCTTGTAGTTTGCCCCCTGTAGTTAGCCCCCTGTAGTTAGCCCCCTGTAGTTAGCCCCCTGTAGTTAGCCGCCTGTAGTTAGCCCCCTGTAGTTAGCCCCCTGTAGTTAGCCCCCTGTAGTTAGCCCCCTGTAGTTAGCTGCTTGTAGTTGCTCCCCCCCTCTGCGCGCACACAAACAAACACACACAAAAGAAAAAAACACAAACACTTACCTTTATCCCCGCTCCAGTGCTGCTGCCGTCCATACCCCGGCGTCCGCTCCTCGGCACTATGGGAGTGATGTCATTACGTCACTCCCATAGTGCCCTGCGGGACCCGGAAGACGGAGGGAGTTCCGTCCTCCGGCTGCCACTGGGGGTTTGAATAGGAGCCGGGCCCGGCAGATGGAGGGTGCAGGGGGTGCAACCGCACCCCCTGCACCCTTCTTAGTTACTATTACTGCCCCGTCGCCCCCAAGCTACCCAGCACCTCCAAGCCACCGCGGGGGCTGCGGGGGCAGTAGTTACGCCACTACTCCTGGTCACTGGTCCGTGGCACCTGCATTGCTGAATTTTTGTATATATAATTGTACATACAGACTACTACATACTCATTATAGTGAGAATCTCCTGGTTTTCTCATCCACTAAAACTGAACTTCATAAAAATATTGCCTGAAAGTGAAACTACCGGTCCTGTAAACGCTGAACTATCTTTCTTTTAATAAATCTGTACTGGTTTATCACAAAATTACAGGCAAAGTAACACTTTTGTCAGATGCTGTTAAAAACAACTTTTATAGTCCATTGATTTTCTCATCTGTGACCCCGAGAGGACTGTTTGGTCCATCTAAAAGTGAGAAAATAAGTTAGAATGTCCTACTGTAGAAGGACTAGTTCAAGTATTAATAACCAACTGCTATTTCTTCATTTGCTTGTTTTTTTTTACAACCTTCTAGAATATGCACCAAAAATTATAAATGTAGCATGTTAATTTGTAGAAGGGTTGAGGTCATGTTGTCAATAAGGAGTGTGGAACACATTAATATGTCTTAAAAGAAACAAGCATTTATAATGCATCACAAATTACAAAGACAAGAAACAATGGGCCTGACTCACTAAGGATCGCAACTGCCATTACGCACGTAATCGGCCGATTGTTGCGTTCTGCAAATGCGGGTGCAATGCAGTGGGTGCGCATGAATGTTCCCCGGCGATCATTGTGACTAAACACAGACCTATCACAGAGTGATTGACAGGAAGTGCCGTTTGTGGGCGGTGACGGGGGGTGGTCGGCAAAACGCAGGTGTAACTTTGCATTTTGAACGTCGTTGCAGGGGCGTGCAGAAATTATCCACTGCATTGCCATGTGCAGCTTGAGTACTCACAGCGTGCGATGAGGTTAGTGGTGTCGGAGTAAGGTCTTGTGCAAGTATACGTGAGGCTCCGATTGTACTCAATGTTAACGGTGGTTTGCAGTCTTGCTAAACATTACGGATGTGTGTAAGGTGAGGTGGGCATTCTTATGTGTGCTGTGCCGGGATAGCGATAGCAATGGATTAGCGTATCATGGTAGTCAGACTGCGTGCGTTATCGCAGCCGCGGTTGCAGTTTCGATCCCTCGCAAATCTGGACCAATGTTGCCAAATTATTACGTACATGACACTAAATTTGTATGTATACCTGTACTGTATGTAGATTTCTGTTCATTTCAGAGGCCGGACCGCCCCTACTCCTAAATTTCATGGTCGTCATCATTCACAAGGCACACTTGCACATAACTGGTGCAAACAAATCCTTCCTAAAACAGGCCTATTTACTCACACGTGCAACTCCTCATTACCCACAATTCCACCGACACACCCTCTCTGAGCCCACATGAGAATGTCTCATTACAGTCCAATTACAGTATGCAAGTGGCAATGCACCCGATATGCTCAGAGGTGCAGCCTGTGCACCAGATCCCGACCAACTCGGACAAGATGAGCGTTTCTCTTGCTCAAAATGTGCATCTTATTGGCATAAATAAAACAACTGGAAGAGATAAAACTACTTTGCTAGATTACACTGATCAATGTGATGTGCGACACTTGTTCATCTGTGTGCGAAGGAGTCTGAATCTCTATACAACGCGCTAGGAGGCAGCGGCCGCAGCTTTTTTTTTCCACCGAGCTCAGGTTCAGTTATGCTTTATCTGCGACTTTGCACGAATTCCTGTGTAACGCCCCTTTTTACTAACTCCCATTTCACTAGTCTAATGTACCCACCAATATCCTCCTAATAACTGGTGTAACTTCTTTTTAAATCAGTGCCTCCACCCAAGTATAAGTAAGTAGTATGGGCCTACTTGGGAAAACCCTTATTTAAGTCTTGAATTATAGGTGTGTTATGTAACATTGGTTCACACAATGAATATACATTTTACCAGAATAATTATGTCCTTCTTTCCTCCACTGCTCCTCCAGGAAAGTGACGCACAAGATACAGGCCTGATTCAGAGCCGGACGCTCTGACAGAGCGCTTGCTCTGAATCAGGGCTGGTCTTTTTTTTTTAAAACTTGTGATGTCAGTGGGGCTGGCCCCAAACGGTAGGTGTTCCCATGGGAACGCCTCCGTCTGGGCAGCCACGCCCCTGACCCGCTCACCAAAGGGGGCGTGCTGTCACTCAACATCGACACCACGCTCCCTTTTCTGCGAGGCCCGAAGCGACGGATTGCCCGTCGCTATCCGGGTTCTCGCGCATGCGCACGACGGAGCCGGCTCCATCGTGCACATGCGCTCTGGGCCACCATCGACCCGGTTGCGAGCGCTCAGTGCTTGCGACCGGGTCTGAATCAGGCCCACAGTTTGAAAAATACTTATACTTTAGTAAGATGGTTGTAAATTAGTGTTAATACAAATTCAACATTATCATTCCAAGCATTGTACATATGATGTTTATATGTTAACTGAACAAATTAGGCATATCACATAAAAACATATATACGGTCCGTTAACTGAAATAAATGTAAACTCACATGTCATGCAATAGTACACTAGCAAAGTCCCCTGTTTATTTAGAGAGTCGAAAACATCAGACAAAAGTGATGCATTTGCAATTTGTAGAATGTTTCTTATGCTCTCGCAATATTTTGGGAACATCCTTCAATTTAGAGAGGATGTAAGAAGTTCTCTGTAAAGGGGTCTATCCATTAGCAGATAAATTTGAACGATGAACGATTTATCGTTCAGTCGTTCAATTTATCTGCTAATGGATAGGCTCTGAACGATGAAAATGCGCACTCCCGCGGCCGACAAATTTGGTCTTTTGTCTCTCCAACATGTTGGTCAATTATCATTTATCGCTGACAGATATTAGAAATAAACGACGAACGACGAACAATTTTTTAAATGAAAATGAATAGAAACATAACAAAAATCCACTCCCAGAATGATGTAATGCAATATCGTTCGTCGTTGGCAAAAATCTGTCATGTACATGACCTATATCTGTCACAGCAGCCCCAGGAACTTTCAAAAGATAGATCTTTTGTCTTTTGTCTTCAGAAAGATCTGCTAATGGATAGGCCCCTATACTGTTACCAGATACAGTTACTTTCTTGCCAACTATGGTTACTGAAAGTATCTATGTAAACAAGTTACTTTTGTTTCAGTAAATAAAATATATATTACTTCACAATGAGGGTCGAACACCCCGCTCGCCCCAAACTCTCTCCGATTCACTATTATTAGTAACAGAGTTGTGTGATGGAAAACTAAACAGCCTTAGGTTTTCCAGGTTCTGATTCCTTTGTATAAGTCACTTCTTCCTGTTTGCTTCTGTGAAATAGGTATAGGAATACAGTCTGCCCTAATACAGGATGATACTGCGTGTATGTGCAGCGTAATTAGTCACTCACATCTGCTGCTGCTCTGAGCCCCTTCAGTTAACCGCCTGTCTCCTCACCCCCAGCTGGCTTCTCCGAGGTAGCTCTGCTCAAAACTGCATTTCACAGGGGGCCTACTTCTCTGAGCAGCCTTTTGTGCCGACCACCTCCTGGTCACACTGAGCCTGTGCTAATCCATCTCCTCTACCTTCACTGAATCTGCAAATGTAAGCTGTAATACTCTCCTCGCTGACAGGTGTCTGTGTAACAGTCAGTGTAAGTTGTAATACTCTCCTCGCTGACAGGCGTCTGTGTAACTGTAAGTGTAAGCTGTAATACTCTCCTCGCTGACAGGCGTCTGTGTAACAGTCAGTGTAAGCTGTAATACTCTCCTCGCTGTCAGACGTCTGTGTAACTGTAAGTGTAAGCTGTAATACTCTCCTCGCTGACAGGTGTCTGTGTAACAGTCAGTGTAAGTTGTAATACTCTCCTCGCTGACAGGCGTCTGTGTAACTGTAAGTGTAAGCTGTAATACTCTCCTCGCTGACAGGCGTCTGTGTAACAGTCAGTGTAAGTTGTAATACTCTCCTCGCTGACAGGTGTCTGTGTAATTGTAAGTGTAAGCTGTAATAATCTCCTCGCTGACAGGTGTCTGTGTAACTGTAAGTGTAAGCTGTAATACTCTCCTCGCTGACAGGTGTCTGTGTAACTGTCAGTGTAAGCTGTAATACTCTCCTCGCTGACAGGTGTCTGTGTAACTGTCAGTGTAAGCTGTAATACTCTCCTCGCTGACAGGTGTCTGTGTAACTGTCAGTGTAAGCTGTAATACTCTCCTCACTGACAGGTGTCTGTGTAAGCTGTAATACTCTCCTCGCTGACAGGTGTCTGTGTAACTGTCAGTGTAAGCTGTAATACTCTCCTCGCTGACAGGTGTCTGTGTAATTGTAATTGTAAGCTGTAATACTCTCCTCGCTGACAGGTGTCTGTGTAACTGTAAGTGTAAGCTGTAATACTCTCCTCGCTGACAGGTGTCTGTATAATTGTAATTGTAAGCTGTAATACTCTCCTCGCTGAAAGGTGTCTGTGTAACTGTCAGTGTGAGCTGTAATACTCTCCTCGCTGACAGGTGTCTGTGTAACTGTAAGTGTAAGCTGTAATACTCTCCTCGCTGACAGGTGTCTGTGTAACTGTCAGTGTTAGCTGTAATACTCTCCTCGCTGACAGGCGTCTGTGTAACTGTACGTTTAAGCTGTAATACTCTCCTCGCTGACAGGTGTCTGTGTAACTGTCAGTGTTAGCTGTAATACTCTCCTCGCTGACAGGCGTCTGTGTAACTGTACGTGTAAGCTGTAATAATCTCCTCGCTGACAGGCGTCTCTGTAACTGTAAGTGTAAGCTGTAATAATCTCCTCGCTGACAGGCGTCTGTGTAACTGTAAGTGTAACCTGTAATACTCTCCCTGCTGACAGGTGTCTGTGTAACTGTCAGTGTAAAATGTAATACTCTCCCTGCTGACAGGTGTCTGCGTAACTGTCAACTGTCAGTGTAAGCTGTAATACTCTCCTCACTGACAGGTGTCTGTGTAACTGTAAGGGTAAGCTGTAATACTCTCCTCACTGACAGGTGTCTGTGTAACTGTAAGTGTAAGCTATAATACTCTCCTCGCTGTCAGACGTCTGTGTAACTGTCAGTGTAAGCTGTAATACTCTCCCTGCTGACAGGTGTCTGTGTAACTGTCAGTGTAAGCTGTAATACTCTCCTCACTGACAGGTGTCTGTGTAACTGTCAGTGTAGGCTGTAATACTCTCCTCGCTGACAGGTGTCTGTGTAACTGTAAGTGTAAGCTGTAATACTCTCCTCCCTGACAGGTGTCTGTGTAACTGTAAGTGTAAGCTGTAATACTCTCCTCGCTGTCAGACATCTGTGTAACTGTCAGTGTAAGCTGTAATACTCTCCCTGCTGACAGGTGTCTGTGTAACTGTCAGTGTAAGCTGTAATACTCTCCTCGCTGACAGGTGTCTGTGTAACTGTAAGTGTAAGCTGTAATACTCTCCTCGCTGACAGGTGTCTGTGTAACTGTAAGTGTAAGCTGTAATACTCTCCTCGCTGACAGGTGTCTGTGTAACTGTCAGTGTAAGCTGTAATACTCTCCTCGCTGACAGGTGTCTGTGTAACTGTAAGTGTAAGCTGTAATACTCTCCTCGCTGAAAGGTGTCTGTGTAACTGTCAGTGTAAGCTGTAATACTCTCCTCACTGACAGGTGTCTGTGTAACTGTAAGTGTAAGCTGTAATACTCTCCTCGCTGTCAGACGTCTGTGTAACTGTAAGGGTAAGCTGTAATACTCTCCTCACTGACAGGTATCTGTGTAACTGTAAGTGTAAGCTGTAATACTCTCCTCGCTGTCAGACGTCTGTGTAACTTTAAGGGTAAGCTGTAATACTTTCCTTGCTGTCAGGCATCTGTGTAACTGTAAGCGTAAGCTGTAATACTCTCCTCACTGACAGGTGTCTATGTAACTGTAAGTGTAAGCTGTAATACTCTCCTCGCTGACAGGTGTCTGTGTAACTGTAAGTGTAAACTGTAATACTCTCCTCCCTGACAGGTGTCTGTGTAACTGTAAGTGTAAGCTGTAATACTCTCCTCGCTGTCAGACGTCTGTGTAACTGTCAGTGTGAGCTGTAATACTCTCCCTGCTGACAGGTGTCTGTATAACTGTCAGTGTAAGCTGTAATACTCTCCTCACTGACAGGTGTCTGTGTAACTGTCAGTGTAAGCTGTAATACTCTCCTCGCTGACAGGTGTCTGTGTAACTGTAAGTGTAAGCTGTAATACTCTCCTCCATGACAGGTGTCTGTGTAACTGTAAGTGTAAGCTGTAATACTCTCCTCGCTGTCAGACGTCTGTGTAACTGTCAGTGTAAGCTGTAATACTCTCCCTGCTGACAGGTGTCTGTGTAACTGTCAGTGTAAGCTGTAATACTCTCCTCACTGACAGGTGTCTGTGTAACTGTCAGTGTAAGCTGTAATACTCTCCTCGCTGACAGGTGTCTGTGTAACTGTAAGTGTAAGCTGTAATACTCTCCTCCATGACAGGTGTCTGTGTAGCTGTAAGTGTAAGCTGTAATACTCTCCTCGCTGTCAGACGTCTGTGTAACTGTCAGTGTAAGCTGTAATACTCTCCCTGCTGACAGGTGTCTGTGTAACTGTAAGTGTAAACTGTAATACTCTCCTCGCTGACAGGTGTCTGTGTAACTGTAAGTGTAAGCTGTAATACTCTCCTCGCTGACAGGTGTCTGTGTAACTGTAAGTGTAACCTGTAATACTCTCCCTGCTGACAAGTGTCTGTGTAACTGTAAGTGTAAGCTGTAATACTCTCCTCGCTGACAGACGTCTGTGTAACTGTAAGTGTAAACTGTAATACTCTCCTCACTGACAGACGTCTGTGGAGCGGTGCAGCTCTACCACTCACTGCAGATCTTATGGTTACCATCTCCCTGAATGGCTTGGGATCTCTGTTGTCTGTGCGCTGATCTGTTCCCCGACTGTGTACTAGCGATTACATGCCTAAATTATTAGGGGTGACTGTGTGCGCTGGCCTGTCTGACAGTGGCTCCACCTCCTTTTTACAGCAGACACCGATAATGTCTGACTCCCACCACCACTGCTGGCCACTACTGTTGCAGAAACTTACAGCTCCCTGGCTGCTGACAGCTGATCAGGAGCTGCCCGCTCACTGAATGCCACACTCTCCAGTCCCTTGCTCCCAGACAGCCGCAGATGACTACTACGCCCCATCGCCAATGAGAACCGGACCCAGCCGCCAAGCCCACAAGCTCGCTTGCTGGCTCCAACCCCCTGTGCCTGGAAGCCTCCATTGCTAAGTTGCCACTCGGGATGCAAGGGGGTGGGCACTGAAGGGAGGGATCAGCAGACTAACTCTCAGTCTGCTAGCAGCTCCTTTTATATTAGTGATGGGTAGTTCATGAATGATCAGTTCAAAATGAACTAGTTCACTCAGTTCACAGCTCTGGCAAAGATCAGTTCATCAGGATCTAAAACAAGTGGGAGGAGTTAGACACAGTGACAGAGAGAGCACAGCAGCTCCATTAGGCATGTGTCAGTACTGCTAACCGACCACAGGTGGCACTGCTATGCTCAGACTGTGTGACTGTGCAGCTCATTGAACTAGATTCAGGCATTCAAGTTCACTAGTTCGAATAAATCAGTGACTCAGCGACTCATGTGGAGCTGATTGAAATATATTGTCATGATGACTCATTGAGTAGTTCAAAAGTCACATGATACATTCCCCATTAGCTCTCTCACATACAGTTATGAGTCAATACTGCTAAACGACTACAGGGGGCACTGCTGTGATCAGACATATGCATTGTATGGATCTGATGTATATTGTCAGGATTCATTCTCCTAGTATATTAATTCACAAGATACACTCCTAATCAGCTTAAGACACAGTGCTGAGTGCTGAGTCACAGTAATTGTATACACAGTGGGCTACGGCCAAAGGAGTCACAGTGCTTGTATACACAGTGGGGTATGGCCAGCAGAGTTACAGTACTTGTTTACACAGTTGGCTACAGCCCAAGGAGTCACAGTGCTTGTATACACAGTGGGCTACAGCCTGCAGAGTCACAGTGCTTGTATACACAGTGGGCTAAGGCCCAAGGAGTCATGGTGCTTGTATACACAGATGGCTAAGGCCCAAGGAGTCATGGTGCTTGTATACACAGAGGGCTAAGGCCCAAGTAGTCACAGTACTTTTATACACAGAGGGCTACTGCCCAAGGAGTCACGGTGCTTTTATAAACAGAGGGCTAAGGCCCAAGGAGTTATGTGCTTTTATTCACAGAGGGTTACTGTCAAAGGAGTCACTGTGCTTTTAATTTATATACAGAGGGATACTGCCCAAGGAGTCATGGTGCTTGTATACACAGAGGGCTAAGGCCCAAGGAGTTACAGTGCTTGTATACACAAAGGGCAAAGGCCCAAGGATTCATGGTGCTTGTATACACAGACACTCTAAGAACTCATATACACTACATCTAGATCCTCAAGAGGTCTCCCATCCAGGTATAAACCCAAGCCCTTACTGCTTAGCTTCCCAAACTAGACAGAAGAAGTCTGTCTAAAGCTAGTTGATGTAGCTGCTAATCAGTGATTACCAGAATACTCTCTTGCAGTTAATATCACTGCAAGCTAGTAAAAAAAAAAAGGTTCAATTTAGGTACTTATAATTAAGCAACTAACAAAAGGGTATGCAGTTATATTTTCTCTATATTAATAATATATTAATTCTTAGGCAATAATAATAATTCCAGAATGATAATTCAATAAACATGAGAGTAATTGCAAAACTCAGTAATTTCTTTAGATATACAGCAAACTGCAGGATGACACATGGACTATCCAGAGTAGTATATTAGCCAGGTGTATATCTGCTAGCAATAATATGTAATATAATGTAGCAGATGTAGAAACTAGCAAACAGCTAGAACCAGGGACCAGGTAAGATATGGAATCACTGTGGGAGACTCAGCCAGATCAGAACAACCCACACAGAGACCTGATTAAAACTACTGGCAAACCAATCACAGTCAACCAGGCCAATGCCCAGTTTGACATCATCATAACAAGTGAACAAGTCAGCAACCATTCCAATGATTCAGTCAAGACTCGACCAGCCGAGTACATATATAACACCAGGTCTCCATCTCAGGGAAGGACCAGTACCTGGGCCAATTAAGGGGAAGTAGTTCTACCCAAGCCAGTTCTGCACAGGTGGTGGAAACTCTGCCCCCAGCTATTATTTAATTATTTACTCTTGGGACAGTGGCCAAGGTGCACTGCCTTTTGCCACCATTGCTCTGATCAATAATTATATTTAGATTAATAGATTTGGCTGTGACCTCCTTTTTTCCAGACTTATACAGTTGTTTGTGTTGTTATTTATTTAGTTAAGTGAAGTGTAAATAATAAAACCTATTGGTGTCTTATGCAGAACAGAAGCATTAGGAGATATTTGTGATCATCTTTGCACCCAGAATAATGCTTAACATTAAGCAACATTGTTTATGAGTGGAGAATCCATTTTATTTGTTTGACTCTAGGAAAATTCTATTCACTTGTCACTAGAAATATACCATTTATGATGTTAAATTTATCCTTTAGTATAATATACATTTTATTCTACTATATAATCAATTGTTATTCCAGCAGCGAATGAAATCCTCACATCTAGCGTATTATTAGGATAGGATTGTAGAATTCTCAATGACAAATTCTCCCTAGGAAAAAAAATTCTATGACTAAGATAAACGTTAAGAAATAATTATCATGCAGGCTCATGAAACTTTGATAAAAGATGTAATCAGTCTCTAAATCTCTTAACCTGGATGTCACATTTCTCTATGCACAAATATTCACTCATTACACAGTGAAAAGCTTTTAGGAGGAATGCATTAAATATGCTGTTAGGATATTATACCTTGACCTTCTAAATAATAGAAGATAGATAGAGAGATAGATAGATAGATAGATAGATAGATAGATAGATAGATAGATAGATAGATTGATATGAGATAGATAGATAGATAGATAGATAGATATGAGATAGATAGATATATAGGAGATAGATAGATAGATAGATAGATAGATAGATAGATAGATATGAGATAGATAGATATACATGAGATAGATAGATAGATAGATAGATAGATAGATAGACAGATACATAGATACATAGATAGATATGAGATAGATAGATAGATAGATAGATAGATATGAGACATAGATATTAGACAGATAGATAGATAGATCGATAAATATGAGATAGATAGATATATAGATATGAGATAGATAAATAGATATGAGATAGATAGATAGATAGATAGATATGAGATAGATAGATAGATAGATAGATAGATAGATATAAGATAGATAACTAGATATGAGATAGATAGATAGATAGATAGATAGATATGAGATAGATAGATAGATAGATAGATAGATAGATATGAGATAGAGAGATAGATAGATATATATGAGATAGATAGATAGATAGATAGATAGATAGATAGATAGATAGATAGATAGATAGATAGAATTTAAATACTATAAGGCAGAGGGGAGAGTAAAAAAATATTTATATATAGAGTAATTCAAGAATTCCAGATGTGTGCTTTGTAAATTAGCCTAAAGATATATAAGTAACTGCCCAAGTGCACTGTTATCATAATATCTGGTTTTCTGATATCCTGCATGGTCTAAGATATGTACAGTATATACAAAACTAGCTGTTTAATCCATAAAATTTAAACATGCAAAATTGGGACAAATAACTCCCACCCTTATTTACCCATGCGATGCCCATATCACCACCACCGCCCGCCAGATGGGCACTTTTGGTAAATCTTGTGCAAATTTATCAAGTAGTTGGATAAACAGAAATCGTGTGAACTGTATTTTCAGTTCTTTTTATGTCAAATTGCTAAAACTTTATTATTGGCATGGTACAGTACATATGTATCTGCCAAAATGGCTGACTATGTTGGACTTGCAGGAAATTTGATTGGGCGGCGCAGTAAGTCCCTTTGGTTGTTTGCCTGCATGGGCAGTCATGGGACCATTGGGAAGAACTCGGTACCTGAATATTCTTTTGTTTGGCTCAAATAACAGAGAACTGAAGTCTGTCCAATTTAGGTTTCCGAATATTTGACAAAATTGTTCCCAGCTATGGTTACTCTTGGGTTATCACTTTTGGGGTAATAGCAAAGAAAGGTACAAGAGACATTGTTTCAAACTGTTTATGTTTTACTGGTTAATTCAAGGAGCAAGTTTAAAACATTGGCAGCAATAAGGGGCAATTAGTAAATGTTTCAGTGTGTTTTCTTGAAGTGATCACAATTCCCAAAGGAGACACATGTACTGTAAGAGATGCAAACTGGTTACGTCATAAAGATTCTAAATAAATACTAGGTGTCTTATTTTTATTGACAATGGTGACTTCTATGTGGCCTAATAAATATGTTTAAATATATTTGAGGTTGAAACAAATATTTGTCTAACTTGTCTAACTATTTGTACTAAGGACCATTTAGAGATCAATGCACCATCAGTTACAAGTCAAATAAAAAAAAAGGAAGGGTTCTTTACTGTAAGGGCAGATACTGTAAGCTGTAGAAGTGCTTAATACATGGGGTGATCACTATTTTACTAACAAAGTACTGTACTTTGGAACCTTTCTTGAAACAAATGGTACCTGCAGTTATATCAGTAGAGGAGGGTATGGGGGTGATTGATCCAGGAAATGTATCATTTTGGGGGCTACAGTAGGATGAAGTTTTGTTTCTTCTTTGTAAGGTTAAATTGGCAACTATCCCAATAAGGTTTATATTTCCCCTTCCTCTGAAGTCCCTGTACCTGTGGCTTTTCAAACCTATTAGCTCTGTAACTGATGGAAATAAAATCATTATCGGGTCTGTTGGCAAATACATTTGGAAAAGAAGCATTACCATCATTTTCTGACCACACTTATCGGACCTGTAAATGCCAGAAGTGATCCAGATCAAACTCTCCCATGCGCCAAATTGGCGCATCATCCTCTCTTAGGCTCCGGGGGCCAGTGGCCAGATCTCAACATGTCCAGGTCCCCTCAGCTACATGAGTAAAATGATTTGTTTCTCTGAAAATTGGGGAACTAATTTGTCTCGTTACAATCTTTCCAGCTCTTTAAAATTCTTTCCGCTGCTCCATTGCTGAACAGTGAAACTGAAATAAAGTGTTAATTAGTGCGGATAAAATTAAGCTAAAATGTATTTTGTATAACAAAATATAGCCGGCATGTGTAAATGTGACAGCTTAATTCATTCTCAGCCTCACAGTCGCAACGCAGCGCCATGCCGAGTGAAAACAGCACATTTTGCAATTGTGTTAAATATTTCAATTATTATGATCATAAAATATTCCACTCTTCAATAAACAAATTAACATGTAAATAAGCGTTTTGCAATTGCAAATTGCTGCAGCAAAGCAAAAAGATTTTTATTTTATAAGCAGCTACTGAGATGCTTTCAAAAAAACAGATTTCTAAGAGCCCTGAAGGGGGCAGTGTTTTTCCATAGAAGCTTTTTGCAAAGCTTTTTTTTTTATTGTTGTTCTTGAAAATTGAGAGACACATGTCACCTCTGTTAAATGTTCTTTTCTACGTATAACAATTTTCCTAGGTTATTTTCTTGATTGATAATGTTGGTACAAGCTAAATCACTTCTGTTTGCAAACAAGTGTTTGTATAAATTTACATTTGTATGCCGACACAACAAAGAAAGTTAAGTTTCAAGAGCCACTCGTTATGTCAACTTCTCACTGCATTACGCAACCTATTATATAATTTAACACCAGAACCACTTGTTCTTGAACTTATGTTTTTCAGTCTATAATTTCCATCATGTTTATTGACGTAATTGTGACTTTGTTCATAGAGACAATAGAAAAGGTCTTAGTTCTGCTTACAACATGTATGAAGGTTTAGTGATTTATGGAGGATAAGAAAAAATCATTTCTGGTAACAAAGATCAATTGCCTTGCGCACCACTTTTAGTGGATGCCCTCTAACCCAGAATTCACATTTATTCTTCTGTAAGATTCGTATTTTAAGAGCAATACTTGCAAAGTTATTTTACATTTATTTAGGCAGGGCCGAAACTAGGATATCTGTCACCCGGTGCAAGGCAGCAATTTTGCGCCCCCCTCCCTTCCCGTACCTGGATTTTGTCCTTGCTCCTCCATAAGGCAGTGCACTTGTCAGACATCCCTGGTATAGTGACTAACATTATTCCACACACCATAATGCCCATTACACATTATGTCACACACTGTAATGCCTATTACCAAAGTGCCACTTACATATTTGCCCGACACCATTTTATGCCCCACAGTAAGGATTCTAAGTACTTTAAAATTACCTGCTCGTTGCCAGGGGGTTTATGCTCGTTGCCAGGGGTTACATGCTTGTTGCCATGGGGTTTCATGCTCGTTGCCATGTTCATGTTCGTTTCCAGGGGGGTTTATGCTCGTTGCCTCGGGGTTTATGCTCGTTGCCAGGGGATTTCATGGGAGAAGATGTAGCTTTCAGCACCTTCTCCGAGCAGCGCCAGCGTTCCCGGCACTTCCAGGAACGCTGTGTGCAGTGCGCTCGGCTAACAGACACTAGAGGTCCAGTAGGACCTCTAGCATCTGTCTCCTTCTTGGCGGTGGCCATTTTTGTACGCTAGTCCGCATGGATTCTGGTGAAAACGGGCGCCAAAAATGGCCACCGCCAAGGAGGAGACAGACGCTAGAGGTCCTACTGGACCTCTAGTGTCTGTTAGCAGAGCGCAATGCACACAGCATTTGTCTCCTCTTTGGCGGCAGCCATTTTTGGATGTCTGTTTTCTGAATCTGTAGCCCCCAAGCCACTGCGAGCCAGCTTTTTTCACCACCCGCAATCCGGCACCCGGTGCACGTGCACCTCTAGCCCCCCCCTAGTTGCGGCCCTGATTTAGGTAAAAGCAGGAACAGCTCAACACACCTGTGAATTTTCTCCAGGGCCAATGGAACACAATAAGCATGGTAAGTGCTACAGGGACACCCCACAAACCCACCTTCACCAGTCTTTTTATTATAGCCAGTGTGGTCAGGTCAGTGGTTGCTGCTCAACCTCCTAATAAACATGGCGGCATTTTTATGGGGAGCACATGGACCTTCATGTCAAGATGGAGACAGCTGCCAGGGGGTGTAAAAGTTTATATCTTCCAATAGAAAAATCTGGGCAAAACAGGGTGTTCTTTGCTGAATATACATTGATGGTGGTGCCTAGCTGGTGGGGAAGGGCAGATATTATTGCACCCCCACATTTTCATACATTCCCCGAGGTTACAATAATTGTGCTCTGCCTGGAATTTCATTGCTCTCTCCAGGCACACTTTTTTAATGAAGGGCGTCATCCTAATTATGATAGTAGGCTGGAGTGACATTGAGGCTGATGTAGAGGGAAATGTACAGTTCTCCCATTTGCGGAGTGCAACTTGCTTTAATTCACTCTGTGCATGTACAGAAAATGAGTGCACACTGGGGCGTAACTAGAGATGTGTAACCGCTGCAGCTTCCCTGGCCGCAAAGTCATGAGAGCAGTCACTCTCACATAGTCACACCAGTGGGGGCATACACACAAATGCAGACTAGCATGTAAGTATATATATATACAGTCAGGTGCATAAATATTGGGACATTGACAGAATTTTCATATTTTGGCCTCTATTCACCACCACAATGGCTCTGAAATGAAACAAACAAGATGTGCTTTACCTGCAGACTTTCAGATTTAATTTGAGGGTAATTACATCCAAATCAGGTGAACGGTGTAGGAATTACAACAGTTTCTATATGTGCCTCCCACTTTATAAGGGGCCAAAAGTAATGGGACAAACTAAACAATCCTAAATCTAACTTTCACTTTTTAATACTGTGTTGCACATCCTTTGCAGGCAATTACAGCCTGAAGTTTGGAACGCATAGACATCACCAGATGCTGGGTTTCATCCCTGGTGATGCTCTGCCAGGCCTCTACTGCAAATGTCTTGTTCTTGGGCATTTTCCCTTCAGTTTTGTCTTCATCAAGAGAAATGCATGCTCAATCGGATTCAGGTCAGGGGATTGACTTGGCCATTGCATAACATTCCACTTTTTAGCCTTAAAAAACTCTATGGTTGCTTTTGCAGTATGCTTCGGGTCATTGTCCATCTGCACTGTGAAGCGCCGTCCAATGAGTTCTGAAGCATTTGACTGAATATGAGCATATAATATTGCCATAAACACTTCAGAATTCTTTCTGCTGCTTTTGTCAGCAGTCACATCATCAATAAATACAAGGGAACCAGTTCCATTGGCAGCCATATATGCCCATGCCATGACACTACCACCACCTTGTTTCACTGATGAGGTGGTAGGTTTTGGATCATGAGCAGTTCCTTTCCTTCTCCATACTCTTCTCTTCCCATCACTTTGGTACAAGTTGATCTTTGTCTCATCTGTCCATAGGATGTTGTTCCAGAACTGCAATGGCATTTTTAGATGTTGTTTGGCAAACTCTAATCTGGTCTTCCTGTTTTTGTGGCTCACCAATGGTTTACATCTTTTGGTGAACCCTCTATATTCACTCTTGTTAAGTCTTCTCTTGATTGTTGTCTTTGACAAATATACACCTACCTCCTGGAGAGTGTTCTTGATTTGGCCAACTGTTGTGAAGGGGTTTTTCTTCACCACAGAAATAATTCTTTTGTCATCCACCACAGTTGTTTTCCGTGGTCTTCCGGGTATTCTGGTGTTGCTGAGCTCTCCGGTGTGTTCTTTCTTTTTACAAATGTTCCAAACAGTTGATTTGGACACACCTAATGTTTTTTCTATCTCTCTGATGGGTTTGTTTTGATTTTTCAGCCTAATGATGGCTTGCTTCACTGATAGTGACAGCTCTTTGGATCTCATATTGAGAGTCGACAGCAACTGATTCAAAATGCAAATGTCACACCTAGAATCAACTCCAGACCTTCTACCTAGTTATTTGATAATGAAATAATGAGGGAACAGCCCACACCTGTCCATGAAACAGCTTTTGAGTTGATAGTCCCATTACTTTTGGCCCCTTAAAAAGTGGGAGGCACAAATAGAAACCATTGTAATTCCTACACCGTTCACATGATTTGGATGTAATTACCCTCAAATTAAATCTGAAAGTCTGCAGTTAAAGCACATCTTGTTTGTTTCATTTCAAAGCCATTGTGGTGGTGAATAGAGGGCAAAATATGAAAATTCTGTTAATGTCCCAATATTTATGCACCTGACTGTATACTGTATATTATGTGTGTGTTTGAAGGTGTACTGTATATCTTAGATCTGATACTGTATAAGTCCGGTGAAGCCATATTTGAAGTCCCATACTGCTCTGTACCGTATATAAGCTTTCTGTGAATAATGTTAATTTTTCTTCCAACTCTCAATTCATCAGTCCCATCATCTCCTAATTTTATCTCTCCAGCATGACCAGTATTACTACAATACTAAGGGTCTATGTACTAAGCCTTGGATGGAGATAAAGTGAATGGCGATAAAGTACCAGCCAATCAGCTCCTAACTGCCATGTTACAGCCTGTGTTTGAAAAATGACAGTTATGAGCTGATTGGTTGGTACTTTATCTCCATTTACTTTAGCTCCATCCAAGGCTTAGTAAATATACCCCTAATTACAGACTGACATTACAGGAGCAGCTGCAAAGCCTATAAAATGAGCATATTGGAAGTATGCACAAAGGAGGTTTGTAGAAAGTTTGCTGCGATATACAGTCACACATTTTATGGCTTATGCCATAAAATGTGTGAGCTCTAGTGTCTCATACCAATATTAGGCCTGATTCAGAGTTGCAATAAAATGGCCATAAACATGTACCTCTCCCTGTGTTCTGGGTCTGCCTTGTCTATGCGACTGGTCCGACACCATCCATCTAGTGTGGATAGCAGCTATCATCAGCACGCACGTGCGCCAGCCCTATCCTTGAGACCAGGAGAAAGTGGCCGGATCTCTGTGTGCGCTCACCTCCGAGTGGCCTGTAATTGCATCAGCAAGCTTATGACGCTCCCGCAACACACTTATCCTACAAGCCATCACCCCGTTGCCAGAAGCAACACCCATTCAGTCCCACTGAGAATGGCCTGTACGTACTCTATTACCGCTTTCAGACAGAGAAAAGGACCTAGTAGTTTGCCAGGTCAACCCAGCTCCTTTTTCTGTGTGAAACGGTCAACCAGGGTAAAAAATCTACAGGACTTTGACCCTGGTCACTACCAGGGTTATTCCCAGTTCCGGCCAGGGCAGCTTCTTGTGTGAAAGGCATGTCCTGGGTTACAATGACCCAGTCATGCCTAAAAGGAGCTGTTTGGTGGGCACAGTAGGTGCTTGGACATAACATCATCTCCACGCACCCATTTAGAGACGTAAGACTCGGTTCACTGAAAGACCTGGGTCTGGTGCGAACGGCGACGACCGGGGAATAACCCTGGTACATCCGCAGGTGCGGAAGGGAGAAAGTATTGAACCCCAGTTCAATGTCCCGGGTCCAAGCCAGGTTAAAGCCTGGGTTTCTGTCTGAAAGTGGTATTAGTTACTCATGTAAGGAAGCAATGTATGTGCAGTTTGCTAAAAGTCACAAGATGGAATTGTATGAAACTGTAAATCAGGCTCATTATGTGTAACTTAATATCAACATTTTTAACTGACACTTTAAATAAATGTAATTGTGATATACACTATTATTTTTTTGTTGTGTGTGGGGTGATCCTCTGCTTATGGCTCACATTCAGAAAATAATAAAAATAATAAAAATAAAAATAATAATAATAATAATAATAATAATAATAATAATAATAGCAACAAAATACAAATAATAATAATAATAATAATAATAATAATAATAATAATAATAATAATAATAATAATAATATGGTTTAAGACATACAGTAAAATGGAAAACCATCCTTGCTTGAATCTACATACATACTGTATATTGAAAGTTGTTGCCTAAATCTGACTAATTTAGCTAATTTATACACTGTAATGAAGCAAAAAGTGCAACTGATGTGAATAATTAGCTAGCAGGAAGCAACATGGTATCTCACAGTATAAGCAACATATATATTAGGTAATTGACACAGTTGCACAGTTTCACAGCTCCATACACATAAAGTTGATGCATTTTAAAGCACACAGATGCAAACGAAGATTCTTGTCAATGAACCTTCATCTCAATTGCAGATACAGTATTTTAAGTGAATACCATAAAAGTGGTGAGAGCGGCTGGATATTGCTGACCTTCAGGTAAATTAGTTTGATATATCATTCAGTGGAGTTGAATTCAGAGATCCTGGTATGCTAACTAGCATACACCCGTACAGAGCGCAGTTATAGAGAAAAAAACTGGTGAATGACAGTATAGAAGCAATGCTATAGTATTGGGCAAGATCAGATCAGATGAAAGGAACCTGGGGCAGGTGGAGCTAAATTCTTTCAGTGGTTCATCGCTCAGTGATATCACCAAGAGATATCGTTCCCCTGGGTCAGCAGGCTCAGGATTTCGGAATGATCTGTTCTATTGAATATATGGATCTAATACTAATTATATCTGTACTTACTGTACTAGAAGATCCAGCATTGGATCATATAGTAATAAAATATATGAAACCTATTGGGTGGCCCTCAATGCCAGCGATCTTAATTTCGTAATTGCTGCGATAAGCGGTGATCAGAAATTATAATTATCAGATCTAAAACACAATAATTAATAATGTGTTTACAGTACATTGCTGATCATTGGAACTGTGTTTCTCTGATCAACATTAAAAAAAATGTTCCATAAAGTGTTTTTCAGCGTTCTGCATTTGGCAGTGCAGAATTTGGCTTTACGTGTTCCCACTCCTATCACAATGCACCACAACACAGAATGTCTTTGTCCCAAATATATTTATCTTGAAATGCAGATTTATAAACACAGTACAGAATGGGAATCTGCAGAATGGCAAAGAAAACAAGCAAGACTCAAAGATTGTATCGTTGGAACTTATTCCACCTGCTAAATAGGCTGTTCCACTGCAGAAATCGATTTGTGTGGTATTTTGTCTCATTTTGCTGATACTCAGAACTATGCGCTCTTCTGGTATTTGGGTGCTGAATTGCTGATGTATCAAGTGATATTTGCAAAAGCTGTAGATTCATGAGGGTTACCGCAATAATTATCTGTCCCCTTTATGTAGTAAGAAACGGTACCTCAATTTGTCTCCACTGTAACCTATAGGTTACAATATTAATAATTGCCTTAGGCAGGGCTGGATTAAGGCTTGTGGGGACCCTGGGGCAACTAAGTTGTGGGGGCCCCCACCAAGCCACATGGAGCCTACCCCCCTCCCCTGCCACACATTAAACATGCACACACACATATAAAATATATATGTAGCAAAAATATATATTTTATATAACATACACACTAACACTCACATATACAGTATGCACACATAAACACATACACACTAACACATATACATACACAGTATACAGTACACACACTAGCACATATATACACATTAACACATACATACACACTAACACATACTGTATATACAATAACACATACACATATATACACAAACACATACATGTACAAACTGTATAATAAAACAGTACATACACACACTTACAATCTATGCAGCTGCTGATTACTTCATTAGGCCATGCCCCCTTGTGCCGTAGTGCTGTGATTTGTGGGTCATATGGGGCGGGGCTTGTTTTGTTGGCTCCGCCCCCATTTTGGCAACGGTAAGGAGGATTGGTCCGCTGGGGGGTTTGTAGGTACTGAGAACAACCCCCCCTGCGTGCTCTTGTGGTGGGAGTCCCTCTGTGTGTGGGGGCCCCTGGACGACCACCCCTGTTGCCCTCCCCTTAATCCGGCCCTGGCTTTACGATCACACTCTGGTAATGCCCACCTGGGCATGCATAGCCCAATGGCTGCACAGTAGACAGGCAGCGTCCCAGTAAACATGGGGTGTCAGCCCTGTTTGTAACTGCGTCTATGGACACAGGTTCACTGGCATCAGTAACGTGAATTTCCTGGCCATCCTCAGATGTTCATGCAGATTACCATTGCGCAGGCGATCACTTTTAGTTTTAGATTTCGCAGGCATGGGTTTTAATCAAAGCCTATGTCCTTCCATGAAAATGTATATACATACCACCCCAACATACTTTCTTATTCCTGTGATATGTGGCATTAAAGACATTAAGGCCACTATTTAACAATGAAGAATAACCCCTTTAGCCCTCACTAAAGGGGTTATGCCACCCTGTCTGGAACAAACAGCAGTAATCTAAGACTATCACTGTTTGCCAAGCATCGATCTCACCATCTTTTAGGGTCTCCATTTGCCGGGTCTCCATTTGCCTTGCCGGCAAATGGAGACCCGGCAGTGCTTCAGCTCAGCCTTCCAGCCACTGCGGACAGCGGACCGAGCCCAGTCGCTGGCAGCGTTAGGCAACCAGCAGCTCCGTAGAGGACCGAGCCGAGGACGTAGACGTAGACTTCGCGGGACCTCGACGGAAAAAGAAGTATTGGTAAGTACCAGTGAATGTTTTGTTAGTATCACAGTGATACTACATTAAAAATTCCGCTGGTATTTGCCTTTGTTGGTAAATGGGGCCAGAGAGTTTATAGGGGGAAAAAATTGGGCTAGATACATTGGCCCATGGGGCCTTATAATATTTGAATGGGTATTATCTGAACTGCAGGTGGAGGGATGGTTCTGTTTAAGAGGTCTGGGGACTGGACCCTCATCCCTTACTTAAAGCTGAGAGCTATGAACCATTTGACAAAAATATTTGAGCACTTTGAACAAAATGTTAGTAAAGCTTCAAGTTTTGTTTCCTGTTGGACAATTACTGCTACTAACATCTACCTACCTCGTGTCAGTCTTCTAGTCTGTATGCAGCATTGAGAGAATTTTCCTCCATAATCAGTTTACAATGTTAAAAGTAGAGATGTGCGCTGACCCCCGTGACAATTACTGCTACTAACATCTACCTACCTCGTGTCAGTCTTCTAGTCTGTATGCAGCATTGAGAGAATTGTCCTCCATAATCAGTTTACAATGTTAAAAGTAGAGATGTGCGCTGACCCCCGTGTTTTGGTTTTGGATCCAGATTTATCTTTATGTTTTGGTTTTGGATCTGGATTTTTTAAAAAAAGTTTTAAAAAACAGCTGAAATCATGTCATTTATGCAATCCAAAACTCGAACTTCAGATGTAAAATCCGTAATCCGAACCGAAAAAAAGATCAGAACTGTGACTCGGATTAAACCAGAGTCACGAAATTTGGGTGGATTCAGATTTCTGGAGAACCGAACTGCACATCTCTAGTTAAAAGCTACAATGTAATTCTACGTAGATTATTGTATACGGTATAAAGTATGTTAGACTGCCAAAAAAAAGTATTGACAAAATAGTAAATGTAACAAATTAAGAGCTCAGTGATAGGAAATTAAATTTCTTGCTTCATTAAATTTAGTTGAATCCCAATTAACTTCAATTATAGTATTTTTCCAAAACAAAGTAATAGATATGGGCTTGTCTGAGCAGGGAACAATGTACAACATTCAGGGGTAGATTTATTAAGCAGCAGATTATGTTGTTGTTTGCACATCCGGGGTGGGATCCATGACGCCATTCTTCTCATGCATACCGGCATTAATTACGCCGGTATGCATGTAGGAGACCACAAAGGACAGCTCTCTTGGTTAGACACAGAAGTCACTCTGGTGTCCTACTGTGCATACGCAGAAGGACGCGTGCACCGCAGACGGACGGGCTTCTCCAAAAAGAAGCCCATAAGCTTCTATAAGGAAACGCCATCTGAAGATGGTGTTACCCACCACATCCAAGCCCCGGACTGCATCACAATCCGGGGTTTAACAGCATTTTCGGGGGTTTGACCGATCTTCTCACATCGCTACATCCCACCACCGATGTGTGGCAGATTGCAAACGGTCTGGTGCTTTCCATGGTAATTAAGTACTTGTGCCATTATTAGTAATAAAAAAATATATATTAAGGCATTCTTGGAAAATCACCACTTAATAAACAGGACTGATTGTACACCTAGAGGGGTCTTTAATTTGGGACTGTGGTTCTAGACCTGGCAGGTTTTATTGAAGCACTTTGGTTTTCAAACAACACAACAAAGCTCCACAGATGATGCGATTCTTTAAAGCTGCTGTATATTACTCTGCCCCTCAGTGATCCCATACTGTACATAGATAGAATACTCCTGATTCATTGACTTGTCTGCCAATGTCTGCTGAATACAGAAAGCAGGATAAACAAATAAAAAGGATGTGGTCTATTATGTCGACATTCAAAACTTCAATATTGTGAATGCTGCCAGCAAAATGCCGATATGGTCTGAATGTCGACATTTAGAATGTCAGCAATGGTATTTTAAACTAAACCTAACTCAAAGCCTAACACTAAACATAACTAAATGCAGCTTAATCTTAACCCTAATCTTCACCATAATTGAATGTGCTGACATTCTGTCTGTTGACATTGTGACAATGATGAAATTTGTACACAATTTGGAACATTTCTGGAAAAGGAGGTCATTTGAAGAGATGACACACACAGTCAATGTAATATAAAATAAAACACTGTTCCCCAGTCACACCAGATCCGGTCTGCTTTTAATTAGATCCGATGTGATGGCTAGTTGCCATCGCATCGCTGGATTTGATGTCGGAATCCCGGCAACCATTCAATGCCAGTCTACTGATATCCTTCCCTAGATCTCTGTAAGGCATCAGCCGATTGCTGATGTAATGTGTCTTGGCTCCTGCGCATGCACAAGTTTTGTAAAAAGCCACAAGATCTAGTTATGAATGAACGTCAGAAGGCACTAACATGCTGGATAAAGCATCTAAAGGGGATGTAGTCGGCATCCCAGGGGTGGGGGATGCAGACGGTCTGAATACCGACACCGAAATCCAGACAGGTCGGAATACGAGGAGGGGGTGTTAGGTTTAGGGTGCGGGGAGGGGGAATGTAGATTTAGGTACTAGGGTGAGGGGGTTAGGTTTAGGCACCGGAAAGGGAGGCTTAGGGTAGGGGTAGGGAATTACTTTACATGTGTTCTTATGGGTGTCTGGATTCTGGCTGTTGGGATGCCACTGTCGGTACATGGCCTCGGTAATGTACAGTAAGTATTTAGGAAGCTAAGCTCAGATGTGTTACTTAACAAGCAATAAAAAATCTCAGTCTGTGATGCACATATTTTTTTTTCTAGGGATGTGCACGACCCCCGTGTTTTGGTTTTGGATCTGGATTTGGTTTTTCAAAAACCACCCCTTGCTATTTTTTTTGTTTTTGTTTTGGATCTTTTTTTTTTTCAAAAATTGATAGAATCTTCTAAAATCACAAAATAGTTTTTTTTTGTTCCTACAGTATTATTAACCTTAATAACATTAATTTCCACTCGTTTCCAGTCAATTTTGACCACCTCACAGCTCAAAATACTGTTTTCATCCAGTTTAGACCCAAAATTTACACCAAGCTAGCAGCCTGACTAAACTAAGCGGCAGCAGTGGGTGGCACAAACACGTGGCAGTTCAACATACAACATGGCACAAAAGAAAACATATGTTTTCATTAAGGAAAAGGCCTGAGGGAGTTGGAATATGTATGTAGTTGAAGGCAGGGACAGAAAGGGTTGATTGGTAGTAAATTTTATTAATTTTTTTTATTCCAAAGCAAATTTATGAGGGAGGAGAGGAGAGCATGGGTGAACAATATGTCCCATGTTTTGCCCACAAAATCAACTTGGTGGTTCAGGATATTTTTTAAAAATTAAAAGGGCATGCAGGATATGCCATCTGTGCCCAAAAACATTTCTGGACATTTTTGGCATTCAGCAACTGCATGTCAAAGATTGCAGCAGCAGTGGCATTTCAACTTTCAATATGGCACATCAGAAAACAAATGTTTATATTATTCAAGAGGCCTGAGAGAGTTGGAGTTATTTATGTAGTTGAAGGCAGGGAAAGAAAGATTTGATTAGTAGTAAATTTAATTTCATTTTTTGATTCCGAAGCAAATTTATGAGTGAGAAGGGGAGGGAAGGAGGGGAGGCATTTACAAAAAATATTTTACTCATTCACATCAGTCCTTGCCCCAGAAAAATCCTTGAGCGCTATGCCCGCTGTTGCTGCTGTTAGTGGATTTTCATCTCAGAAGAGGACCAGGAAGACTACTAGTAGTGCTTTAAAAAAACAATTGACTGTTTAACAATCCTTTGGAAAGATCCCGCTTCATTAGAAAAGCAATTCCCAACCTATAAAGAGACATTAAAAGAAACTTAATTAGTGGCCTCCAAAATGCCATTTGTACCCACTGTCCACTTAATCACAGATATATGGACAAGCTGAACAGAGCAAACCCAAAATTTATTTAAGGCTTAAGTCTTACGCTGTGTCTTTCTTGAGAATCGTTCAGCACTATGCATGCTGCTGATGCGGGGAGTGGATTTTGATCCCAGAAGGGATGAAAATGTTGTGTATTTCTTCCCTATGGACACAGATCTGAAGAGATGCAAAGAGCTATTGGTAAGCAAATTGTCAACTCAAGTGTCATATGATGCAGTGGTGGCTACTCCTTCAGTTTCTACAGCAAGTGCATTTGCTGTGAAAAAACTAAACGTTCTAAAAAATAAAACAATGGTGATGCAGATGAGTCAACACAACTAAGATTTTTTAGCCTTTCCTTGTCACTTCATGTGCTGAAACTGGCATATTGCCAATTTTATGTCTTTCTGCAGCTAACTTTCCCTTTGATATTTTCTTTTTTACCAGATGGACTAGTATCATCATGACTGGTGGCACTGTCAGCAGCTCCAGCACTAGTATTTTGTTCCTACTCTCCTCTCAAGTCTCAACTGATTGTTCTCCATATAAACAAACACAAATTAAGTGGGTTACAGCACACAGGTCAATTTGTACCAACTTTAAACATTACACTGCAATATCAATGACTACAGTCACAAGATTGTTTATGAATAAGAAAAGATTCACACACTGCGCTTACAGTGTCAAAAGAGTATTTATGAATAAGAATTATACACTGCACTACCACTTACAGTGTCACAAGATTAATTATTTATGGATAAGAATAACACACTGCACTACCACTTAGTGTCACAAGATTTTTTATGAATAAGAATACACACTGCGCTATGACTTATAGTGTCACAATACGTGGATGATAAACTGCGGTCTGGCTGGCAGTGTCACCAAACAATAATAGCGCAGCTAAGTTGCTAACACACTCACAAAAAAAGCACTTTTATTTTTTTGGACACTGGGGAAGAGCACCCTGAATGAGGCAGCTGCCCCTTGAGGAACAACACTTCTTTATGGACAACAAAGCATCCCTGCCGAGTGCGGACAGACCACCTGCAGAGTCACAAATACGTGGACGATAAACTGCGTCAGTGTCACCGAACAATAATAGTGCAGCTAAGTTGCTAATGCACACACACACACAAAAAGTACTTTATTTTTTTTACACAGGGGAAGAGCACACCTAATTGACACAGCACCCCTCCTGGACAACACAGCACCCCTTTATGGACTGCAGCCCTAGCCTGATGGACAGGACAGCAACACGGCAGCAGCTACAGTTAATTGACAGGACAAGTGACACAGCAGCTGCAGCACCCACTGAAGGAAGCCCTCCTTTATATACTGCAGCCTAAGCCCCTTTATGGACAACACAGAAGCTGCAGCACCCCATGAAGGAAGCCCCCCTTTATATACTGCAGCCTAAGCCCCTTTATGGACAACACAGCAGCTGCAGCACCCACTGAAGGAAGCCCCCTTTTATATACTGCAGCCTAAGCCCCTGTATGGACAACACAGCAGCTGCAGCACCCACTGAAGGAAGCCCCCCTTTATATACTGCAACCTAATCCCCTCTATGGACAACACAGCAGCAGCCTTCAGGCCAAGACCCCGACTGGACACACACAGAGCCGGCCCTATGCATAGACAAACTAAGCAAATGCCTAGGGCATTTGGAATACCTAGGGGCATACAAGCCCTCCTAGGGTTGGTTGAGGTTTGGTGCAGACACAGCCCGGGCACCTGCTGCCGGCTGGACAGAGACTCTGGCAGCTGCTACTGCCGCTGCACAGCATCCATGATCGGAGCTCAACTGACAGGTCCGATCAGGCCTGGCAGCAGCAAACAGTGAGTGGGCAGCGGTAATTTGCGGGGGCAGAGCACCTGGACAGCAGCTTGTGGTTAGTGCCGGGCCGGCTCTGAGGCACCACACAATCAGAATGAGCTTCTGCACATGGGCAGAGGCTCATTCAGGACTGTAAGTAAATGGTCACCGGAGGGTGCTGCACCATGAGCCTTTGCGGAACTCAGAGTAGTGAGTCATACCTAACGGCTCTGGGTTCTGCCTCCAGCAATCATCACGCACAGCTGCGGCCTGCCAGTCTGAGATGGGAAAAGTGGGTTCGCCATCCGCAGCTTGCTGTACCTTGAGTCGGACGGCTCTGCATGCTGCTCTCAAGTAAACTGGGAGAGGGTCGGGGTGCTGTGGTGCTCACTGCTGGGAGAGGGGTGCAGTGCTGGGATTGGGGTGGTGGTTGTTGATACCATGCTGTGCGGACCACACCCTGTTTCAGGATCGCACAGGGAGGGGGCACAACCCATAATTTTGCCTAGGGCACTAATTTGGCTAGGGCCAGCTCTGGACACACACACACTGAGTGACTGACAGTGACTGACTACATCTGCTAGCTTCTCTCTACAGCCGGAGTTAAAAATTGCGCTGATCACCTTTATATAATCCAAAACCCCCGAGATTCCAACAGTGGGAGGATGACACGTTTTGCCTCGGTTTCAAATCCGAGTCAGGTGGGAAAACCCAAGTCTAACTTGATTCTCGCTTTGGATGTGGAAGTTCGGGTGGGTCTGATTCTCAGAGAACCGGACCGGCTCATCTCTCCCTCTGGGAAATTACAATCCTGTTGATTTTAATGAGGTACATTTGTTTACTTCATTTTCTTAATGCACTGAATTTGAGATTTATGGGGCTAATTACTCTTTGGGTGGCCAAAAAAGTGGGCATAGATCTGCGTTAATCTGGCACTTATGCCCGCATGCGCTTGGTGAGGCTGGATTGAAGACTAAAGGCCATATACAGCAGATTTTCAAACACATGCAGACTGGTACATAGTCGCGTATATGACTGTCAGATCTGCATCATTTGTGGATAGTTGACAAGAAAGTGCAAATACACAATAATGCCAGTCACCAGCACTGGGGAACCTTTGCTGATTGGGGGATTGTGAACGCACCCTAGATGCTGATTGGTGCTTTCTTCATCACTTGTATTGTTTAAGTGACCCACTGGCTGTCACAGTAACGGACATATGATAGAGAAATGGTGTGGGCTGGTGAATTGGTACCAGTGGGTATGCAGATGAGAGTAATTGCCCTAAGATGTTACCCTACCTACAGTCCTACTTACACTTAATCCATCTTCTGCCTTGTCCCGAAACTCCACTGAACCACAAAACACAAATTAAAATGGATTAGTGATTTTTTTTGTGTTCCATAACAACTATATTGTTAATTTCCAAACCTGTGGCCCTCGAGCTGCAGTGAAACTCACCATCCCAGCATGCACTGCCACAGTTTTGCTGTTAGGGTGTGCTAAAACTGTGGCAGGGCATGCTGGGACATGTAGTCCCACAACAGCTAGAGGGCCGCAAGTTTGACCTTGTCTAAAGCATACAACTCGCCACCATCTCAGGAAAAACGCGAGTCGCATACAGCTCTGAAAATGCAGCTTCTATTATACACTTATATAATCAAACATAAGCAAATGTCTTATTTACAGTCAGAACCTTTATCACAGAAGTGGCGTTGACATGATGAGAAGCTATGACTAGGAAATGTATCCAAATGCCATGTACTAAATCCTAAAGAAGAAGAAGAAGAAAAAAAGGATTTATCGCTACAGATTATATAACGCAGCTGCCGGCATTGGGCAACATGTCTATGATTTTATCCATCACCATAAAATATTACATAATGTCAGCAATTTTATTGCTTAATTACAAATAAATGTTAGAGCGCTGAGCACTTTACATGTATAGGAGGCTGAGGGCTGAATAATGTATGCTGGCTAGAAGTTAACAGATTTACTCTGTGGCATTTAAGAAGCGTCTTTTTTCTCTGAGAAGAATAATTGATCAGGTGAGTAATTGCCTAAAGAAGAGAACAGCCAGAGTAATGAAAACACATACAACTGTCATTTGCTTTAACACTTTTTAAAGGTTTGTCTGCCGTGGAATAATCCTTATTGAAGTAGTACCAGATGTCTCAATTACAATGATACCTGACCATTAGAGGAGCTGGTAATACAGATCTTACGGATATAAGGTCACAAGTTGGCGAATTTTGGGGAGGAATTTGATTTTCATTATCTAGAGATCACCCACAAAGTGAGGAAAAGAATGCTTGTGATTTTGAAAAGTGAATGACCAGGAATTAGAGACGTGCGCTGACCCCCGTGGTTTGGTTTTGGATCTGGATTTATCTTCGTGTTTTGGTTTTGGTTTAACATGTTGATTGTTTTAAAATATGAAACACTGTATACACCACGTTTAATGAAGCATCTCTGCTAGTAGGACAGAGGGGGAAAATAAAAGTATAATTAAAGTAGGTGGGGTGGAGTATTCATTTGTATCCTTATAGTGGGGGAAATGTATCAAGCCTTGGAGAGAGATAAAGTATAAAAGGTAGCCAAAGCAACCAATCTGTTGCTGTCATTTATCTGGCACAGTCTATGAAATGACAGTTAGAACCTGTTCGGTTGCTTTGGGCAACCTCTCCAAGGCTTGATACATTTCTCCTATTGAGAGATTAGTTGTGTATTGTAACAATGTAGCAATTAGAGATGTGTGCAAGTGTTTTAGCTTGAAGTCATTTTTGGTTTTGGAGTTCTTAAAAAATGTATGAAAACAGCTAAAGTCATGTAACTTGGACCTGATTGTGTTCCTATACTATTATTAACATCAATGACTTTAATTTCCAGTCAATATTGACCACCTCACAGCACCTGAAATCAGGAGGGGGGGAACTTAAATGCCACCTAAAATACATTAGATCCGTTTTTTGGATCTGAATTTCGGAACCCCAAAGTGATTTGAGCTGGAACTCTATTCAATTTGGAACTCCAAAGTTTGGGTGTGTTCAGGTTTCAGCAAAACCGAACCACTCACCTCTAGTAGCAATCACATTTTTAGATTGGCAGATGGTCTTGAAGCATTCTGTTCTCATACTCTACCTACTTGCTGAAATTCGTTCCTGATTGACTGTGGAGACTAGTGTGTCTGTGAAACGTCCCTCTATATGAAACTTAATTTCCAGCTCATAGGCAAACCCAGGGGGGATTTCCAACTGCCCAGAAACTCCCTCAAGGCCAGTGGCTGAAATCATTACCACAATAGCTATATTGTATAATATGACTTTACTATAACTGTGACCCCAAAATGCAGCATAAGGAATTATGTGTACCTGAGCACACTATTAGCGCACCTGACCAGATTACCCTATAAGTGCTCATTATGCCCCCTCCATGGGTTGGCCCCACTATAAAATGAAGCATATGGAAACATCCCTCTAGAAATCCTGCGCTTGCCCCTATTTCTCCTATTGAGGGTGGAGGAGTAAAGTTATCTGACATTTTAGAAAAGCTTTTGACCACAAGTGACAATCGGCAACTCTACTGAATAACTAACCGGGTGCATAAGAATTACAGATTGTGTATTGGAATGTACAGATACTGTACAAGTATTACATGCTCTGTAAGTAGATTATTACACGCCATATACAGGTATTAGAAGACTGTGGGCTTGAATCAGATGTGGGCGCTGTTGCAGTGATGACCGTGTCTTTTGCCATAGCTATGATTGCATCTTTATGCTAATGCTGTGGCCGACCGTCTTCCTACTGAGACACCCACCAGTTGCTGCGCTAAACTGTTGCTGCGTTTACTAAGGAACAACATCTGTCGCACCATCGAAGTTTGCACCAGCCCTATAAAGGCACAGAATCTACGTCTGAACATGGCCACCTGTGACAGTGCAACTATGTCTTTAGACGCAGTCGCTGACCATGACAATCCTGTGACATGCCTGTGTCTGGCTAGCCACCCCCCGTTACCCACTACAAATGCCCCCTGAGAATCACTCTCTCTGCCTCCACACTGTCAGGACCCATGTGCAGTGCGAATCAGGCCACACGCAGGCTGAAAACATCGGTCGCTTGCATCTGACAACCACACTGTGTCCACCTCTGAATGAGGCCCAATGTGTTACACTGTAGTGGAGCTCTGTCTTGTAGCTCGCGTTTGACTTCTTGAAAAATGAAAATGATGGTTTAGTGGCTGGAGGGCTAGTGTGGGTGGGGGACTGTTGGGTCACTTGGGCGATGGACGTGCCCCTGGGGTGGTGATGGCACTCCTCATACAGTGGCATGCCGCTGGAAATAAAGAGAATTAATTTCACGGGACAAGGTTAATTAAATCAGATAAAAGGATGAACAAGACACATTTGGTAGAGGAGACCAGTTCATGTTTTGCAGAGAGGCAATTTCCTCCCTTACACTTCCCAGGTACATTTCAGTTGTAGTTTTACAGGAATGCACATTATTAGGCCAATTCCTGCCAATGTAATGAAAACATTCAAACACACAAAAGTGACAAAGACAGGCCCTGTGCTCCCTCATAAATTATTTATTTAGTTGGGGGTAAATGATTCTAAAGTGGATGTAGAATAGATTTTGTAGCAACATTTTCACTCTTTCCAGTTGAAACAACAATTCTACAAAACCAGGAATAAATTGTATTTTGGGGGCAGTTCTGAAAATAAGCATGTTGGGGTCCTCATATGAATGTAAGGGGCAGACAGTTAGATACTGTACATTTGCGCTAACCAGAATATTTTTGCATTTTTATAAATACTTTTGACAACTGGCTACAGATTAAATACAATCAGCGTCAAATATGGTGAGCAAAACCGCACATCACCAAAAGCGCTTATTTTACCCTTTGTTCTTGAAGGCGCAGGTGAGAATGACACCATTGTCGATGCTCACAGCTGCCCAATAGGTGAGTTTCGGAACAAAGAACAAATATGCTAAATCTGATTGTCAGCTTTGGGAGTAACACGTACAAATGAGGATATGCGGAGACGTGTTCTCTGTAAGCCAGGGGTCACAGCGCTTCCTCAGAACACAAACATCTCTATATCTGTACTGCAGGCCTGTTCAATGAGAGGACGTGCGCAGCTCGGGGCGGTAACACAGCATTGGCTGCACAGATGTAATTAAAAGATTAAAAGTGACGGATCAGACACATAAATGGCAGATCCTGTGTTCTCTCATTCCACTGAGTTGTCTAATTACAATGCAAGTGTCAAAAGAGCAGTTAAATGACAATGATTTGTGAAAGTTGTTCTCATGTGAGGACGACATTGCATATACAAAGTGTACATTTACTCTCAGAGCAAACGGGTTTTTCAAGTTAAGACACATACAGTACAGTACGGGCATACTTGCCTACTTTTGAAAAAGCATTTGAGGGAGATTGTGAAAGAAGCACCTATGAGCGCGTTGGTAAAGTGGGCGTGTACTGCTACATCTGAGGGGCGTGTCATAAAATTGACTTACATTCAAATGTAAATGAGCCCCAAAGCAGTTATGAAAATTTGATCTGATGAGAACACACTGACACTTTTAAGAAAATACATGTAGCCATAGGGATCATTGTGCCTTATAACCAATGCATGTAGCCATAGGGATCATTGTGCCTTATAACTAGGGGTGAGCGGGTTCGGATTTCTGAAATCCGAACCCCCCCGAGCCCCCCTGATCCGAGGCCGATCCGAGTCAGACTCGACTTTTCCCGCCTGACTCGGATCTGAAATCGAGGCAAAACGTCATCATCCCGCCTTCCGGGTCTCGCGGGTTTTGGATCCTATATAAGGTACCCGCGTTGGCGCCATTTTCTCACTCGGCTGTGGACAGTGAAGAGGGAGGGCAGGAGTTAGGGCTATGTAGTGTAGTGTTGTAGTGTAGTGTAGTGCAGTGTAGTGTTGTCTTTTGCTGTGCTGTGCTGCGCTGTGCTGCAGTTGTCCATAGGGGCTGTGTCCACTACTTCAAAGTCCATAGGGGCTGGCTGGACTGTGTTGTGCAGTCATTTGTCCATAGGGGCTTTGTCCACTCCAAAGTCCTGTGCAGTGTCCCAGTCCTAAAGGGGTGCTGTAGTGTTGTCCAGGGGGTGCTCTGTCCGATAGGGGTGCTCCCCCCAAGTGCTAAAAAAAAATATTTTTTCTGTGTTTGTGAATTGTGTGCACTGTGGCTGCACGTGCATCAACAAAGGAGCAGCACCAACAAAGTAGTGCCAAGTGTGCGCCTGTGTCATAAGTAAAGGGCCAGCTGGCTTGACCGTTAAAGGGTGCTGTAACCCCCAAACTATACTCCAAACAAAATAAAAAAATATTTTCTGTGTTTGTGAATTGTGTGCGTAGTAGCCGCATGTGCATCAACAAAGTAGTGCCAAGTGTGCGCCTGTGTCATAAGTAAAGGGCCGGCTGGCTTGTCTGTTAAAGGGTGCTGTAACCCCCAAAGTACACTCCAAACAAAATAAAAAAATATTTTCAGCGTTTGTGTGCGCCTTAGCCGCACGTATATATCAATATAACATAAATTGAGGACCAAACTTTCTCCGATAAAAATAAAATAGGGAAAGATCAAGAACCACTTCCTCCTAGTGCTTTTGCTGCTGCTGGGAGTTGTTCATCATCCCAGAGAGGAAGTAGGAGCACCACTACTTTTACTAAACAATTGACCCTCCAACAGTCCCTAGCGAGGAGGATGAAGTACGACAGCAGTCATCCTGAAGCAAAATGTATAAATGAGGCCTTGACTGCTATGTTGGTGTTAGATGTGCGTCCGGTATCCGCCATTAGTGCAGTGGGATTTAGACAATTGATGGAGGTAGTGTGTCCCCGGTTCCAAATCCCATCTAGATTCCACCTGCATCCTCAAAGTAGCAGCGACAAGCGTGCGTCTGTCTGTTAAAGGGTGGTGTAACCCTCAAAGTGTGCTCCACAAACAATAAAAAAATTCTTCTTTTTTTCTGTCTTTGTGAATTGTGTGGGCTGTAGCCGCACCTGCATCCTCAAAGCAGCAGCAACAAACATGCGTCTGTCTGTTAAAGGATTACATCGGTGACAGCATCCAAGTAGGCATGTCAGACAGTCCGTACCTGTACTGGCAGGAAAAAGAAGCAATTTGGAGGTCCCTGTACAGACTGGCTCTATTTTACCTGAGTTGCCCCCCCTCCAGTGTCTACTCCGAAAGAGTGTTTAGTGCAACCGGGAACCTTGTCAGTGAAAGGTGTAGGAGGTTGCTTCCACAAAATGTGGAGAAGATGATGTTCATAAAATGAGTTATCAACTCTTCCAGGGAGACCAGCCTCCAGAACGTACAGAGGGACCTGTGGTTGTGGATTCCAGTGGGGAAAAATGAATACTCTGTGAGGATGAGGATGTACACAACACTGAAGAGGGTGAGAAATCGGTGGATGAGGAGGATGAGGACGACATCTTGCCTCCGTAGAGCCAGTTTGTGCAGGGACAGATTAATTGTCAGCTTGTTTTGTGGGGGCCCAAACGAACCAATCATTTCAGCCACAGTCGTGTGGCAGACTCTGGCGCTGAAATGATTGGATTGTTAAAGTGTGCATGTCCTTTTTATACAACATAAGGGTGGGTGGGAGGGCCCAAGGACAATTCCATCTTGCACCTCTTTCTTTTCTTTTTTGAATTACTTACTGTTTGGGGCCTAGTTTTTCAAACTGCCATCCTGTCTGCCACTGCAGTGTCACTCCTAGATGGGCCACGTGTTTGTGCCGCCCACTCCTATCTCTTAGCATAGTCATCCAGCTACCTCGGTGCAACCTTTTGGACAGAAAAACACTATTGTGAGGTGTGAGGTGTTCAGAATAGACTGGAAATGAGTGGAAATTAAGGTTATTGAGGTTAATAATAGCATAGGAGCAGAAAAACCCACAAATTCTGTGATTTTAGCTGTTTTTATGCTTTTTTAAAAAAAATCCAGATCCAAAACACAAAACCCAGAACCCAAAACACGGAAGGGTGGTTTTGGCAAAACCAATCCAGATCCAAAACATGAAGAAAGATCCAGATCCAAAACCAAAACACAAAACACGAAAAGTGGCCGGTGCACACCCCTAGTTGAAACACTCAGGCAGGCCAACGTTCATACTTCCTCTCCCCCGATTCTAGTGGCTTGCCTCTGTCACCTCCCACAAACGGCTTCTCCTGTCAGCCACTTTGCTGGGCTGTCTATGTGCAGCGAGTGAACGCTTCCCGATCTCTCGCACTGGTTTGCGCACGCGCACTGCGATGCATACGCATGCGCAGGATGCGAAAATCGGCCAGCTATGAGCGAATGCTTCTTAGCGACCGGGTCTGAATCAGGTCCCTAGTTCATAGTTGTAAGCAAACACGATGGTGTATGTACAACTCTGATGACTGTCTAACGGTGCATGAACAGGATCTGTACTGCGCATGAACCGATCTGTGTCTGTGACGTCAGTCATAGTGCCCCCTAAGCCGCAACATGACTGACATGCTGCAGCCATTTGGGGACAGGGAGGGGGCGGGGACGACCAGCGTCCCAGAAAAAGATGACTCCAGTTTTCTGGGCATGCCGAGATTCAATTCAGACCAGCTCGCAAGCGCTATGAGCTCGCAAGCGAGTCGATGGCCGGGCAGTGCACATGCACAAGCCCCGGAGCTAGAGAGAAATTCTTTTGCTCCCGGAGTGAGAGAGAAATTCTCTTTCGAGAGAAATTCTCTCATTTTGTAGGCGGGGAGGGGGGTGGCTGGCCAAACGGAGGTGTTCCCAAAGGAACGCCTGCCATTTGGGGGTGGCCCTACTGACATCACGAGTGATTTCAGTACTGAGCTTCCGGCTCAATTAGAGCTGGAAGATCACTGGGGCTTGCAGAAGACGAGACCCTACCACAAGGGTCTCTTCGCAAGCCCGATAATCGCGATGGTTGCGACCATCATGACCATCACCTGGCCGCTCACAAAAGCTGTGGGTGGACAAAAGCTTCTGGTCATAGCTTAGCGAGCGGCCAGAAGGCCGGGCTGAAAAAAAAAACGCCCTTCGGACCTGCGAGCGGGTCTGAATCAGGTCCAAAGAGCTTAGAGGTCTTTGTAATACAGTCATACAGTAGTGTTGACCAAGGGGTTATTTGGTTATAGAAGGTGAACTGTGTAGAGGGGCTGTTATCAGGTTGGATACCCTAGAAATGGTAAGAGGGAGAGTGGGCAAGATGGCTGAAGAGATGAGTTTTTGGGGAACACATAAAGGTGTATAGGCTTGGGAAAGTCTTGTCGTATGTGGGAAGGCATCCCACAGAATAGGTGCAGCCCGAGGAAAGTTCTGTAACCAGGAGATGAAGCAGATAATGAAAGGGCCATAGGCACAGATCTTGTACAGAGCACTGGGCACAAGTAGATTGGGGAACACAGTGGATAATTTCGCACAAGTGAATAGATGTACTGTATGCTGGGGCAGTTTTGTTAATGGCCTTTTATGTAAGTTCTTTTTAAGTTCTTGGGTAAGGCAGGTACAACTAATCTCATAACTCATAGGGTGGAACAATAGTAGAAGAACATTGGAGAGGAAAACGAGTCTACCTGCTGCATTTATATTTATATTGCAGTCTGGCTCTCCACCATCCTCTTTACCATCTGTGTCACTGGCCCCTACCCATATATGCCTGTGCCCCCTATTGCTTTCCAATCTGTGCCTCTGTTCCCTACCAATATCTGCCCCTGTTTACAATCTGTGCCTCTAACCCACCTTACCCCTCCTGTTTAGTATCTGTACCTCTAACGCACTGCACCCTCTCCATATGTACATCTGTACCCTCCCCATCTTTGTCCATGCCACTTTCCCATCTGTGCTGCTGCCCCCTTTACCATTTGTGTCTCTGCCCCCAATACATGCCGCTTAACTTCCCCATGTTAAAAGAGAAGAGTCCTTAGTGGACACTTCAGTTCCCTTACCAAGATGGCCACCGATACCTTAACTGCGCATGCGCAGTGCCATCTTGTTTAATGTGTATGAGCTATACAGTAGAGGATTCCTAGCCTCCCTTTAACTTCTGAGACCTGAAGTTAGTACCTGCCCAGAACCGCTGTTCCAGAGCCTGCAACAGTACCATAATACCTGAGACAGTCACTGACTAATGAGCTGCCTAACCCAACTCCGCTTCATGATCTGGGCATCCAATTTAACCTTGTTAAGTTCCACTGGACTGGGTTGGGTATGGATTGCCGGTGGTTGGGATGCTAAGAAAACAAGATAAGTCTAACCCTAACCCCTAACCTAACCCTCCCTCCCCGGTGCCTAACCTAATTCCCCCCCCCTTGTGCCTAACCTTAACCCTGCCCTAACTGGCAAAACTTACCTTCGGGAAGCTATCGGTCGGTATACTGGTACCGGGATGCCGATGCTGTCGGGATTTCAGCACCGGTAGTTAGACCGTCGGCATCCCGCAAGCCGGAATGTCAGCTATATCCCCACTGAACTAGCTGCCTGGATTCATTATACATTTGCTGGTGTGTACACAACTCTGCTAAACCACCAAGTGGTACTAACATTTCCAACACAACATATGTGCAACTGCCGCTGTCCCCTCTCATTTATCATCTATACCTCTACCCCAATGTCCTGTCCCCTCTCATTTATCATCTATACCTCCACCCCACTGTCCTGTCCCATCTTATTTATCATCTATACCTCCACCCCACTGTCCTGTCCCCTCTCATTTATTATCTATACCTCTACCCCACTGTCCTGTCCCCTCTCATTTATCATCTATACCTCTACCCCTCTGTCCTGTCCACTATCATTTATCATCTGTACCTCCACCCCACTGTCCTATCCCCTCTCATTTATCATCTATACCTCTACCCCTCTGTCCTGTCCACTGTCATTTATCATCTGTACCTCCACCCCACTGTCCTATCCCCTCTCATTTATCATCTATACCTCTACCCCACTGTCCTGTCCCCTCTCATATATCATCTATATCTGTACCCCACTGTCCTGTCCCCTCTCAATTATCATCTATAACTCTACCCCACTGTCCTGTCTCCTCTCATATATCATCTAATCTCTACCCCACTGTCCTGTCACCTCTCATTTATCATCTATACCTCTACCCCACTGTCCTGTCCCCTCTCCATATATCATCTATACCTCTACCCCACTGTCCTGTCCCCTATCATTTATCATCTGTACCTCCACCCCACTGTCCTGTCCCCTCTCATATATCATCTATATCTCTACCCCACTGTCCTGTCCCCTCTCATATATCATCTATACCTCCACCACACTGTCCTGTCCCCTCTCATATATTATCTATACCTTTACCCCACTGTCCTGTCCACTCTCATATATCATCTATACCTCTACCCCACTGTCCTGTCCCCTCTCATTTATCATCTCTACCTCTACCCCACTGTCCTGTCCCCTCTCATTTATCATCTATACCTCTACCCCTCTGTCCTGTCCCCTCTCATTCATCATCTATACCTCTACCCCACTGTCCTGTCCCCTCTCATTTATCATCTATACCTCTACCCCACTGTCCTGTCCCCTCTCATTTATCATCTATACCTCTACCCCACTGTCCTGTCCCCTCTCAGTTATCATCTACATCTCCACCCCACTGTCCTGTCCCCTCTCCATATATCATCTATAACTCTACCCCACTGTCCTGTCCCCTCTCCATATGTGCCTCTGCCTCCTCCCTACATGTGCATAGAATGATGTAACAGGCTTTTCCCATATTACATTCTTGTAGATTCTAAAAACAAAACAGCATAAAATCTTTAAAACAATCTAGTTACAATTAGTGTTCCTGTACTGATTTTATACAACATCACACTCAGGGTCTGATTCAGTAAGGATCGCTACTGCGACAGCAGCTCCGCAATCGCATGCAGGTCTGCTGCGAAAATATACTAATGATTGCAATCGTAATGTTGTCGCACTGCCAGCATAGAGACGCCCAATGCCTCCCACTACCGCTATCTCACATCCGTAATACTTTGCAATCCTTCACAAACATCGGTAACATCGAGTATCATCGCCCCCTCACGCAGAATTACTGCAGCCCTGACCTTACTTAGAAATTGCTAACCACGTCGCAAGCAGTGTTAGCTCAAGCTGCGTATGCCATTGCAGTGGAAAATGTATGCAAGCCCCTGTAACGGCATTCAAACGCACTGGCACGCCTGCGTTTCACTGACCAACCCCATGTCACCACCCCCAAACTCCCAGTTCCGGTCAATCACTCTGAGATGGATCTTCGTGATCTCAGCAATCGCAGCACGAGCGCAGTGAAGCCTTCGCGCACGTGCACTGCGATGCATGCACAGTACACAACAATCGGCCGTCTGCGTGCGTAATCGCAATGGCGATCCTTACTGAATAAGGCCCACAGAACAGACTCAATGAGTTGGAGCAGATTCGTTTACCCTGTTACCATTACAAACTGCTTTTTGATAAAGAGAAACATTTTTATGCTATAAAGCTTTGCTCAATCACAAGGTCTGATAAATGAGCGAGTCACTTCCTATCAGTCAGTTACTTTGTTCTTTAAGGACTTTGTATAGTTTTGGAATGGCACTTGGTGAATTTGTGCCCGCGGCGGCTCTCGCTGAATCCCCTGGCTTGCTGAATATTAAGGGCTAAGGAGATAACATCAGAATTGATGGTGGCTCTTGTAACTTTTATAGAGTTTCTGGATATTATAAGTATGTGGTCAGCAGTGTCTGTGAGATAAAGATGGATGGTTTTAGTAACATCACTTTGTGCTATGCAATTTGTTGTGTATCGATCTCTTCTTATATTTCATATGTTCAAACAAGATGAGATTGTTTGGTGTTACAAGTTTCCATATTGGATTCAAATATTGTCTTCATGTATTTGAAGTGGAAGAAAGCACATTTTCTGCTTTAATACATTTTAAGACACTTAAAAAAGGAAAAGGAAATTCAACCGCAAAGTTACAATAGTCCCACACTAAAATAAGGACCATATACTGTACACCACGGCTTTTTCAGGGACGCTATAGAATTACCGGCGAAAACGGACGATTTTTGCCAAAACAGGCGAAAACGGAGGGGCAATAAAAAACAGGCAAAAAGTTTTCACCATCTCAAACCAGGTGGGGATTTCTTTCAGAACCATTTGGACAGCCCCCCTAATGATAAATTACTCCAAAAGTTTTTTGTAATTTGCATAATTTGGCGAACAACAAAAGGACAAATTTTGGTTTAAAAAATAATAAAAAAAAGACGATGAAAATTGGTTTAACGTATTGGGTCTGTTTTTTCAGGGTGCTGTATGGATGCGTCAAGTGTTTTAAACATTGCGCGTGGCTGCAGCAGGCATTCTTTAACAGTTTTTAAAAGTGCGCTTTTATGACATGAAAATATATTTGCACCCATTTTAACTTTCCCTCAATTTACGTAGAACAAATTGCTTTCTATCATTTTTTAACATGTCTTCATATATGCAAATTGCCACCAACCAACGCAATCTAAGTGCCCTAAATACATTTATTACAGCCAATAATACACTTCTAAATTAATATCCAATGTATGTCAGCCATTTTTTGGGGTACACATGCAATTCCTGACTTTTTCAGCTGTTCTTATTCGCACCTCCTGTTTTCGCCTGTTTTTTGGTCAAAATCATCCAATTTCACCGTCGAAAATTGTCCGAATACGGCCCCAAGGGGTATATTTACTAGGGTGCAGGTTTTTAGAATTGGAGATGGTGCCCATAGCAATCAGATTCTACTTAACATTCATCTAGCACCTTTTAGAAGATAATTGCTAGAATCTGATTGGTTGCTATGGGCAACATCTCCAAAACCCGCATTTTAGTAAATATACCCCTAAGAACCTGATTCAGATGCATTCGCAACTGCAATCTCTCACAGATTGTAGTTGCTAAAATATGCTAATACCTTCCAAAGCATAGCCGAGCATAGAGACGCCACTGCTGCCTTCTCATTTCTGTCCAACGATGTACAGAATAAACATTGGTACTATCGATGCACATCAGGCAGTCACGCAGTATGTGAGTCAAGTATGACCAGCTAAAAACACTGCAGCTCTCCTAACACTCAGAGAGCTCTAATACTCTGAAGGCGGTCACACCCACCCCCAAATGCTGACTTCCTGCCACTCACTTTGCGAGTTGTTCCTTTGTACGAGAACAATCACAGTTAAATTGCTGCTAGCAGCTTTCGTACATGCAAGCAATCACTCGATCTGCAAAAATATCGGCTCTGCGTAAATCTCTGAAGCAGGCCCCAAGTGTGACCCCGAGTGCTATGTGAGAAACTGACAGTTCTGACTCTGTACTCTTAGAGAAGCCTCCTTTCACCATTACCACTCCGTCTACAAATGTGGGGATGAGCAGCAGTAAACATAAAGATGGTGACATAGGTATTGAGGATGCTACAGTGGAAGTGCAACAGTATTTGTGCCTCCTACAGCAATGATCATGTTGATGAGGATGTTGTTTCTGTAAGTCAGCCACAAGTGGCAATGGTTCTTGCCCATGATAAGTAGAAAGTCTCCTCTTTCACGTGGAATTATTTTACCCAAATCTTGACAACATTTGTCCCGTCTTCTGTACCATTTGTGAAGTAAGTAGAGGTACGGACATCTAGGAACCTCCTCCCTGTTATGTCATTTGCAGCAAGCTCCTGCAATTTATTTTGGAAAATCTCAAAAATCCTGTAAAAAAATAATAACAAGCAGTCCAGCATCAGCTGCAAGCAGCATGGATAGATACAAGCACATGCAATCCCCACCTCCAACACGTTCATCATCAATCTCCTCATTAATTATCGGAGGTAGTCCTCCTGCAAAAGCTGACTGACTCCTCCCCTATCCAGGATTCCCCAGAATAATCCTTGCATGCTAGGCTGCTGCTGCAAATACAGAGGACATTACTCAAAAATCACTAGCATGAAAAAATACTGTATATTCACCAATAAGCAGAGCTGTGTGTAACTACAAGCCTCAGAATGCTTTATCATCTCTCCTTTAATATAGCAGCGCACACTTTTCAGTTCAGCAGCGCTACTGCATGTGAGGGTATCACCAGGCATCACTTCCACCCTGGATAAAGAAGGTTATCCAATATGTGGATTAATCAAGCCACATGTATCCCAACATCCCTTATCTTCAAGGTAGGACTGTGCAATGATGGAATAGCTACTTCAAAAGACAGAAACATGTTGCTTTATCCAATCATGAAATTTGCATGGATGAGCTATAATAGGGGTCAGCAGCTCCGCACCCCTCATTTACACAAAAGCTGTCTCCACTGTAGGTAGAAATGTATCTCTTTTAGGGCGTGATGTACTAAAGGAAAAATGCAGCAAAACCCCCGTTTTTGGGGTTTCTACTGCAATTCCATATGCACTATGCCCTGGCCACCCTTTTTTTGGCATGGAACGTAACTCCAGAAAAACCTGGCGTTACCCTGTAGAAGCATATGGGCTTCTTACCGGACCACACTTCTGACAGTTTGCCAACACCTTGCCGCCACGCCGTCGCACAGTGCTGGCCCCCACTCACCTGCACTCCATTGTCGGCAGCCCGCGCTCCTCCTGGGTCATCCTCCTCCTCCGATTCTTCTTCTGGGTGCAGGGGGGAAGAGGAAAAGCCCAGGGCTTCCTGCACATCTGACCAGCAGGAAGCTCCCGGGGCTTGGAGGGGAAGGGGGCCCACGGAGATTCCGTCACCCGGCGTCGGCTATTTTGCAAAGGGCAGCTGTTATCGCAAGAGCTGTCCTTTGCGATACTAATTGCAAATGTTAGTACATATGCAGTTAGTAAGGTTGCGGTGACTGGCGGTATGGTCACCGCAACCTTAGTACATCCCGTGCCTTACTCAGGACATACTAACAATTCATGATTATTATAGTATGTCAATCCAGCAGTAAACCCTGAGCTGTTCTTTTATCTCAGAAAGAGATCACTGTTTTATATGCTTTAAAGAGGACTTTACATTTACTGGAAAAAGCCAGGGCCATAACTAGGGTGGTGTGACATGGCACAGGACACTGCAATTTTTTGTTTATAATCATTCTCCTCTTTTATCCCCGGCATTTCCTGGCCTCCGCTATCTCCTCCGTGACCAACTCCCCCTCCATCTGGCCACCTCCCCAGGCACCTTCAGTCACATCTTCTTTTATTTAACACACACACAGCTTTCTGCCCCACAAGTTCTGATGGCAGACCTGAACACAGCCCTCGATCCCTGACCCAAGTGTTACCAGCACATCTCCTGTACCCTTGCTGGTGAGTTCAGCTTCTGATACAGGGTACATATACAGATCTCGTTGATATTTGCTGCATATGAATTACAAGCAACACTCTTTCTATACCTTCAGTCAGTGATCTACAGTGCCAGCCCCAGGCTTGTGCACGGCTGTTCTGAATGACAAATCCTGCTGCAGCTTTACCAGTGCTCTCCTACAACTAGAGCTGGTGAGTTATACTGCATTATTATTGTGTAGCATCACTGGAGCCATTGGAATCACACTGTATTTGGCAGCGAAACCTGGATAACAGTGGTCCGAAGGGATCAGTACCCCATCATCATCGTATGGGACAAAGCAGATGTGTCATGGCTCCTACCCATGTGGCAACGTTTTTCAGGTGCGCGTATTATGTCTCTATCTGGCACGGGGCACCAAAAAGTCTAGTTACAGCTGTGATGAAAGCCACAGGTCTTAGAGAACCCAGGGCCAAATTAAGAATTGTGAGGATCCAGGGCAACTAACTTCAGGGAGCCTCTACATACAGAAAATAGAATTATTAGTGGAGTGTAGTACTGCGTAGTCTCCAACAAAATGGCTCCTCTAGGGAAATTTCATTCCCTAACCAAGATGGCCCCCGGTAGTGAATCTGTGCATGCGTGGTGCCACCTTGCCACTGTGTATGAGCGACATGGTGGAGGACAGACATCCTCATATTAGCTCCAGAGACCTACAGCATTACCTCGCTGCATCCACTGTTACAGAACCTGCACCATTACCCTGAGAGAGAAAAGTCACCGGCTGGTCAGCTCTCTCCACCCCTGCACCACTACAGGCTCCATTACAATGCTGAATATATATACAAGTGAGTACGGCTGTACATTCAATTTCTACAAATAAATCGCAGAGCCTGGTTAAGCTATTGTACCTGAGTAGTCATTACCTATACAATTAACCATTAGTGTGTGCAGTATTTTGCTTATTCTCAAGGCTGCACACACATTCCCAACATGACAGTCATATGACAAACTAGGATCCTACCAAAATCATATGGTGACTGGTTCTGCAGACAGTGCAGCAAACTCTCCCCTGATGGCTGGTACACATGGAGATTGCCTTATTGTGGTGAGTCTGGAGAGGTGAAGACATATCAATCATTCGGGATATCAGTAAATTGTAGCTAGGGCTTTGCAGCTATGATTGCTTGGCTGTGACTCTGGAAAGCCTACCAGCAGACTGTGTGGAACCTTATTGTTGAGTGGGGAAGGGAGGTCACCGATGTCAGAGTTTGCAAATGCTGCCTTTGCTTGCCTCTATGTCAAACCAGGCCCCTGCTGGTCCATGGCTCAAACAACTAGGTGTCTGGTCCCTGAGAAGGGGCCAACCACCAGGAATGAGAGGGTGGCAGCAGCCTCCAGAGATCCCCATTAGGCGGATCACCAGCCAATCTGCCCCTGGTTGTCATTATGTGTGGGAAGTCTCTGTACTACTGCCTGGCTGCTCTGCCATTAATCCAGCACTGACAGCACTTACATACTTACAACTTAGTTACTGAACTATAGGCACAAAAGTAGGAAAACACGTATATGTACAGTATATATGTGACATGATTCAATTAAAAGTGCTAATAAAAAACTAGCCGGCAACCTACAGCTTCTATTCCGTAAGGATTACAAAAGGAGCAGCTCTGTAATGTACTCACATCCTTTGTACATACATAATATCCAAGGGTACAACACCTTACACCAGCCTACCTAATGCATGTAATGACCGGAGATAGGTGACAATCATCTCTATTATGGAGCACAAAGAACAGCGACCTCAGCTGTGGAACATTTTTGTGACTCTCAATAAAATCTAAAGTATATGAAACTTTTTGAATGTCAGAGTTGAATATCAAATAATTTTAAGCTTACAGAAAGATTCAAAGCCGTAGAAATTGGTTTATATAGGAGCTCGGGATTTATGGCTAATTATCATTCATAAAGTCTGATCTGACAGCAGTTATTTATTATGCTAAATAGCTTTGGGGACTCTCGTGTCTTATTTGTATCAGCAACCCGTCACCCCTTGTCTAATCTGTCTTCCCCACCAAATGCTTGTTACACTTGTGTAGATTTTCTGCCTCTAATTACATTTCACAAGACCTCTGATCATACATTATATATATATATATATATATATATATATAGTCAGAAATCCACTGCACTCGCCAGCCCTAGATTTGGGGTGCAGACCTGCACTCGCCATTCCCAGGACTGGGGTGCAAGTGGCCTGTGACCACATTGCTTAAATAAATATAATCAGAAAACCCAGCACTCACCATGTTTAAACACTCACAAAGATGTATAAATAAATAAATAAATAATGGGATTTGGTTCATGGATTGATCAATGCATTTAGGCCCACAGCCCACATCACGGGACCCCACTTTCTGCAGGTCCTACACTATCCGTCACACTGATGGAAACCTGGTAGCTGCTATCACGTAGTTTAGACTGAAAAAATGTTACCTGGTTTAAAGCTCACCTGCCAGCTAATGGCTTTTAAAGGTCAGGCAGTCACCTGACATAGCTTCTATCACACTACCAAAAAGGCAGCTGACACAGGTTAATATAAATGAGTTTGCACATAGGGTGCATGAGAAAGCTATGATCACATAAAGGTTAATTAAAAATTAACCGCATAAACAAAGTCAGAAATCCACTGCACTCGCCAGCCCTAGATTTGGGGTGCAGACCTGCACTCGCCATTCCCAGGACTGGGGTGCAAGTGGCCTGTGACCACATTGCTTAAATAAATAAAATCTGAAAACCCAGCACTCACCATGTTTAAACACTCACAATGATGTATAAATAAATAAATAATGGGGATTTGGTTCATGGATTGATCAATGCATTTAAGCCTGCAGCCCACATCACGGGACCCCACTTTCTGCCGGTCCTACACTATCCGTTTATTTATTTATTTATACATCATTGTGAGTGTCTAAACATGGTGAGTGCTGGGTTTTCTGATTTTACATATATATATTTATATATATATATATATATATTAGAGATAAGCGGGTTCGGATTTCAGAGATCCAAACCCACCCGACTTTTGAGATCCGGGGTGAGAACCGAACGTGCGTTCGGTACCCCCACCGTCTCCGGATCTCAAACCAAGGCAAAGCCATAGAGACGAAAATTTGTCTTAATGTATATAAGGGACCACGCAGCGGCCGCCATTTCACTCCGACTGTGGAGACTGAACACGGAGGGTGGGTAGTGTAGGGCTGGGAGAGGTAGATTTTTTTTTTGCATGTACACCCCCATGGATTACTTCAGATACTAGGTGAGTATGTGTGAGTGTGAGTGTGAGTGTGCATGTATGTTTTAATAAAATTTTACTTTCACGGTGTATGTTTGTTTATTTATGGATTTCTTTAGTTGTGGAACTACAAGTGCCAGCGGGCCCGTAATGCCCTGCATGCTGGTATTTGTGATTCTCCAAATACCAGCATGCAGGGGAGGCTTGCTAGTACTTGTGGTTCTACAACTAAAGACAATATGGCAACTTTAATTTTACACTTTACACTAACAATATCAACCCGGAACCCACCGCCCTAGGGTGCCGGGGATAGCCCCGGGCTATCAGTCTAGGCCTGGTGTGCCCTGGAGAGGGGGACCCCTTTATTGGGGGAGTCCTCAATTCCACAGGGATCCCCGGCATGGACTGACTAGCAGTCAGGGATAATGCTTTGGCCGGGGAAACCGGTGAAAGGTTTTCCCTGGCTGTGGCATTATCCCCCTGCTAGAAAGAGTTCGGTGCTGGTTCTGGAATTTTCAGGGGACCCCTACTCGTTTTGTCCCCTGATTTTCCAGAACCAGGACCAGTTCAACAAAGCCCTGTGCTGGTTCTTAATATACAGGGGCCCCCTGCGCATTTTGGCCCCTGTATTTTTAGAACAAGAACAGGCTTTACAAAGCCTGGGGCTGGTAAGGCTTTTGGGGAGGGGGTGCACATTTTTTTTTTTTTTTAACACACACAGAAGCCATCACGGATCTCAATGATCTGTGATGGCTTCTCTAAAACTTGCACCTTTTAATGCTACTCGCATTAAAAGGTGTCAGTTTCCATAGTCCTAAACTCGCCTGCACTCGCAAATGCAGTAGCCTAGAGCTGAAAAGTTCGCAGGCTATTGAATTTGCGAGTTTCAGTACAAACTCGCACTTTTTAAAAGTGCGAGAAAGTGCGAGTTTGTACTGTTACTAAAACTGACACCCTATTACATTTGGCCCATTGTCTTTTATTTTTTGTTCTGTGTGTGCATGTTAGGCTTAGCCGCACAAGACACAGCAATGCAACTTAGTGCTGCCCAACTCCAGTCATCATCAGTCTGTGCTCTGGGCCCAAATTCCGGACCCGAAAAAGAAAAAAAAATAGTGTTTTTTTTTTCTGTGTGTGCGTGTTAGCCTTAGCTGAACAAGATACAGCAACGCAAGTTGCAACCTAGTGCTGTCCAACTCCAGTCATCATCAATCTGCTCTGGGCCCAAGTTCTGGACCCCCAAAAAAACCCCAAAACATAGTGTCTTTTGTCTATTTTTTTCTTTGTGTGCGTATTAGGCTTAGCCGCACAAGATACAGCAGCAACGCAAGTTGCAACATACTGCTGCCCGACTCCAGTCATCATCAATCTGTGCTCTTGGCCCAAATTCTGGACCCAAAACCCCCCACCCCAAAAAATAGTGTCTTTTGTCTATTTTTTTTCTGTGTGTGCGTGTTAGGCTTAGCCGCACAAGATACAGCAACTGAAGTTGAAACCTAGTGCTGCCTGACTCCAGTCACCATAAGTTTGTTCTGGGCCCAAATTCTGGACCCGAAAAAAACCCCCAAAACATAGAGGGTCTGATTCAGATCCGGTTGCTCTGACAGAGCGCTCGGTCTGAAACAGGGCCAGTCTTTTTTTTTTTTAGAACAGCCTCCTGGCCGCTGGCATAGCTTGGCGTGACCACCCACAGCTATAGCGAGCGGCCAGGAAGATGGTCACGTTGGTCAAGACCATTGAGACCATCTGGCTTGGATGATACCCTTGTGATAGGGTCTCGTTGCCGCAAGCCCCAGAGAGATTTCGGCTCTAACAGAGCCAAAATCTCTCCCACTGACATCACTCGTGATGTCAGTGGGGCCGCCCCCAAATGGAGGTGTTCACATGGGAATTCCTCCTTTTGGGCGGTCACTCCTGCGGCCCGCCCACTCAACATCTACAGCATGCCCCCTTTGTTGCGAGACCCAGAGCAATGGAGTGCCCGTTGCTATCCGGGTCTCACGCATGCGCACGACGGAGCCAGCTCCGTTGTGTGCATGCGCACTGGCCCACCATCGACCCGGTTGCGAGCGCACAGCGCTTGCGACCGGGTCTGAATCAGGCCCAGTGTCTTTTGTCTATTTTTTAATCTTTGTGTGTGTGTTAGGATTGGCTGCACAAGATACAGCAGCAACGCAAGTTGCAACCTACTGCTGCCCAACTCCAGTCATCATCAATCTGTGCTCTGGGCCCAAATTCTGGACCCCCAAAAAACAAACAAAAAAATAGTGTCTTTTGTCTATTTTTTTTTGTGTGAGCGTATTAGGCTTAGCCGCACAAGATACAGCAACGCAAGTTGAAACCTAGTGCTGCCCGAATCCAGTCTTCATCAATCTGTGCTCTGGGCCCAAGTTCTGGATCTGAAAAAAAAATAAAACAAATAGTTGTAGCTGCCACCAGCAGTCATCATGATGATTTAAGGCTGTAAACTTCCTCGTCCTCTATGAAGGCCCATGCCCCAGGGCTTAAGACACGCCATGGATATGGTAAAGCTACTTTTACTGTAGTAAAGAAAACAAATTGAAAGAAAAGTTGCCTTTAGATAAACAAAAAATTGGCAATATGACATTCACCACACAAAGTGGCAAGGAATGGATAAGGCCTTGGCCTTTATTTATGATGACTGCAAGTTCTGATAGCCCTTCTGCTTGTAGTAATAATGGTGGTGGTACCATTAATTGAAAGTTGGTAATAAGAGTAAGACAGCTCCAGAAAAACCAACTATGTGCCCTGAGAAATCGAAATCACAAATCCCCGAGGGGGAGAGTGCAAGTGTGTTCGCGGTTGCCATGTGTGAGCCAGACCTAAATACTAGTGTACTGGAGGATGCTCCAAGTCCCAACATTTTTGCGCCCTCTGCAAATGTGGGGAAAGGCAGTATACATCTTGCAGACATAGTCAGTGAGGATGCTTCTGTGGAATTGCACATAGAGGAGGAGGATATTTTGGTAGTTGAAGGTGCTAAGGATGATGAGGCTGTTGATGACAAAGATGTTGGTGATGAGGATGTTGATGCCGAGGATGTCCTTTGTGTATGTAAGGCAACAGCTGTTGCCCATGGATTAAATAAGTCAAAGTCCATTGTTGTCATGCTGGGGCCATAGACAAACAAAATCAACTTCTCACGTGTGGAATTATTTCTACCCCAATCCAGACAAAAGTTGTCAAGCCATATGTAACCATTGCCAAGCAAGAGTGAGTAGAGGGAGGGACCAAAACCACCAAAGAACCTCCTCTTTGTTACGTCACTTGGAGCACATTCATCAAATATCAAAGTGTATGTCGCCAAATTCCAAAACTCAAAACGTATCAAGTCCAGTGTCACCTACCTGCTCCCTCTCTGTGGGATCCAAGCGCCTTCGATCTCTACCACCAACACCTGCATCATCAACATCCTCATTCATTATCAGGAGTAATCCTGCTACATCTAATGTTGTTATTTGAAGCATGATTGACTCCTCTCCTATCCGTGATTCCTTAGAAGGATCCTTGATGGCTACACCTATTGCTGCTGCTGTTGCTGTGAGTGGATCTTCATCCCAGAAGGGAACCAGGAGGAAGACTACTTGTAGTGTATCCTCCAAAAAACAAATAACTGTCAAACAATCGTTTGCAAGGGCAAACAAGTATGACAGCAATCACCCAGTTGGACAGCTGATTACTGATGCCATAACAGCTATGCTGGTATTAGATGTGCATCCAGTATCCGCCATTACTGCAGTGGGTTTTCAACAGTTAATTGAGGTCCTGTGTCCTCGCTACCAGATCCCTTCTAGATTCCACTTCGCTAGAACAGTAATTCCAAGTCTGTATAAGGACATTAAAAAAAACTTATTAATGTATTCAGAAATGCCATTGTACCCACTGTCCACTTGACCACAGATATGTGGACAAGTGGGACAGGGCAAACAGGATTACATGACTGTGACAGCCCACTGGGTAGGTGTATTGCCTTCAACAGCAACAGCAGCAGCAACATCTACCAAAAGACAGCTGATACAGAGGCAGGCTACTCTTTGTATAACTGGTTTCACTAAGAGGCATACCACTGAGAACCTCTTAGAAAAACTCAGGAAAATCATTGCTAAATGGCTTACCCCACTTGGACTCTCCTCGGGATTTGTGATTTCGGACAATGCCACCAATATTGTGTGAGCATTACATGTGGGCAAATTCCCACATGTCCCATGTTTGCTCACACAATTAATTTGGTGGTGCAACATATTTTTAAAAATGACAGGGGCATTCAGGAGAGGCTCTTGGTGGCCCGCAAAATTTCCCAACATTTTAGACATTCGGCAAATGCTTCTCGAAGATTGCATGACCAGCAGGTACTATTAAATTTGCCCTGCCATCAGCTGAAGCAAGAGGTAGAAACTCGGTGGAATTCTACCCTCTATATGCTTCAGCAGATGGAGGAACAGCAAAAGGCCATCCAGGGCTATACAATGGCCTATGACACAGGCCGTGGAGGGGGAATGCACCTTACTCAAGTGCAGTGGAAAATAATTTCCGTGTTGTGCAAGTTTCTCAAATCCTTTGAACTTGCCACATGTAAAGTTAGTTCAGACACTGCCAGCTTGAGTCAGGTCATTCCCTTCATCAGACTTTTGCAAAAACAGCTGGAGAAACTGAAGGAGGAGCTGAAACGGAGCGATTGCACAAGGTATGTCAGACTGGTGTATCAAGCCCTTGATTCACTTCACCAGGATCCAAGAGTCGTCAATCTATTGAAATCTGAAAAATATATTTTAACGACCATTCTGGATCCTAGGTTTAAGTCCTATCTTGTGAGTTTTTTCCAACAGACCAAAATCTAATCCTATGCAAAGAGCTGTTGGTAAAAAAATTGTCAGCTGCAGCCGCATGTGAAATGCCATCATCTCCTCCTTCAGTTTCTGCAGCTGCCAGGAAAAGACTCAATTTTCCTTATAGAATGCCTGCTGGTCATTCAGATCGTTCACCAAAAAATGACATCTAGTCGGTCCTGAGAGAACTGCCTACTAGTGACATGTCTACCATGACTATGTGTGATACGGTCTCCATTCACAGAATGGTGGAGGACTATTTAAGAGATAACATCCTAATAGGCATATCAGACAGTCCCTTTCAGTACTGGCAGGAAAAAGAGGCAATTTGAAGTCCCATACACACACTGGCTTTGCATTACTTAAGTTGCCCACCCTCCAGTGTGTACTCTGAAAGAGTTTTCAGTGCAACTGGCACCCTTGTCAGTGATCGGCTTAGGAGGTTACTTCCTCAAAATGTGGAAAAGATGATGTTCATTAAAATGAATTACAAATTCCACGAGGAAGACCTCTACCAACAATTAGATTAAGAATTTACAGAGGCACTTATGGTGGATTCCAGCAGGGATGAATTAATATTGTGTGAAGAAGAGGATGTACACACTGCTGGGGATGACGAGAATGAGGATGATGGCAACTTGTAATGTAAAGCCAGTTTGTGTATGGGATAATTTTCATTTCCATGTCCAATGAAAATTGTCAGCTTGTTTTATGGGGGTCCAAACAAACCAATTATTTTAGCCACAATTGGCAGTCCTTGTTGCTGAAATGATTGGTTTGTTAAACTGTGAATGTCATGTTTCGTATACAACATAAGGGTGGTGGGAGGGCCCATGGACTATTCCATCTTGCACCTTTTTCCTTTCCATTATGTGCTGGTTGGGGCATTGCTGTCTGACATTTTAAATTAATGTTATGGTTGGTTTCGGAACAAATGATTTGTTTTCAAATTAATTTATTTACAATTTTGCACCCAAGGGCTGCACCAATGAATTTCTTTGTATTAATTAATGAATTGGTTTTTTTTTTACTTTTTTATTGGATTACTATTAATTGTTCAGCCTGGGGATGCACCAATAAATTGCTTTTTTAAATAATTTATTATCAATTTTACAGTCAGGGGCTGCACTAATGAATTTATTTTAATTATTAATTATTCAGCCCGGGGCTGCACCAATTCATTGTTTTTTAATAAATTTATAATAAATTTTACAGCCAGGGGCTGCACAATGAATTATTTTTTTAAATTAATTATTCAGCCCAGGGCTGCACCAATGAATTGTTTTTTAATTCATTGGTGCAGCCCCTGGCTGTAAAATTGATAATAAATTAACTCCTAGCACATGTTGATATAATGCCAGTCAGATAACTACACTCCAGGAGTTAAACTTATCCTTCACTGGGTGGTGATGAAGATGTTCTGTCTTTTAAAACATTAAAAAGAATCGTTTTTTTCTGACATCGTCTTTTGATAAAGTGTGCCCTCCTTTACTGGACTTATATTAATGGGCGCAGGCATTCTGTGAGCCTATAGAGTGAGCACCTTGCAGGTGGAAGATAAAAAGGAGGTGTGCGTGCATTCATTTCTATGGATAGATAAAAAGGAGGTGTGCGTGCATTCATTTCTATGGATAGATAAAAACATTAGAGATGTGCAGTTCAGTTTTCCAAAAATCCGAATCGGCCCAATTTTTGTGAATCCTGACAGATCCGAGAGTCTAGATTTTAAATCCTAATTTCTGGTTTTGGATTGCAAGAATTACATGAGTTTAGCTGATTCAAAATCAAAAACAAAACATGAAGATGAATCCAGATCCAAAAGCAAAGCCAGAACAAGGGGGTCAGCGCACAGCTCTAAGAAACATACAATGTAGCCATCAAAGTTACCATATTCAGAGCTGTCAGTAGCTCTAATTAATGGGCGACATGACACAAAATGTACTAAGTATGCTTCACGGCCTGCGGAGAGGGATTCTGTGATAAAGAATCTAGTTGTACATTCTGCCGATGGTCATAACTACTGCTCTGTACATGGTAAAATGCATGAAATGGACGGTACCAACAAATGAATAAGAGAAACCTACATTTTTTTTCCTCATTGTAAAGACTGAAAATGAAGGTGCACTAAAGCAAAGGAATTGTTCCCACAGCTCCAAACTCACTCACAGATCACTCATAGGAGTATATTTACTAAAGTGCGGGTTTTTACAAGTGGAGATATTACTAGCTGTTATCTTCTAGAAGGTTCTAGATAAATGTTAAGTAGAATCTGATTGGTTGCTATGGGGAACATCTCCACTTCTAAAAATCCTCACCTTAGTAAATATACCCGATGCTATCACTTTTGGTAAGTTTTCATACATTTAACCTTTTATGGCCCCAAATTTTACCCTATCAGCAGATTTTAGAACTAATCCGCAAACTTTGCAACCAAGTCAGTTACATGCTCAAATATAGAACGGCGAAAAGATGTATGTACTATCGCATTTTGTTATTCCGGATGTGAGCGGCGCTCAATATGTTCATATATAATTTTTTGGACCACGAGCATCAAATCGCTTTAGGAATGCGCTGTAAAAATTTGATTTTAATGCCGTGTGTGCAAGAACCTTACATTTGTATAAATTAGCATTTTTTATCACAATTTCTTTTTTATTATTTGCATTTCTCTTCCAGTTACTCTTCTTCTCATTACTTTTGGCTTCTCCTGGTCTCTGTTACATTTCACATGTTTATGCTGCATAAAGATATTGGATGCAATCGTTACACGGTTTCTCCTCAGCAGCTGGAAACAGAGTAGTCTATTAATAAAAGAGCTTGGAACTAGCTCAGCTCTGTTCATTTCTATCCTTGCCACTTCATAATGTCACCCAACTGACTTCATCACGTCACCATTGCAGTATATATCCGCAGCGCAGCACAACTGCTTCTGCAACTGGCACTGCCCTGTCCCTGTTAGCACAGTATGGCAAACAATATGTGAATTTATTTCTGCCGCAATAATGGAACAGATGTCTGTCACATAGAAATGAAATTACATTGAGGCTGGGTAATTTAAATAAACAGCTGTCACTTTATGTAAAGCTGCCTGAGCCGAGTTTTGATTTATGTGTTTCAGAGAAGCTCACTGATACGTAGGTGGGAAACTTTCCGGATTCAGATTTAGAAAGTCAAATCAATCAGACACGGAGCACAAACGTACATGCAGCATTTAGATCTCCATAAGCCCCCGTGCATGGAACGGAACACTGACTTTGCGCCTTGTGGCTCAGTGACGGTGCTAGATCCTTCTGAATGGATAAGCTGAATATTGTTTCAGCATAAAGACTGCCTCCATCAGATCTGACTCAGAGTGCTCGGGCATAAATGCATATAGGCCCTGATTCAGACCCATAGGGCCAAATGTAATAGGTAGTCTGTTTTGGTAAATTGCGAGTTTGGTGCTAAACTCGCAATTTTTCACAACTCTCCAATGTAATAGGGTGTCCGTTCACTAAAACTTGCATTTTTCAGAGTTACTAAAACTCTCCATTCTCAAACTCGCATCCAGATGTTTTCACATTGAAAACAATCAACTCGCCCAATGTAATAGAGTATCTGTTTCAGACTCGCAAAAAAAGATTACCAAAAGTCCCCAAATAATAGACCTGCTTCAGGCTAGCGAGTACATCCTGAGCTGGTCAGATTAACACAGAAACATGCACATATCCATGAGATATGTACATGTTTCTGTGTGTACTTATGTTAAATGTTTTTAATTTAAAAAAAAATGACGTGCACCCCCTCCCCAAAAGCATAACCAGCCCCGGGCTTTATAAAGCCTGTTCTGGTTCTAAAAATACAGGGGTCAAAATGCGTAGGGGGCCCCTGTATATTAAAAACCAGCACAGGGCTTTGTTGAGCTGGTCCTTGTTCTGGAAAATCAGGGGACAAAACGAGTAGGGGTCCCCAGAAAATTCCAGAACCAGAACCGAACTCTTTCTAGAGGAGGGATAATGCCACAGCCAGGGAAAACCTTTCACCGGTTTCCCCGGCCAAAGCATTATCCCTGACCGCTAGTCAGTCCAGGCCGGGGATCCCTGGGGAGTTGGGTACCCCCCAATAAAGGGGTAATCCTCTCCAGGGCACCCCAGGCCTAGACTGATAGCCCGGGGCTATCCCCGGCACCCTATGGCGGTGGGTGCTGGGTTGATAGTGTTAGTGTAAAGTGTAAAAATGAAGTTTGCATATTATCTTTAGTTGTAGAACCACAAGTTCCAGCAAGCCTTCCCTGCATGCTGGTATTTGGAGAACCACAAATACCAGCATGCAGGGCATTACGGGCCCGCTGGCACTTGTAGTTCCACAACTAAAGAAATACCTAAATAAACAAACATACACCGTGAATGTAAAATTTTATTAAAACATACATGCACACTCACACTCACACATACTCACCTAGTATCCGAAGGGGTGTACCTGAAAAAAAAAAATCCATACTCACCTCTCCTATGCATAGATCACGTCCACTTGTCCAAGTAGGCAATCCAGGGGTTAAAATAAAAAACGCAAAAAACCCGATCCATGCCGGACTGGGCAAAGGTATGTGTGGACGTGATCTACGCATAGGAGAGGTGAGTATGGATTTTTTTTTTCAGGTACACCCCTATGGATTACTTCGGATACTAGGTGAGTATGTGTGAGTGTGAGAGTGAGTGTGCATGTATGTTTTAATAAAATTTTACTTTCACGGTGTATGTTTGTTTATTTACGTATTTCTTTAGTTGTAGAACTACAAGTGCCAGCGGGCCCGTAATGCCCCGCATGCTGGTATTTGTGGTTCTCCAAATACCAACGTGCAGGGAAGGCTTGCGGGTACTTGTGGTTCTACAACTAAAGACAATATGCAAGCTTCATTTTTACACTTTACACTAACACTATCAACCCGGCACCCACGGCCATAGGGTGCAGGGGATAGCCTCGGGCTATCAGTCTAGGCCTGGGGTGCCCTGGAGAGGGGTATCCGTTTATTGGGGGGTACCCAACTCCCCAGGGAACCCCGGCCTGGACTGACTAGCAGTCAGGGATAATGCATTGGCCGGGGAAACCGGTGAAAGGTTTTCCCTGGCTGTGGCAATATCCCCCCGCTAGAAAGAGTTTGGTACTGGTTCTGGAATTTTCAGGGGACCCCTACTCATTTTGTCCTCTGATTTTCCAGAACCAGGACCAGCTCGACAAAGCCCTGTGCTGGTTCTTAATATACAGGGGCCCCCTGCGCATTTTGGCCCCTGTATTTTTAGAACCAGAACAGGCTTTATAAAGCCTGGGGCTGGTTATGCTTTTGGGGAGTGGATGCACATTTTTTTTTTTAAAAACACACACAGAAGCCATCACGGATCTCACTGATCTGTGATGGCTTCTCTAAAACTCGCACCTTTTAATGCTACTCGCATTAAAAGGTGTCAGTTTACATAATCCTAAACTCGCCTAGACTCGCTAATGCAGTAGCCTCGAGCTGAAAAGTTCGCAGGCTATTGAATTTGCGAGTTTCAGTACAAACTCGCATTTTTTAAAAGTGCGAGAAAGTGCGAGTTTGTACTGTTACTAAAACTGACTACCTATTACATTTGGCCCATAGTCTTTTATTCGGAGTTGGCCACATATATCTGGATGCAGCACCTTATCGGTCTGCTTGCAAATGTAGCCTTTATCACTATCAGCGTGTAATTGCACCAATCCTATACCTGTCTGAAATCAAATAAATCTCTGCGCACACACAAGTCTGCTTAATCCGCAATTCCGCCTCCATGCCCACGACACACTTTCAGAACACTTATACTGTCAGATGCGGCTGAGATGTGCAATGTTGTATATGGAGACTCATGTGCACGGCAAATAAACTCGCAAGATCTACCTGCAATATGGACTCACACGCAGCGCTGTATAAAGCACAATGGACCTTATTCCAACCCGCTTGCAAGCGCTGAGCGCTCGCAAGCGGGTCGATGTTTAGGCCCTGCGCAAGTGCAGCAGCCGCACTTCGAGTGCGCCAGCATGGAGCGGGAGAGAAATTCTCTCTCTACAGGGCTCGCTACCAACGGGGCGGCTGTCCATGTTAATCGACAGCTTGCCCCGTCTAGTAGGCGGGGAGAAGGGTGGTTTCACAAATAGAGGCGTTTGTGACGCCTGCTGTTTTGTGGTCGGCCACCCTGACATCAGCAGTGATGTCAGTGGGGAGCTTCCTGCTCGATCAGAGCAGGAAGCTCCCTGGGGCATGCGGTTGCTGAGACCCAACCTTTGGGGCTCGTCACAAGCCCCGATGGTCGCGATGGTCTTGACCATTGCGACCATCAACCTGGTCGGTCGCTAAAGCTGTGGGTGGTAACCCACAGCTTAGCTAGCGACCTGGAGGCCACACTTCAAAACACAAGTGGCCACCCATATTCAGAGCGACCGCTCGCATTTTGCTAGCGCCTCTTAATGAGGGCCAATGTGTGTAGCTGATAGGTCCAGTTTAACACTAATAGTTTCTGTTTTGTAGCAGTCTGTCTCCATGAATAAGGTAAAGCACTTTCCTAACTATTTTCATGCTAACCCTTGCCCTAATTTTAACCCTAACACACTCCTTCCACAGCCTAACCCTCCCCTCCTGCAGCCTAACCCTAACCTCCCCTGCTCTCATCCTAACCCTAACCATCCCCTCCTGCAGCCTAACCCTAACCTCCCCTGCTCTCATCCTAACCCTCCCCTCCCGCAGTCTAACCCTAACCACCCGTTCCCTCAGCCTAACCCTAACCCTCATCTCCTGCAGCCTAACAAGGGCTGCCATCAGAAGTTGTGGGGCCCGGGACTGAAAAAAAAACAGCCCCCCTCCTCATAACCCCCTTCCCCCGCTACCTTACTCATACACAGTGAATGTGTATATATATATATATATATATATATATATATATATTCTGTGCATGTGTATAATGATGTTTTCTGCTTAAGTTACAAAAGGCAACAGGAGACTCATTGCGTCCACACTCACTGTAACTTACCTTACCTTGCTCGTACTTCTGTCACTGTCTCGCTTTCTATTCTACGACAGGCTGCTCAGACTCCTCACACTACCTGCCCACCGTAGCTCCTCTCTCATTCCGTGATGTGTCATGACGTCACGCCGCACCGGCTTCAGTAGTATTAGAAAATCTTTATTGAGGGCATCTGCCAGCAAGCACTCCGGCTATTGGCCAATGTGGTAAGTGCAGCGGCAGGGGAGATAGTAGTGGGAGCTGCAGCACGCTGGTAGTAGAGGCGGTCCACCACGGCTGGGCCTGTCCATGTCTGCCACCATGGACCAGGGGGTTGTAGCAGACAGACAGTTTATAGTGGTTGCCAAGTGGGCCCCCCGAGTGCCTGGGCCCGGGACTCCTGTCCCAGGCATTCATCCCCAAATGGCAGCCATGAGCCTAACCCTAACACTTCCCTTCTGCAGCCTAACCCTAACCTTCCCCTCCCGCAGTCTAACCCTAACCCACCCCTTCCACAGCCCAACCCTAACCCACCCCTCCCACAGCCTAACCCTAACCGTTCCATCCTGTAGCCTAACCCTAACTATCCCCTCCTGCAGCCTAACCCAAACCCTTAATTCCTGCAGCCTAACCCTAACTCACCCCTCCAGCAGCCTAACCTTTACCCACCCCTCCCACAGCCTAACCCTAACCCTTCTCTCCTGCAGCCAAACCCTAACCCTTCCCTCCCATAGCCTAACCCTAACCCTTCTCTCCTGCAGCCTAACCCTAACCATTCCCTCCCGTAGAATAAAACGTAACCACACCTCCTGCAGCCTAACCCTTCCCTCCCGCAGCCTAACCCTAACTCTGCCCTCCCGCAACCTAACCCTAACCCACCCCTGCCATAGCCTAACCCGTCCCTCCCACAGTCTAACCCTAACCCATCCCTCTCGCAACCTTACCATAACCCATTCATCCCCAAATGGCAGCCCTGAGTCTAACCCTAAAACTCCGCTTCTGCGGCCTAACCCTAACCTTCCCCTCCCGCAGTCTAACCCTAACCCACCCCTTCCACAGCCCAACCCTAACCCACCCCTCCCACAGCCTAACCCTAACCGTTCCCTCCTGTAGCCTAACCCTAACCCACCCCTCCTGCAGCCTAACCCTAACCCTTACTTGCTGCAGCCTAACCCTAACCCACCCCTCCAGCAGCCTAACCTTTACCCACCCCTCCCACAGCCTAACCCTAACCCTTCTCTCCTGCAGCCTAACCCTAACCCTTCCCTCCCATAGCCTAACCCTAACCCTTCTCTCCTGCAGCCTAACCCTAACCCTTCCTTCCCGCAGCCTAACCTTTACCCACCCCTCCCACAGCCTAACCCTAACCCTTCCCTCCCGAAGCCTAACTCTAACCCTTCCCTCCCGCAGCCTAACTCTAACCCTTCCCTCCCGCAGCCTAACCCTAACCGTTACTTCCCGTAGCCTAACCCTAAACCACTCCTCCTGCAGCCTAACCCTAACCCTTCCCTCCGGCAGCCTATCCCTAACCCTGCCCTCCCACAACCTAACCCTAACCCACTCCTCCCATAGCCTAACCCTTACCTCCTGAAGCCTAACCCTAACCCTTCCCTCTTGCAGCCTTACCATAACCCTTCCCTCCCGTAGCCTAACCCTAACCCTTCCCTCCCACAGTCTAACCCTAACCCTTCCTTCCCGTAGCCTAACCCTAAACCATCCCTCCTGCAGCCTAACCCTAACCCTTCCCTCCGGCAGCCTAACCCTAATCCTGCCCTCCCGCAAGCTAACCCTAACCCCCCCTCCCATAGCCTAACCCTTACCTTCCCTCTCGCAGCCTAACCCTTACCCACCCCTCCCACAGCCAAAAGGCATACATCCACTAGATGATTAAATTGAAAGATTGAACGATAACTATATCATTACCGTTCGATAATCATTTGAAGATCATTTTCAGATTGTTTAAAAAATGTCTAAAACTACCAGCTATGCGCACATCCGCTGGTCATTTAGACATATATCATAGTACAAATATGTTGTACAACCTGACAATATCGTCAGGTTCAGCACGTTTGCAGATGATTGATGTGCCTGCACTGACTGACTGCTCATTCAGTGTAGGTACATCACAGACAGACAAACGACTGCACAATTACAATGTCATAATCGTGCAGTCTTTTGCCTGTCTTCTAGTGGATGTTTGCCTTAACCGTGACCCTTCCCCCTGCAACCTAACCCTCTCCTCCCACAGCCGAACCCTGCCCTCCCGAGGCATTACACTAACCCTCATACTTACCATTAGAACTTAGAAGTCATCATTCTGACCCATCCGGATCCTGCTGCCGGCATTCTGACTCGGTCAGGATGCCGACTTCATAATTGTTATTATTATTATTATTATTATTATTATTATTATTATTATTATTATCATTATCCTTTATTTATATGGTGCCACAAAGGGTCTGCAGCGCCTTACACAGCACATAAACCGAAGCAGCATGAACAAAACAAGAAAAAAGTGACTTACAGTACAGAACATTGAGAGGACATGTACAAAGTTCATAAATAATGCTTCTGCAGCAGTCATAGGGGCATAGTTGCCTATCTTTAATAATTTTTTCCCGGGAGAAGCCCAGGTAAGAGACGCAGCAGGGGGCCGATGGGGCGGGGCCTGACAATTTGTGTCATTAAGTCCCACCCCCTCGCGTTAAAAATGCCGCGATTGGGTAAGATTTAAATAGGGGGCATGGCCAAATGCTGTGATTCATGTAGAATCACATTATAAGCCCTGCCCCTTCACAGATACCCGGGATCGCCGAGGGTATTCTCCTCATTCTGCCCACTTCACTAGGAAGTGGGCAGAATGAGGGAGAAATGCCTACCCTTCCGGGGGTGCAGGGGGTTACCCAAAAAATAGGGAGCCTCCAGCGACAACCAGGAGGGTAGGCATGTATGCATAGGGGTCTATTTAATAAACAAAAATATTGCATTTCTCTGGAATTTTAGCCATACCTTTGGTTTATCTGTATTTACGTAAGTGAAAAGTGCAGAGAAATGACTGATTTCTCCTTATACATTCCTGTAGCATCCATTAGACATACTGGGGGCTGTGCAGAAACAGTATTTATATAATATAATATATATTTTTTAAGAAACGTATGTGTCTTCTAACGTGTAGAAATGCCGAAAAGCAGGGAAGAGGGATTCTCTTCCTACCTTCCTCCACTACCCCGACCGACTCCGTCACATCTGCTCACCCAGCAGCTCTCGCTCTCCCACCGGCTCCCTCTTCAGTCTGCTCCACCCTGTTGCTTGTCGAATTAGCAATAGGCTGACATCACCAACGCTGATTGGTGCATGTGCAACAAATGCAAACATCTTTTGCATATTGCCCTACTGAGCAGGGCCCTCTACCCTGTTTGTTGTAATCCTGTACTGTTCTGTCTCCAATGTCCTCCCACTCATAGACAGTGACTCTGGGCCTGATTCAGACACAGTCGCAAGCGCTGTGCGCTCGCAACCGGGTCGATGGTAGTCCAGTGCGCATGCACACGACGGAGCCGGCTCTGTCGTGCGCATGCGCAAGACCTGAATAGCGACGAGCACTCTGTCACTCCGGGTCTCGTACCAAAGGGGGAGTGCTGTCGATGTTGACTGACAGCACGCCCCCTTTGGTGGACGGGCCGGGGGCGTGGCTGCCCAGACAGAGGCGTTCCCATGGGAACGCCTACTGTCTGGGGCCGGCCCCACTGACATCACAAGTGATGTCAGTGGGAGAGCTTTCGGCTCTGTTAGAGCCGAAAGCTCTCTGGGGCTTGTGGCAACGAGACCCTACCACAAGGGTCTCGTCGCAAGCCCGATGGTCGCAATGGTCTTGACCATTGCGACCATCATCATGGCCGCTCGCTATATCTGTGGATGGTCACCCACAGCTATGCGAGCAGCCAGGAGGCCGTTCTGAATAAAAAAATGCCCAACCCTGATTCAGAGTGAGCACTCTGTCAGAGCATCCGGCTCTGAATCAGGCCCTCTGTTCCCTTCTGTCCGCCCACCCCAGGGCACTGTCACAGAGTGATACTATTCTAGCTGTCATTCACTTTGAAATGTTATTATATCTCTTTAATTGTATGCTTTTTATCCTTTGTATTTTGCTACAGACATTTATTGCCCTTTCTCACTGAAAGGAATATTCCTGGGTCAAGCATTTGCACCTGGTAATTTACAGATCAACACGGGTTTCTGTGTGAAAGGGTCAACCCTGGTGGAAATTCTAGGGACATCGATCCTGGTTTTTACCAGGGTCAAAATCCTGGGAATTGCGACCAGGGTTGACCCTTTCATGCAGAAGAAATCTATGGGTTGATCCGCAAAGTACCAGGTCCAAATTAATTTACTTTTCTGTGTGAAAGGGAGAACAGAGTGGGACCAGAAAAAAAAACCTGTGCATCAAATGTCGGCTAAAAGCCGGGATTCTGGCTATTGTCTACAATACAGTGGTACTAGTGGCATCAGTTAATTAAATAATTACAATTGTAAAATGTAACCAGAGCCTGATGAAGACCCCATGGGCCACTGGGCAAGATACTGATTTGGGCCAATATCTCCCAAAATACTAACAAGTTCAGGTATTCTAGCTCTCTCATGAACCTTTGGCCCCTAGGTTAGAGTCTGGGATGTAATCAATGATCCAGCTCTGCTGGTAACCAAGTTGTAGACAGAGGTTACAGTCTCAGTGTTTTACCACTTCAGAATTCCACCGATGAAACCAGCAAATAAAGTAACACTATGGACTTATATAAACACATGGTGCAATGTGTGCTAAGCAGATAACAACAAATTAGATGTTTGCCTTTAGTTTCAAAATGGCACTCAGCAGCTGTAATCTGATGGGTTTCTGTAGGTTACAGTATGCCAGTGCTGATTGTACCTTTATATTAAATAATCCCAGAGGCTACAGCGCAGAAGAATATAAATGAACAGTGTGAAGAAAAATAGGAGTCATTAAGAACTAGAGACATGCGCGGATCCCTGTGTTTTTGTTTTGGCAAAACCACCCTCAATTGATTTGGATCTGGATTTCTTTAAACACATGGCAGTTTAAAGAATATACCACATCTTTGCATAGTGGCACAACAGTGGCAGGCAAGATGGCAGAACGTTTTTGAAGTAAACTGCTGTGGAGACAGTTTACGCTCAAAACTGTTTGCCTAAACCAGCATTCTTTAGCATACATCTTGCTTTCTCCACTATGGTGTACGGCTTGCTTGCTTACTTACACCATTTTGCGCTGGAGTATAGGCAATGATCAATTGATGCTCTATTCCATAGTTCCTGAAGAATTCCACCTCTCTCTTTAGATATTCTCCAATTTATTCGATCTCAGGGTCATGAGTCTGTGGCTGGTTTGATTCTTTACAAGTCTCTTGTAGTGTGCCTTTTTCCGTACTGCTGCAGACTTTTTGCTCATGAAGTATATGTGTTTCATTCTTGTGAAGCCATCTATGAACATCAAAAAGTATCTTTATCTACTTACTGACATCTGTTTGTACTAACTGAAGTGGTGCTGAAGCTCTGCTTGCTGAATTGGGAAATAGCTGATGACTTTGTTTTCCTACTATACAGCTCTCACATATACTGTAGGTTTCTCTGTGTCAGTCACTGACATTCCTGTGACCATCCCATTCTTTAATGTTTGGCACTGTCATGTCCAAGGTGACTAAATATTCTCTGACAGAGTTGTAGTAACTGCAACTCAGTTGTTATCATTATGTATTAGTGCTGTGTATCAAGGACATTCAGTTTCTTTCACTGGTTGCCTGTAGCTATTACGGTTTCTTTTCTGTTTCACACAATGCACTTTCCTTTAGTGAAATTAACTATGAGGCCTCTCTGTTCTAGGACACTGATGTCTATAAGATTTGTTCCCATATTGGTACATAAATCATGTCTTGGATTTCTGTGACTTTTGCTCTTGTCCCAATTTTCAAGCAGGCTTTAATTGTTCCAACATCTGTAGCTGTAAGCTATTGATTGCAAATTCCTTTGATTGCAATAGGGTCACATTTGGTTAACCTGGTGAACCACTCTTCTCCGCACCGTGAAATGCCTGGATGCACCTGAATCGATAAAGCAACAGTCTTTCCAGTCACTATTTGTGACACTCAAGGCTGATTTATCTGCCATTGAATTTATTACTTTGCATAGGATTCACATTATATTGCTTGCATTCAATGCTTTGTAACCTATCTTGTGACAATTGCAGCACTTGACATTGAATTTTCTAAATTTCTCACTCTTTGTATGTGATGCAGAACTCTCAGCATTTGACTCATAACGCACACATTCTTGGAACTGTAGTAACACTGCTCTGACTGTGTCTGTGGTTAGCTTTGTTGTGTTTGCTTTCAAGGTCTCAAGTAGGAAGTCAAACATAAAGTAGGTATCAAGTTTTGCAGCATCACAATAGCGATCTCTTCATCATCTACTTGCACTCCAACAGAGGTCAGAAACAGAAATAATTTTGTCAATGTAGTCATCCATACTGCTGCATTAACATAACTTGGTATTGTATAATACATATCTTAAATTAATCCTTCTCATGAGACCTACTCTTGGTATGCTCCCTAAAGTGATATCTACATGTCATTTGCTGACATCTTCCCATGTATGATAGAGTAAACATGTAGCTCTACACTGAAGTCATTAGTACCCATTGCTTTCTCTGCATTGTCTGGGTTTGGATTGTCACCAGGATTGACAGTGACCTTTTACAATCTCTCACACTTCAATTATTCAATTACATTTCCATAGCAAACATGAATGTTGTATAATTTTCTGCAAATTTTAGCTTGATATAACTTATTATTATTATTATTATTATTATTATTATTATTTTCCTTTATTTATATGGAGCCACAAGGGTTCCGCAGCACCTTACAAAGTACAGAAACAAATGAGCACACAAGACAACAGTTATTAACAGTACAGACAATGCAGGACAAGTACATGATTTATAAACAATGCTGCATAACACCTAAATAAGCAGCAGGGTGTCAGTAAGTAGTTTTAGGTGCCATTGTAAATGAAAGTAAAAGTAAGGCAAGAAGAAGCATGTGAGGAAAGAGGGCCCTGCTCGTGAGAGCTTACATTCTAAGGGGAGGGGCAGACAGACAGGGGTGACACAGATGGGGAGCATAGAGTAGTGGGTTAGGATGAGCACTGGAAAGTATTGAGGAAGAAATGGGTCTTGAGAGCCAATTTGAAGATCAAGAGCCATGAAGCCAAGTGATGGAGGAATTTTGCAGGAGCAGTGGTGTCAGAGGGGTATAGCCAGGGTTTGGTGATGGCAAGGAGAATCAAGGCATTGCAGATGAAGTGCACATGAATGGATACCAGTTTATTATAGACAAAACTGGCTTTCCAGAGGGAACAGGAGAGAGGGACAGAGTTAAGAGGTGAGAGGAGAATGAGATTATTAGGGTTGATGGAGTGTGGAGATGATATTGATCTAGAGAAGGGGGATAAGCAGTGTGGGGTTATGTGGCTGGCTTCTGAATGAGGAAGGGTGACAGCAGGTGGTAGGTAAGGTGGAGGTTTAGTGTGGTGTGGGGGGGGGGGGAAGGATAGGTAACTTGGAGAAAAGAGAGGGTGCAGGGTTTAGTGGTTGTGCAGCAGGACCATGGTGGAAGAGAAGTTAATAATACTGGAGTTGTGGGAGATGCAGTGGAGAGACTTATATTTGATGAAGAGAGACAGAGGAGGGGAAGGAGGGGGAGAACATAGAGGGGACTATGGATGGAGAAATGAGGTGAAAACTGGTGGTAGAGGAGAAAATAATGTAGCAGCTGAGTGAGGAAGGAGTAGAAGAAAAGAGACATCATGTAGATGAGGCAGTCGGGGGGGGGGAAGTCAGTAGTAGTAATGAGTGTGAGATGAGGGAGCAGTACAGGTCAAAGGTCAAAATCAGATAAAAGGAAGAACAGTGCTGGAAGATGTAAAGGCACAATTACAATAATATATTATAGGTGTTGCTGCTGTGTGCATGCTTTTTAAAGACATAATTACTGTATACTGCCTCTGTGCTCTAATCAGCTTCTAACACACTGCATTGGAAACACTCTGTGCTGTCCGCACTCTGTGGAAGTCTGTGTCTTGCATATGCCTAAGATGGCATATTTGTGCTGCTGTGTACATTCTAATAGCTTGGGGTCTGTGTACTTGTAGCCTTCTTGTCTGGGCCCATAACCTGTTGGAAATATGATTTCATGACATAGCAGAGTTACTGTACAGAACAGAGGAAGTCCTGAGACAACAAAGAGCCCTGTTGCTTAACCAGTGGAGTGGTTATTGTTATACACTATGATTGGATGGAGCAGGGCAAGGTGTCATACAGCTTATCAGGTGGTGAGTTTATACAGGTATCGGGTATCGGTGCAGGATTCCTGGAAAGTGTAGATATCGCAGGTAATCTCTCTGGTCTCATGGACCTAAGTGGAAGACCTGTGTTAAATATGGTGGAGCGCATGCGCAGTAGAAGCCTCAGTGGCCATCTTTGACAGGGAATGAAGCCTCTATGGAGGATTAATATGGAGTTTGTGCATCATCTCTATTAAGAACTAGTGGAGGTATAAGGATTCCTTATGGCCATCAGCTGGGCAACATGGCCCACGTTTTATCAATGGCAGCACAAATCTTATATTTGATCATCTAAAATTCTATTATTTTGGGGAAACAATAAGATCTGAAAGTAAAACAGGGACTTAAAGCTTTAAAATATTATTTTTGTGCGCTATGTGTTACCTGTTGACCATCCCACTATACTGTAGCAAATATCTTCCTGTCAAGCAGAGTAATGATGGTTAGATTTGGAAAAGTGGATTTGGCTTGAATTTGGATAATTCCTGATTTGGGTCAGTCTGAAAATGATGTATGCTCATACATACACATGTTAGAATGGTAAACAGTCTCAATATTCTTCTATTAATATTATGGACAAAAAATATGGTTCCTGCACAACACCCTAAGCAGGTGCCAAGGGCCGGAAACTGATAGACAAGTACAGAGATAGGACAGGAAAGCCTGGACCTGCCTTGGAGATGATGAGTAACAGATGGCCTTCATATTGTTATTAATAGACAAATGCAGGCTATCATGCAAGGTCAGACGCTAACACCGAACAAATTCATTAATATTCACATATACATTACATTTAAGGAGGGGGAAGTTTTGCCATTTGTATACACACATATTTTTGAAGCATTTAAAGCTCTTGAAATATTAACTAAAATAAATAATTTAAAGTCGCTACGTAAACATGAAAATAATTCAAAAACTTATGTACACAGTATAGAGTAGATAAAATGATTTCAGTTTAATGAAATTGCTGTTGTGGATTAATCTATATTTCAGATCAATGTGTAAAGGAATCAATACTCAGCATGCTCATTGCTTTTAACTGCTCCATAACTTACTGTAGGAGTGTTAACCCCATCCGGCAGCGATTGGTGGCCATTCCCTGCCTCGGAAGGATAAATGGGTTATCCAGTCATGCAAGAGATAGGAACATCTGATGACACATGTTGGAGCCAGGTGCTGCGACAGCAAAGCTTTATCACTTGGCGATGAACAGATGAACAATGACAAACTTGATCAAGCACCGAGGACTAAGAAATTGTCACATTTCTAAACTTCTCAATTGCTGTAAATTACAAGCGAACCAAAGTCAATGGAACGTACGGCAGCCCTGAGGCTGGGAAAGTGATATCTGGGCATCAGGTAATTGGTAGGCAGTATTTAAATAAAACCAACGTGAAAGAGTAAAGGTTGAAAATGTTACATGAGAGATGTGATGTCTTTGTTCTGCACAATAACCCCATGCGGCTGTTATGTGATACTGAATTACAAAAGCACATGTGGCTTTATATGTGTATCTGTAAGAGTTAAAACAAAACTTTGAAAATATCACAGCACATGAGAAATGTGTTTTGCTTTTTTTTATTTTAAATTTGCTTTAAGCTTCTATTGGTTTGTGCGTTGCTAGAACTAAATGGTCACATTTGGGATTCTTTGTTCTCTGTAGATTACATGAATGTACAGTACTAGATAAATGAAAGCTATAATCTGATTGCGACAGATCATGCAGCATTTTTCATCTTGCAAAATTAAGTTTCATCATCATCATCATCATTATCTATATTTTTGAGCTGGTGGAGTTTTGTAATTTCCAGTTGTCCTTTTTCAGAAAATTAAATTTTTAGGCAGCGTTTGCCCTATATAATAAAAAACATTCAAACACACAAAAGTGACACAATGAAATAAAGATGAATTTAACGTTCCCTGTGTCTGATAAATAATCCAGGGCATAAAAGAGACAAACAATCAAACAACAGAATTTTAGGAGAAAGTGGAAATTTTGAAACCCAAGAAGTGGTTGGTTGTAAAACAGTGATGAGAAACTAGTGCGCCTAGAGCAGCCCGTGGTCAGACCAACTATGACTTGCAGCCATTTTTTTCTACATTATATTAATACCAGTAAAGGGATCCGGCATATGTTTGGTCATCTCAGTCCGAATGCTGCTCTACTCTGCCTGGCTCCCCAATGCAATGACCTGACCCCGCTTTGTCCCGCCCCCTCACTGCTGTATATAGTTTCCCTTCATGGCACAGAGCGGTACTCCAGCTAAGGTCAGTCCCATCGTGCTGCAGTGAGAGCACTTGGAGGGGCGATACGTGCCCCAATATCCACTGCACATGCATGTAGGAGACAGGACAGACCTTACCGGAATATTATATACAGTAGATTTGTTTGCTCATTTCTAGAGATTTGTGTTGGGCCATTTTTGCTGGTTTTGACTTCGGTTCTAATTTGTCGTCCAGTTTTGGTTTTCCCAAAAGGTCGTGACTGGATTTGGTCTTGGATTTATTCCAAAAGTTGCCAAAAAAGCTAAAATCACATAATTTGGGCCTATTTTATTCCTAGAGTATTATTAACCTCACTAACATTAATTTCCAGTCATTTCCACTCAATTTTGACCACCTCACAGCTCACCGCCAAAGGGTGGCTGGCTAAACTAAGGAACAGAGCAGCGGCACAAACACGCGGCAGTTATTTCTGTTTACAAATGTTTTGCAAATTAATACTGTGATCAATCAGCCTTTTTGTTGAGCAGTTCCCCAAAATCTCCCGAACCATAAAATCAGTGTTCTGTACCTGCGGGTTGGAAACAGTGCAGGTTACAGTGTGGGTTTGATACAGTGTGGGTCGCATACAGTGCAGAATACAGTGTGGCTTTATATAGTTCAGTTCACATAGAGTGCGAGACAGTGTGGGTTTGATACAGTGAGGGTCGGATGCAGTGCAGGATGCAATGTGGGCTGGATACAGTGCGGGTCAGATACAGTGTGAGTCAGATACAGTGTGGGTCGAATACAGCATGGGTCAGATATAGCACAGGTCAGATACAGTGCGGGTCAGATACAGTGCGGGTTGGATAAAGCATGGGTCAGATACAGTACAGGTCGGATACAGTGCGGGTTACAGGTTAAACGCAGTGCGGATTGGATACAGTGCAGGTTGGATACACTTACTTTGACAGAGGGTGCATTGTCCTCAGTGTGGGGGTGCTGGCAGAATTGGCCGTGTGGGAGTGCTTGTGGTGTTGGTCATGCAGGGGGGGTGGTGGTATCCTCAGGGTGGGAGTGCTGGCAGAGTCGGCAGTTCAGGGGTACAAGTAATGTCAGCAGTGTTCAGGTGGTTGCGGTGTCCTTAGTGCAGTAGTGCCAGCAGCAGTGTTCTGAGGGTGGAAGTGTTGGCTTTGTCGGCAGTGAGAGGGTTCTGCCAGCAGCAGTGTTCTGAGGGTGGAAGTGTTGGCGGTGTCGGCAGTGAGAGGGTTCTAGCGGTGTCCTGAGTGCCGGCTTGCTGGCAGTGTTGGCAGTTCAAGAATGCCGGCACTGTGGAAGTGCAGGCCCTTTAGGAAGTGCAGGGGTTCTGGTGGTGTCCTCAGTGCGGGGTTGCTGGCTGTGTCAGCACTGTGCAGTCGGGGCTGACATCTTGTGTCCATTTGCCCCATTGAAGTCTATGGAGAAGCGCTGATTGGCTGAGAGCCATGACAGATGGCTCTCTCAGCCAAACAGCGGTCAGCCCATTGATTTCAATGGGAGTTTTGAAAATGGTGCCCGAGCCAAAACTGCCAGTGGGATCTAGAGCTGCGTCTCGGATCGCCTCGGATCCTGGATGTTCGGGCATGTTCAGATTCCAAGGTATCCAAACTGCTCATTTCTACTCATTTCAAAAGCTGATGATCTGTTATAGATAGATGGCTATTTAATTGATTTAATGTCTTCAATGAACTTATTATTGAAAGAAAATGTGATGTGTGGCCCTTTAGGATGTTAGAGGGCTGTATAATGTGGCCCCAAAGCATATTCAGTGTCTTATCACTGTCTAAAAGTGTTAGCAGCTTATTATATTTACTCTATAAATTTAAAGAATATTCTTATGAGAATCTTTGGGTTTGCACCTTAAAATGGGGCAGGTAGATAATTGGGTGTATTTGCCCAAAATATTTCTGTCCTCATTATTGTTCATAAATGATGGTGAGGAAACGCTGAACGCACCATCTACACTGATACTGCAGTACTTGTAAAGATTCATTTAGTCAGGACCAGTGGAGGCTCCAGAGGTGGGGAGCCAATTGTTATGGCTCCATAGGTGAGGCTGCAGCACAGTCCAACATTCAAATTAGGGAGCCACACCAACTGCCAGTGAGTCACGGCTGGTGATGTTTGGCTGTGTTTGGGGTGGCAGTTGGTGTGGCTCCTCTATTTGAATTTTGGACTGTGCATCAGCCTCACCTATGGAGCCATAACAATTGGCTTCTTCAACCTGTAATGGACATATCTGAGTCCTAAGTGTTCTGTAATAACTGTGGTTCCTGCACATTATTTTCTGAAAGAAATGTATTTACAACACGAGCACAGCATGCTAAGTATGCATAGGTAGCGTAAATAATGTATGGATAATATTTTGCATTTATCTCGATAACTGAACCTGGTGTCATATTTTACTATAACCTCCTGTAAATAATCACATGGCAATCCAAACTCTATAATAATACACATTCTGTCTATTATTGCTTTACTAAAATAATATGTATTTTACTTTAGGCAGCTTTGTAGTGTGTCAACACAAATATTTTCTTAAATCAGTTCTACGTTCCAATGGGAACAAGTTGAGGGTCTGCGACACTGCGGAGCATGCGCGGTCTGCGGGTACACGTGTCATTACTGCGAGGTGAGATGAAGACACATTGTTTTATTCTGCTACATTACTGAGTTACGGGACGGAATTGCAGCCTGGGCATTAAAGTTTTAGAATATTACAATATTAAGACTGCTTTTGAAATCTATCTAATTTCAATGTGCCTTTTACCCTGCAGTAATATAATTCCGCTTTTCCATACAGGTGAATTTCATTTCTGAGATATTACATTTTAATGGTGAATGACTTAGGAGACACAATGGCACTGTGTTGAGAATTCCCAGATATTACATTTATGAAAAATATATAGCTGTAAGTAAAATGTAACTCTATCCAACACTGTGTGTCTATTGGATTAAGTATCAATTTTATTTAAGTGCTGGCTGCAATATCAGTGCTGAAGTTGTGAATTTAAACATGTAGTAGTGGGAACTGTGTAATATCAGCCTCACCATGTAATAATAAGGTTAGAACATAGCACTGTTCCTGGAGGTACTTCTTGTAGATACACATAGCAAGCTTCTCACAGCATTGTGTTTAATTCCTGTATTTTCATTAATGACAATAATTCACAAATCATTGGCATTATAAATTCTTTTGCCTTATTTTGGAAATTAAACAAAATGAAAGGTCACTTTTTTAACACATTAAGGGCCTGATTCAGAGGCGAATGCACTGCCGGTGTCAGACGTAGTGGAGCGATTTTGTTGCTACTGCGCATGCATTTAAGTTGCTCTGCGCATCGTCCCGTTGTGCGCGTACAGAGTCACAGTTGTAATTTCCGGTGCATACATGGATAAGAAGTGTATTGGAAATGTAGTGGTTGGTAACAGGGAGGTGTCTTAGAGCATGCGGAGATGGTCCGTCATACAGTCGTGTTATGGGAGTGTTGCGGGTGAGTCAGTGAAAGTGTTTGTGGGAAGAAACGATCGACCACTGACATAGGAGGCCACATATAATGAGCCGCTGTTAATTCCTATGTAGCTGGAGAGACCCCATCTTCTTAGGTGAAAAGTTCATTATTCTGAGACATCATAGGCTTGCTCAGAGGTTCGAGATGCCACCAATGTGTGACCTCTGTGTTCAATGATTTTGGTAGTAAGTGACGGATGTGAGATGCCTGGGATGGGCGTCTCTTTGCAAAAGATGGCGGCTGAGTCATTAGGATATTTTTGCAAGTCCGCTGCATACAGGATGGCAGACATCTCTAAGTCATGCCTAGTCTTTTTCAGCCATACAGTAGTGCATCTTATTTTTGTAAGAACCATACAGTATGTTTGGCCTTAGATTTTGATAAAGTTCCCAGGTTGGAACGAAATGCATTAGAGGACCTGTTCTGCCACCAAGTGGATTTGTTATCATTTGGGGTATTCACCGATATTGGAACATTTTGCTTTTGAAACTATTTCCCCTTCTGCATACATGGGATATCAGCTGCCCTGTGGAGACAATGGAGACAGGGGCTAGCTGCTGGATGTGAACAGACTCACTTGTGGACCATGTAAGTGCTCCGGGAGCTGCAGCCAGGCACTGGCACTTGACGTGAAACAGAGACAGACAGACGCGGTTGATGTGTGGAATGACATTGCCAGACGGCAGGTGAGAGCAAAGCCGCGGCTTCATTGTTGTGCACAGACATTCACAGCTTTGTGTACTTTAGGGAGATCCGTGTAACATGATATGCAAACACGGCTCCCTTTGAATTACCGTCTTTAAGAATCTGTATATTATATTTATGTCATTCACTGGGGATCGATTACCCCATATAAGTGTAGAATTTAACAGTATAACGGAAGATTATCATATATTATCCATTGAAAGCAATCATCTGTGCTGTCCACATGTACATCGTCTATCTTCAGTGGAAAATTGAGTAACTTTCACCCGATATAAAGAGGACAATGGGCCTGATTCAGACCCACTCGCGAGCGGCTGTCCGCTCGCAAGTGGGTCGATGTTATGCACTGAGCATGCGCACGACGGAGGGAGCTCCGTCGTGCGCATGCGCCAGACACGACGAGCGAAGGAAAGTCCTTCGCTCGTTGTGTCCGATCAAAGGGGGCGTGCTGTCAATGTTGATTGACAGCACGCCCCCTTTGGTGGGCGTGCCGGGGGAGTGCCTCCCTGACGGGGGCGTTCCCACGGGAACGCCTCCCGTCAGAAGCCGGCCCTGACATCACTAGTGATGTCAGTGGGAGTGATTTTGGCTCTGATAGAGCCAAAATCACTCCGGAGCTTGCGGTTGAAAACCTCAACCGCAGGCTCCGGCTCGCAATTTAGATGGTCGCGATGGTCAAGACCATCGCGGCCATCAAACTGCACGCTCGTATAGGCTGTGGGTGGTGACCCACAGCTATACGAGCGTCCAGGAGGACGCTCCATGAAAATGGAGCCCGGCCCTCATTCAGAGCGTGCGCTCTGCTCAGAGCGTACGGCTCTGAATGAGGGCCAATATCCTTACACAGTAACAAAAAGTAAATTGGCTACTATGAGTGATCACTATACAATTAGCTTAGTCTTATTTAGTATTTAGGATTAATAAAATTGTGTGTATAGATATATGCTATGGTTTTATAAATACAACTGGTTGTTTCTATTTTATAGATTGTATTGTACAAATATATATATACTCTTTTATGTATTAGAAAATACTATATATTAATAGATTGTATTGTACAAATATATATACTCTTTTATGTATTAGAAAATACTATATATAAGTATATATACTATATAAGAATTTTTTATTTCACGATATTAATACCAATAGCGCAAATTATCCTGAAACAACAGTACTTAGTAGTGGATAAGGTAACTGTTGGCAGTTTTCTACTTGCCCAGCTGACGGACGTGCCTGGCACAGCAAATAGGTATCCAGTATAAGACTGTCTGTCATCTTCATCAGCTCAACAATTGGCATCAAAGAATGGTTGTAGCTCTAAAGTTTCTGTTTTTTTGTGCTTAAATCTTGTCCCTTTCAGGTATTTGAAGAAGCACTTAATGGCTGCCCAGTGCTATTTCCAAGGATTCACTGCAAATTGGCTCACATGGTGCTGATAGCATGGACTAAGGGCCAGATTCATTACGGATCACAGCTGAGAGTATGCACGCAGACCCACTGCGAAAATATGCAAATTTTTGCAATTGCCATGCCGTCGCAGCACAACATAAGGACAGCCACTTCCCCTTACCCACATCCGTAATACATTGCAACTCTGCAAAACCATCAGTAACAGTGAGTACCATCGGAGCCTCATGCACAATTGCACAAGCTCTGACCTTACTCAGAAATTGCTAACCTTAGCGCACGCAGGGAGATCTCAAGCTGTGTATGCCATCGCAGTGACTAATTTATGCACGTCCCTGTAATGACATTCAAACGCACTGACACGCCTGTGTTTCGCTGACCACCCCCGTCAACACCCCCAAACACTCACTTCCTGTCAATCGCTCTGCACTGGGTTTGCGTGGCCACTGAGATCGCTGTACGATTGCAGTGATGCCTTCACTTAAATGCACTGCAATGCATACGCATGCACAGAATGTAACAATCAGCCATGTGTATGCGTAATCGCAATAGTGACCCGTAATGAATCAGGCCCTATGTCCGGCTGTGTGCCAATGCTTGCATATATCAAAGTCCCAATAGTACTTTGGTAAGGAATTTGTAATCATATCTTCAATTTCTGCATCTGTCTTCGGACACGTGCTGTAGCTTTTGAGGTTTTTATGCTTTTGTCGATTGGTGTACTGACTGCTTTAGTATCTATCATCCCAAACTTGTTAAGCATTAACAGTCCTAGATGATATTAACAGTCCAAGCACTTAGGTTTTGACTAATTCTCAGACCTAGCAATTGGTGCGCTGGTCCAAGGTCTTTGAGCTTTAATGTTACTTTGCAACAACTTGACATTGGCTGTTTGTTATCTTGACTGTACCTTGCAAAATGTGAAAAGATCTCTCTGTAGTCAAAGCTGGATTTTTGAGTGCAACCCTTGGCAACAAGTTGAGGTTTGTAGCAAGTAAGACAATGTTAAGTTTCTTGCATAAAAATTAAGAACCACTTGTGTTTGACTGTTTTATGATCATTTGGCCAGCCCACAAAAGTCCCTGTGTCATTGTAATCTAAAGCTGTAAACTCTTAATCTATAGCTGATTTCCACTCTTGCCAGTCACTGTTGACTTTGCTTCTTGGAGGGTTTGAGGTTCACAACACAGATGGCAAATTCATTGCAATACCTTTTAGGAGGTTTTACAATGTTGCTCCTCATAGAGGTCCTGTTCTGTGGTTGATCACTTGAGCCTATGGTTTCAGCCTCTGACACTCTTCCAGCTGTAGGCATATCAAAACAAATAACACATTTTTGTGGTGTAACAATCTCCTGTCTATATTTAATTGATGTGGTCTTGTATGACACTACAACTGTTAGCCAACTTGTTGCTTACCCTTAATGCAACTTTCTTACCATGGTCTTCCAAAATTGTTCACTGGCATTTGCCATGCCATCCATGTGCTTCTATACACTGACCCAGTCTCCTATATCACAGTTCCATGGACTGATTGGAATAGTCTTCAGTGTCCAGGATTTACAGTATTTGACATTGAATTACTGTTGCAATTACAATCCCTCTTTTGTACACAACAGATTGACCCTCTTCTAATTGGACTTTGTATCCCTTCTCAATATACTGATGGCAATCAGATTGCAATCAGATTGGTTCCTAGATCTGGCACAAATAGTACATCTTCTATGTCCAAGACAATTGTCATTGTCCCGACTTTCATGGCATTTAGGACTTTATCTCCTATTTCACTGACATATACAGGATCACATGGCTTTAGTAACTTGAACAAACTTTTGGTACAGCTGAAGTGCCTTGTGGTTCCTGAATCCATGTGCCAGCAGTTCTTCAGGTGACTGTATGCTACATTCAACACTGATTTATTTCTTCTATCATGCTTTTGTGATAAAAGTACCAAATAGTTCACTCGCTCTGCCTTTTGTCCCAACTTGTGACTCTATTGACCCCATGAGCTCATTTGGGTTGGGATTATCACCCCAGTCAATGGTAACTTTCCACAGCTTCTCCCGCTTTAATTGCTTCTCCATGGCAAACTTCCATGTTGTGTAGTTTTCTGAGCGTGTCATTTTTACAAAGCTTATAGTAGCCCGCTTCACTGTATTTTTTACCTCATGAATAATGGATTTTTTCATACTCTCTCAGCTCCTCTTATTCTATATTGCTGCAGCATTTTTCTTGGTGTCACTGATCTTCACTGTTGTCTGGTCATGCTGGTGGTCTGGGCACATTAGTAACCTGGTTTCATGCCCTAATGGCAGACATTACGATCATAGGTGGCAGCGGTGTGCATTGAAAGTTAGTCCACAGGGCAGGGCAGTTTAACAAGGTGAAGGTTTATTAATCAGGTAGAAGTGGGTATAGGTCAACACAGGATTTACAGTAGGTACAGGATTTCAGGTTTAGCCAGTTGCAGGCAGGAACATTCAGGTTTGCTGGGAATTGTGGTGTGCCAGGTTGCACTCACTATATAGAGATTAATCAGTGGTGGCAGCAAGATGCTTGATATAGTAAGCAATGATTATATCATGTATATAGGGGTCACAGTACATTCTCACATTATGGGAGATACTCAGGGGCACATATGTAAATTGTGACAGATAGAGAAAAAAAGCGCAGAGTAATAGCGCAAATTGGGGGTCACAGCAGCTGCTGAAAGTTCTAGTGCCCGACGACATCAGCAGTAAACAGAAACAGTAAACCTTCTCATACATCAAATAACATTTACCCAAAATGGCCAATAAAGTATTTTTGTTTTTTATTGAAGTTTCAAGACAGTGAACTACAGTAAGAACAAATGTGAATATAAATGCCCTATCAGCATGTCAGAGTTGTACAATTGTATTTTACTTAAACAATCTATAACCACTTATCTAAAATATTGACAAAGACATCCCTTAGGAATTAAAAATGGAATTAAAAGCTTGGCTACCTTTAATTAAAAAATTAAGTAAACCATATATGGTGGCAAAGAAAGAACGGCAGCTGTTCACTTACCGTACTTCTTACGCCTACAGGATGACAAAATGCAGGGCCAATTGTCTTCACAACGCAAGTGATAGGTTTCCAACTCAGCTAATACAGCAATGAAAGGCCTGGCCAGAAAGCCATTGCTACAGACCTCAGTAGGGAAAAACCAGGATAATTAATTTACCGAAAAAGGAGTCATCAAAATAAAAAAATATTTTAGCTCGCAAAGTAAAAGGAGAAGTCAACAAACAACAAAGGACAGAAAAGGGAGGAGGAGAAGGAGATAAAAAAAGAGGCAGAGCCCTGCTTTGGTTGAAACTATCAATCTTCCCTACTCCAAAAACATATCCCCTAATAACAAACGGATAGGCTAACCAAACTGTACAAAATAAATCCAGTAATTCCCTGAATTCCTACCCATGGACTAGAAAATGATAATGCATTCAAACATTTGTTTTGGCAGTTTTTGCCATCTTAAACAAAGTGCAAACAATGAAAAGGAAGAATATGGCAGCCCAACAAGACCTACCCAGTACCATTTTAAAAAGGAAAACATCTACCACATTAAATGTTGGTGGGGGTCCTGATTTTTTTGGATGGAGGAGATCTGAACAATAGAGTTCCCCAATCTGAGGAAATTGTAATTCTTTGAGTAGTGTTGGTTTTTATGGTCAGTTGCGATCACTAAACAATAGCTACAAGTTGGGGACCTGTGTTTTTGTAGCAGAATGGGGGAGACAGGGGAGTTTATTTCCTCCTTTACCCCATCCCATGCATTATAAAAAAAAAATTCTAGTGCCAAGTTGGTATGACACAGGATTGAAGGTAGCCTGAAGGTGGAGGGTATGGTGGCCTTAGTACAGCTTGGACCAGACTGGCATTGCATTCTGTATTCTCAAGCGGACAGCAAGAAGAAATCTAATTTGATGACGTCTTTGTTTGAACCTGGTGTTGAGCCATTACCCTGGTTGGGGAAAACCTCTCAGGACAAGCATTTTTCGGACAAGCATTTTTCCAGATGCCCCAAACAATCTGAAAGGGGAATCATGAGAGAAAATAAGTTTACCCCAGTCCTCAGCAGTCCAATCCCTGTACCTTTTGCAGAATATCAGTCTGTCCCTAATGTTTTTCCTGGAGAGAAGTGACTACTTTACTGCCCTTCTTGACACCAGGCCATCCTCCAAAAGTCTCCATCCGGTGTCATGCCAACAGTAAAGCATTCTGAGACCATTCATGTGTGGGGTTGCTTCTCAGCCAAGGGAGTGGGTTCACTTACAATTTTGCCTATGAACACAGCCCTGAATAAAGAATGGTACCAAAATATCCTTAAAGAGCAACTTCTCCCAACTATCCAAGAAGAATTTGGTGACGAACAATGCCTTTTCCAGCATGATGGAGCACCAAAAGTAGGTGGCTCGGGGAACAAAACATCAAAATTTTGGGTCCATGGCCAGGAAACTCCCCAGACCTTAATCCCATTGAGAACTTGTGGTCTATCCTCGAGGGGAATGGACAAACCAAAACCCACAAATTCTGACAAACTCCAAGCATTGATTAGGCAATAATGGGCGGCCATCAGTCAGTGAGTGGCCCAGAAGTTGACTGACTGCATGCCAGGGTGAATTGCAGAGGTCTTGGAAAAGAAGGATCAACACTGCAAATATTGACTCTTTCCATAAACGTAATGTAATCGGCAATAAAATCCTTTGACACTTATGAAATACTTGTGTTACTTCAGTACACCATAGTAACATCTGACACTTATGAAATGCTGCAATGTTATGTAAGTATACCATAGTAACATCTGACAAATAGGTCTAAAAACACTGATGCAGCAACCTTTGCGAAAACCAACACTTGTGTCATTCTCATAACTTTTAACCTTAGCTATAAAGGCCTTTGCCGAAATGTAAAACACTATGGTCAGTTTGTTATTTTATCTTCATCAAATACAGTGAAGATGTATGTCATGTTCCTGCAACCTACAAAAAGTTTTAAAGCAATTCATATTGAGTCTGTTGATATGATAATAGCATGTAGTAATTATTATCAAAGGATAAACGAGTATGACTGTCAGCACATGTCATCAAGATAGCATACCTCATGTAAATACTCATAGACGCCTTCAGAGGGGTAAAGCTAGAACTATTGTACTGGGCCCTGGACCACAGGGGAGCCCGAAGCGCTCCAATGATCCCACTTGTGAAATGAGTCTTATACACATGTAGATATCTGCCTAAAGGTGCATACACATGTAAAGATTTTCTGTCCAACCATCCAACTAGTTGATTGGTTGGAATGAAAATCTGGTAAGGTATGAAAGCAAATGACAATCAGCAATTTGCTCCCAAACGCAGGAAATGGACAAAAACTGTAGTTTGAACAAATTGTTTAGATCAAATATTTAACAAACTTGACTGACCAACCATTTTCATCTATTTTCTGACATTCATGAGCAATTTGCTGATCATCAGTTACTTCCATACATTATCAGATTTTCATTCCAACCAATCAACTAGTTGGAAGGTTGGACAGAAAATCTTTATGTGTGTACCCAGTTTAAGAAGCAGTTTGCTGTCAGGATTACCAGTGTGCTGTGGGTCCTTTGCAATTGATCTTTCCTCCCCAAGTGTGTCTCTTTCCTTCCCCCTCCCCAAGTGTGTTTCTTTCCTTCCTCCTCGCCATGTATGCTTCTTTCCATCCCCCTCCCCATGTATGCCTCTTTCCTTCCTCCTCCCCAAGTGTGCCTCTTTCCTTCTCACTCCCCAAGTGTGTCAATTTCCTTCCTCCTCCCAAACTGTGCCCCTTTCCTTCTCCTTCCCCAAGTTTGCGTCTTTCCTTCCCCCTCCCCGATTATGTCTCTTTCCTTCTCCCTCACCAAGTGTGCCTATTTCCTTCCCCCTCCCCAAGTGTTCCTCTTTCTTTCCCCTCCCCAAGTATTCCTCTTTCCTTCCCCCTCCCCAATTGTTCCTCTTTCCATTCCCCTCCCCGAGTGTGTCTCTATCCTCTCCCATCCCCAAGCGAGCCCCTTTCCTTCCTCTTCCCCAAGGGTTCCTCTTTCCTTACCCCTCCCCTAGTGTGTCTCTTTCCTTCTCCCTCCCCAACTGTGCCTCTTTCCTTCCCCTCCCAGAGTGTGTCTCTTTTCTTCCTCCTCGCCATATATGCCTCTTTCCTTCTCACTCCCCAAGTGTGGATCTTTCCTTCCTCCTCCCCATGTATGCTTCTATCCCTCCTCCTCCCCATGTATGCCTCTTTCCTTCCCCCTCCCCAAGGGTGCCTCTTTACTTCCCCCTCCCCAAGTGTGTCTATATCCTTCCTCCTCCCAATGTATACCTTTTTCCTTCCCCCTCGCCAACAGTGCCTCTTTCCTTCCCCCTCCCAAGTGTATCTATTTCCTTCCATCTCCCCATGTATACCTTTCTCCTTCTCCCTCCCCAATTGTGCCTATTTCCTACCCCCTCCCAAAGTGTGCCCCTTTCCTTATCCTTCCCCAAGTGTGTGTCTTTCCTTCCCCCTACCCAAGTATTCCTCTTTCATTCCCCTCTGTCCTTCACCCTCTCCAAGTGTGTCTCTTTCCTTTCTCCTCCCTAAGTGTGCCTCTTTACTTCCCCCTCCCCAAGTGTGCCGCTTTCCTTCCCCTTCCCCAAGTGTGTCTCATTCCTTCCTCCTCACCATGTACGCCTCTTTCCTTCTCCCTCCCCAAGTGTGCCTATTTCCTTCATCCGCCCCATGTATGCTTCTTTCCTTCCTCCTCCCCATGTATACCTCTTTCCTTCCCCCTCCCCAAGTGAGCCTCTTTCCTCTCCCCTCCCCAAGTGTGTCTATCTCCTTCCTCCTCCACATACATACCTTTTTCCTTCCCCCTCCCCAAGTGTGCCTCTTTCCTTCTCCCTCCCCAAGTGTGGCTATTTCCTTTCTCCTTCCAATGTTTACCTTTCTCCTTCTCCCTCCCCAATTGTGCCTATTTCCTTCCCCCTCCCAAAGTGTACCCATTTCCATCTCCTTCCCCAAGTGTGCGTCTTTCCTTCCCTCTTCCCAAATGGTCCACTTTCCTTCCCCCTCCCCATGTGTGCCTCTTTCTGTTACCCTCAACAAGTATTCCTCTTTCCTTCCACCTACCCAATTGTGTCTCTTTTCTGCTCCCTCCCCAAGTGTGCGTCTTTGCATCCCACTCCCCAAGTATTCCTCTTTCCTTCCCCCTCCCCAAGTGTTCCTCTTTCCTTACCCCTCCCCAAGTATTCCTCTTTCCTTCCACCCTACCCAAGTGTTCCTCTTTCCTTCCCCCTCCCTGAGTGTGCCTCTTTCCTCCCCCCTTTCCCAAGTGGGCCCTTTTCCTTCACAAGTGTGCCAAGTGTTCCTCTTTCCTTCCCCCTCCCCGAGTGTTTCTCTTCTCTTTCCTTCTCCCTCCCCAAGAGTTCCACTTTCCTTCTCCCTCCCCAAGTTTGTCTATTTCCTTCCTCCTCCCCATGTATACCTTTCTCCATCTCCCTCCCCAATTGTGCCTATTTCCTTCCCCCTCCAAAAGTGTGCCCCTTTCCTTCTCCTTCCCCAAGTGTGCGTCTTTCATTCCCCCTCACCAAGTGTTCCTCTTTCATTCCCCCTCCCCGAGTGTGTCTCTTTCCTACCCCCTCCCCAAGTGAGGCTTTTTCCTTTACCCTCACCAAGTGTTCCTCTTTCCTTCCACCTCCCCAAGTGTTACTCTTTCTTTCCTCCTCCCCGAGTGTGTCTCTTTCTTCCCCCCTCCCCAAGTGTGCCCCTTTCCTTCTCACTGCCCAAGTGTTCCTCTTTCCTTCTCCCTCCCCCAAGTGTGCATCTTATCTTTCCATTCTCCAAGTGTGTCTCTTTCCTTCCTCCTCGCCATGTATGCCTCTTTCCTTCTCCCTCCCCAAGTGTGCCTCTTTCCTACTCCCTCCCCGAGTGTGCCTCATTCCTTCCTACTCCCCATGTTTGCTACTTTCCTTCCTCCTCCCCATGTATGCCTCTTTCCATCCCCCTCCCCAAGTGTGCCGCTTTCCTTCTCCCTCCCCAAGTGTGTCTATTTCTTTCCTCCTCCCGATTTATATCCTTTCTCCTTCTCCCTCCCCAATTGTGCCTATTTCATTCCCCCTTCCAAAGTGTTCCCCTTTCCTTCTCCTACCGCAAGTGTGCATCTTTCCTTTGCCCTCCCCAAGTGTTCCTCTTTCCTTCCCCCTCCCTGAGTGTGTCTCTTTCCTTCCTTTTCCCTGAGTGTGTCTCTTTCCGTCCCCCTCGCCAAGTGTTCCTCTTTCCTTCACCCTCCCCAAGTGTTCCTCTTTCCTTCACCCTCCCCATGTGTGTCTATTTCCTTCCTCCACGCCATGTAGGCCTCTTTCCTTCTCCATCCACAAGTGTGCCTCTTTCCTTCCTCCTCCCCTTGTATGCTTCTTTCCTTCCTCCTCCTCATCTATTCATCTTTCCTTCCCCCTCCCCAAGTGTGATTCTTTCCTTCCCCCTCCGGAAGTGTGCCTCTTTATTTTCCCCCTCCCCAAATGTGTCTATTTCCTTCCTCCTCCCCATGTATACTTTTTCCTTTTTCCCTCCCCAAATATGCCTCTTTCCTTCTCCCTCCCCAAGTTTGTGTATTTCCTTCCTCCTCCCCATATAAACCTTTTGCCTTCTCCCTCCCCAATTGTACCTATTTCCTTCCCCCTCAAAAAGTGTGCCCCTTTCCTTCTACATACCCAAGTGTCCGTCTTTCCTTCCCCCTCCCCAAGTTTTCCTCTTTCTTTCCCCCTCCCCAAGTGTTCCACTTTACTTCACCCTCTCCAAGTGTTCCTCTTTCCTTACCCCTCCCCGAGTGTGTCTCTTTCCTTCTCCCTCCCCAAGTGTCCCTCTTTCCTTCTCCCTCCCCGATTGTGTCTCTTTCCTTCTTCCTCCCCAAGGGAGCCCCTTTCCTTCCTCCTCCCCAAGTGTACCTCTTTCCTTCCCCGTTCCCCTAGTGTGTCTCTTTCCTTCCCCCTCCCCAAGTGTGCCTCTTTCCTTCTTTCTCCCCAAGTGTGTCTATTTCTTTCCTCCTCCCCATGTATAAGTTTCTCGTTCTCCATCCCCAATTGTGCCTATTTCCTTTCCCCTCCAAAAGTGTGCCCCTTTCCTTCTCCCTACACAAATGTGTGTCTTTCCTTTCCCCAACCCCAAGTGTTCCTCTTTCATTCCCCCTCCCCAAGTGTTCCTCTTTCCTTCACCCTCCCCGAGTGTGTCTCTTTCCTTCTTCTTCTTCACCATGTCTACCTTTTTCCTTCCCCCTCCCCAAGTGTGTCTCTTTCCTTCTCCCTCCCCAAGTGTGCCTCTTTCCTTTACCCCTCCCCAAGTGTTGCTCTTTCCTTCACCCCCAAGTGTGCCTCTATCCTTCCCCCCCATAAGTGTGCCTCTTTACTTCCCCCTCCCCGAGTGTGTATCTTTCCTTCTCCCTCCTCAAGTGTGCCTCTTTCCTTAACACTCTCCAAGTGTGCCTCTTTCCTTCCTCCTCCCCTTGTATACTTTTTCCTTCGCGTACCCAAGTGTGCCTCTTTCCTTCTCCCTCCCCAAGTTTGTCTATTTCCTTCTCCCTCCCCAATTGTGCCTATTTCCTTCCCCCTCTAAAAGTGTGCCCCTATCCTTCTCCTTCCCAAAGTGTGCATCTTTCCTTCTCCATCCCCAAGTGATCCTCTTTCATTCCCCCTCCCCAAGTGTTCCTCTTTCCTTCCCCCTCCTCGAGTGTGTCTCTTTCCTTCTCCCTCCCCAAGTGTGCCTCTTTCGTTTGCAATGACTAAGTGTGTCTCTTTCATTCCTCCTCGCCATGTATGCCTCTTTGCTTCTCCCTCCCCAAGTGTGCCTCTTTCCCTCTCCCTCCCCAAGTGTGCCTATTTGCTTCCTCCTCCCCATGTATGCTTCTTTCCTTCCTCCTTCCCATGTATGCCTATTTCCTTACCCATCCCCAAGTGTTCCTCTTTTCTTCTCTCTCCCCAAGTGTGACTATTTCTTTCCTCCTCCCCATGTATACCTTTCTCCTTCTCCCTCCCCTATGGTGCATATTCCCTTCCACCTCCAAAAGTGTGCCCCTTTCCTTCTCCATCCCCAAGTGTGCATCTTTCCTTCCCCCTCTCCAAGTGTTCCTCTTTCATTTCCCCTCCCTAAGTGTTCCTCTTTCCTTCCCCCTCCCCAAGTGTTCCCCTTTTCTTCAACCTCCCCGAGTGTGACTCTTTCCATCCCCCTCCCCAAGTGTCCCTCTTTCCTTCCCCCTCACTGAGTGTGTCTCTTTCATTCCCCATCCTCAAGTGTGCCTCTTTCCTTTCCCCTCCCCGAATGTGTCTCTTTCCTTCTCCCTACCCAACTGTGCATCTTTACTTTCTCTTCCCCAAGTTTGTCTATTTCCTTCCTCCTCCTCATGTTTACTTTTACCTTCCCGTACCCAAGTGTGCCTCTTTCCTTCTCCCTCCCCAATTGTGCATATTTCCTTCCCCCTCCAAAAGTGTGCCCCTTTCCATCTCCTTTCCAAAGTGTGCATCTTTCCTTCCCCCTCCCCAAGTGTTCCTCTTTCATTCCCCCTCCCCAAGTGTTCCTCTTTCCTTCCCTATCCTCGAGTGTGTCTCTTTCCTTCTCCCTCCCCAAGTGTGCCTCTTTCCTTTCCACTCCGAAAGGGTGTCTCTTTCTTTCCTCCTCGCCATGTATGCTTATTTCCTTCTTCCTCCCCATGTATGCTTCTTTCCTTCCTCCTCCCCATGTATGCCTCTTTCCTTCCCCCTCCCCAAGTGTGCCACTTTCCTTCTCCGCCCCAAGTGTGCCTATTTCTTTCCTCCTTCCCATGTATACCTTTCTCCTTCTCCCTCCCCAATTGTGCCTATTTCCTTCCCCCTCCAAAAGTATGCCCCTTTCCTTCTCTCTTCCCAAGTGTGCATCTTTCCTTCCCCCTCCCCAAGAGTTTCCTCTTTCATTCCCCATCCCCGAGTGTGCCTCTTTTCTTCTCCCTACCGAACTGTGCCTCTTTCCTTTCCCTTCCCCAAGTGTTCCTCTTTCCTTCCCACTCCCCAAGTGTCCCTCTTTCCTTCACCCTCCCCGAGTGTTTCTCTTTCCTTCTTCCTCACCATGTCTACATTTTTCCTTCCCCCTCCCTAAGTGTGTCTCTTTACTTATACCTCCCCAATTGTGCCTCTTTCTTTTACCCCTCCCCAAACGTTGCTCTTTCCTTACCCTCCAAGTATTCCTCTTTCCTTCCCCCTGCTCTTGTGGTCCTCTTTTCTGCGCCCTCCCTAAGTGTGCCTCTTTCCTTCCCCCTCCCCGAGTGTGTCTCTTTTCTTCTCCCTACCGAACTGTGCCTCTTTCCTTTCCCTTCCCCAAGTGTTCCTCTTTCCTTCCCACTCCCCAAGTGTCCCTCTTTCCTTCACCCTCCCCGAGTGTTTCTCTTTCCTTCTTCCTCACCATGTCTACATTTTTCCTTCCCCCTCCCTAAGTGTGTCTCTTTACTTATACCTCCCCAATTGTGCCTCTTTCTTTTACCCCTCCCCTAACGTTGCTCTTTCCTTACCCTCCAAGTATTCCTCTTTCCTTCCCCCTGCTCTTGTGGTCCTCTTTTCTGCCCCCTCCCTAAGTGTGCCTCTTTCCTTCCCCCTCCCCGAGTGTGTCTCTTTCCTTCCCCCTCCTCAATTCTGCCTCTTTACTTCCACCTCTCCAATTGTGCCTTTTTCCTTCCCCCTCCCCAAGTGTGTCTATTTCTTTCCTCCTCCCTATGTATACTTTTTCCTTCCCACACCAAAGTGTGCCTTTTTCCTTCCCCCTCCCCAAGTGTGTCTATTTCTTTCCTCCTCCCTATGTATACTTTTTCCTTCCCACACCCAAGTGTGCCTCTTTCCTTCTCCCTCCCTACATTTATCTATTTCCTTCTCGCTCCCCAATTGTGCCTATTTCCTTCCCCCTCCAAAAGTGTGCCCCTTTCCATCTCCTTTCCAAAGTGTGCATCTTTAATTCCCCCTCCGCAAGTGTTCCTCTTTCATTCCCCATCCTCGAGTGTGTCTCTTTCCTTCTCCCTCCCCAAGTGTGCCTCTTTCCTTTCCACTCCGAAAGGGTGTCTCTTTCTTTCCTCCTCGCCATGTATGCCTCTTTCTTTCTCCCTCCCCAAGTGTGCCTCTTTCCTTCTCCCTCCCCGAGTGTGCCTCTTTCTTTCTCCCTCCCCAAGTGTGCTTATTTCCTTCCTCCTCCCCATGTATGCTTCTTTCCTTCCTCCTCCCCATGTATGCCTCTTTCCATCCCCCTCCCCAAGTGTGCCACTTTCCTTCTCCGCCCCAAGTGTGCCTATTTCTTTCCTCCTTCCCATGTATACCTTTCTCCTTCTCCCTCCCCAATTTTGCCTATTTCCTTCCCCCTCCAAAAGTATGCCCCTTTCCTTCTCTCTTCCCAAGTGTGCATCTTTCCTTCCCCCTCCCCAAGTGTTTCTTCTTTCATTCCCCCTCCCCGAGTGTGCCTCTTTTCTTCTCCCTACCCAACTGTGCCTCTTTCCTTTCCCTTCCCCAAGTGTTCCTCTTTCCTTCCCACTCCCCAAGTGTCCCTCTTTCCTTCACCCTCCCCGAGTGTTTCTCTTTCCTTCTTCCTCACCATGTCTACATTTTTCCTTCCCCCTCCCCAAGTGTGTCTCTTTACTTATACCTCCCCAAATGTGCCTCTTTCTTTTACCCCTCCCCAAACGTTGCTCATTCCTTACCGTCCAAGTATTCCTCTTTCCTTCCGCCTGCTCTTGTGGTCCTCTTTTCTGCCCCCTCCCTAAGTGTGCCTCTTTCCTTCCCCCTCCCCAAGTGTGTCTCTTTAATTCCCCCTCCTCAATTCTGCCTCTTTACTTCCACCTCTCCAATTGTGAGTTTTTCCTTCCCCTTCCCAAGTGTGTCTATTTCTTTCCTCCTCCCTATGTATACTCTTTCCTTCCCATACCCAAGTGTGCCTCTTTCCTTCTCCCTCCCTACATTTATCTATTTCCTTCTCCCTCCCCAATTGTGCCTATTTCCTTCCCCCTCCAAAAGTGTGCCCCTTTCCATCTCCTTTCCAAAGTGTGCATCTTTCCTTCCCCCTCCCCAAGTGTTCCTCTTTCCTTCCCCATCCTCGAGTGTGTCTCTTTCCTTCTCCCTCCCCGAGTGTGCCTCTTTCCTTCTCCCTCCCCAAGTGTGCTTATTTCCTTCCTCCTCCCCATGTATGCTTCTTTCCTTCCTCCTCCCCATGTATGCCTCTTTCCTTCCCCCTCCCCAAGTGTGCCTCTTTCCTTCTCCGCCCCAAGTGTGTCTATTTCTTTCCTCCTCCCCATGTATACCTTTCTCCTTCTCCCTCCCCAATTGTGCCTATTTCCTTCCCCCTCCAAAAGTATGCCCCTTTCCTTCTCCCTTCCCAAGTGTGCATCTTTCTTTCCCCCTCCCCAAGTGTTTCCTCTTTCATTCCCCCTCCCCAAGTGTTCCTCTTTCCTTCCCCCTCCCCAAGTCTTCCTCTTTTCTTCCCCCTCCCCAAGTGTCCCTCTTTCCTTCCCCATCCCCGAGTGTGTCTCTTCCCTTCTCCCTACCCAACTATGCCTCTTTCCTTTCCCTTCCCCAAGTGTTCCTCTTTCCTTCCCACTCCCCAAGTGTCCCTCTTTCCTTCACCCTCCCCTAGTGTGTCTCTTTCCTTCCCCCTCTCCAAGTGTGCCTTTTTCCTTCTCCCTCCCCAAGTGTGTCTATTTCTTTCCTCCTCCCCATGTATACCTTTCTCCTTCTCCCTCCCCAATTGTGCCTATTTCCTTTCCCCTCCAAAAGTGTGCCCCTTTCCTTCTCCCTCCCCAAATGTGCGTCTTTCCTTTCCCCCACCCCAAGTTTTCCTTTTTCTTTCTCCCTCCCCAAGTGTTCCTCTTTCCTTCCTCCTCTCCAAGTGTGTCTCTTTCCTTCTTCCTCCCCAAGTGAGCCCCTTTCCTTCCTCCTCCCCAAGTGTAACTCTTTCCTTCCCCGTTCCCCTAGTGTGACTCTTTCCTTTCCCCTCTCCAAGTGTGCCTCTTTCCTTCCTCCTCCACTTGTATACTTTTTCCTTCGCGTACCCAAGTGTGCATCTTTCCTTCTCCCTCCCCAAGTTTGTCTATTTCCTTCTCCCTCCCCAATTGTGCCTACTTCCTTCCCCCTCCAAAAGTGTGCCCCTATCCTTCTCCTTCCCAAACTGTGCATCTTTCCTTCTCCATCCCCAAGTGTTCCTCTTTCATTCACCCTCCCCAAGTGTTCCTCTTTCCTTCCCCCTCCCCAAGTGTGCCTCTTTCCTTCACCTTCCCCAAGTGTGTCTATTTCTTTTCTTCTCCCCATGTATACCTTTCTCCTTCTCTCTCCCCAATTGTGCCTATTTTCTTTCCCCTCCAAAAGTGTGCCCCTTTCCTTCTCCCTCCCCAAATGTGCATCTTTCCTTTCCCCCACCCCAAGTGTTCCTCTTTCATTCCCCCTCCCCAAATGTTCCTCTTTCCTTCACCCCCCACGAGTGTGTATCTTTCCTTCTTCCTCACCCTGTCTACCTTTTTCCTTCCCCCTCTTTACATCTCCCTCCCCAAGTGTGATTCTTTCTTTTTCCCCTCCCCAAGTATTGCTCTTTCCTCACCCCCAAGCGTGCCTCTTTCCTTTCCCCCCATAAGTGTGACTCTTTCCTTCCCCCTCCCCGAGTGTGTCTCTTTCCTTCTCCCTACCCAACTGTGCCTCTTTCCTTTCCCTTCCCCAAGTGTGTCTATTTCCTTCCTCCTCCCCATGTTTACTTTTTCCTTCCCGTACCCAAGTGTGCCTCTTTCCTTCTCCCTTCCCAAGTTTGTCTGTTTCCTTCTCCCTCCCCAATTGTGCATATTTCCTTCCCCCTCCAAAAGTGTGCCCAGTTCCATCTCCTTTCCAAAGTGTGCATCTTTCCTTCCCCCTCCCCAAGTGATCCTCTTTCATTCCCCCTCCCCAAGTGTTCCTCTTTCCATCCATCCTCGAGTGTGTCTCTATACTTCTCCCTCCCCAAGTGTGCCTTTTTCCTTTCCACTCGGAAAGGGTGTCTCTTTCTTTCCTCCTCGCCATATATGCCTCTTTCCTTCCCCCTCCCCAAGTGTGCCTCTTTCCTTCTCCCTCCCCGAGTGTGTCTCTTTCCTTCTCCCTCCCCAAGTGTGCTTATTTCCTTCTTCATCCCCATGTATGCTTCTTTCCTTCCTCCTCCCCATGTATGCCTCTTTCCTTCCCCCTCCCCAAGTGTGCCACTTTCCTTCTCTGCCCCAAGTGTGCCTATTTCTTTCCTCCTTCCCATGTATACCTTTCTCCTTCTCCCTCCTCAATTGTGCCTATTTCCTTCCCCCTCCAAAAGTATGCCCCTTTCCTTCTTCCTTACCCAAGTGTGCATCTTTCCTTCCCCCTCCCCAAGTGTTTCCTCTTTCATTTCCCCTCCCCAAGTTTTCCTCTTTCCTTCCCCCTCCCCAAGTGTTCCTCTTTCCTTAACCCTCCCCGAGTGTGTCTCTTTCCTTCCCCCTCCCCAAGTGTTCCTCTTTCCTTCCCCCTCCCCAAGTGTTCCTCTTTCCTTCCCACTCCCCAAGTGTCCCTCTTTCCTTCACCCTCCCCGAGTGTTTCTCTTTCCTTCTTCCTCACCATGTCTACATTTTTCCTTCCACCTCCCCAAGTGTGTCTCTTTACTTATACCTCCCGAAGTGTGCCTCTTTCTTTTTCCCCTCCCCAAACGTTGCTCTTTCCTTCCACTCCAAGTGTTCCTCTTTCCTTCCCCCTGCTCTTGTGTGCCTCTTTCCTTTCCCCTCCCCGAGTGTGCCTCTTTCCTTCTCCCTCCCCAAGTGTGCTTATTTCCTTCCTCCTCCCCATGTATGCTTCTTTCCATCCTCCTCCCCATGTATGCCTCTTTCCTTCCCCCTCCCCAAGTGTGCCTCTTTCCTTCTCCGCCCCGTGTGTCTATTTCTTTCCTCCTCCCCATGTATACCTTTCTCCTTCTCCCTCCCCAATTGTGCCTATTTCCTTCCCCCTCCAAAAGTATGCCCCTTTCCTTCTCCCTTCCCAAGTGTGCATCTTTCTTTCCCCCTCCCCAAGTGTTTCCTCTTTCATTCCCCCTCCCCAAGTGTTCCTCTTTCCTTCCCCCTCCCCAAGTCTTCCTCTTTTCTTTCCCCTCCCCAAGTGTTCCTCTTTCCTTCCCCATCCCCGAGTGTGTCTCTTCCCTTCTCCCTACCCAACTATGCCTCTTTCCTTTCCCTTCCCCAAGTGTTCCTCTTTCCTTCCCACTCGCCAAGTGTCCCTCTTTCCTTCACCCTCCCCTAGTGTGTCTCTTTCCTTCCCCCTCTCCAAGTGTGCCTTTTTCCTTCTCCCTCCCCAAGTGTGTCTATTTCTTTCCTCCTCCCCATGTATACCTTTCTCCTTCTCCCTCCCCAATTGTGCCTATTTCCTTTCCCCTCCAAAAGTGTGCCCCTTTCCTTCTCCCTCCCCAAATGTGCGTCTTTCCTTTCCCCCACCCCAAGTTTTCCTCTTTCTTTCTCCCTCCCCAAGTGTTCCTCTTTCCTTCCTCCTCTCCAAGTGTGTCTCTTTCCTTCTTCCTCCCCAAGTGAGCCCCTTTCCTTCCTCCTCCCCAAGTGTAACTCTTTCCTTCCCTGTTCCCCTAGTGTGCCTCTTTCCTTTCCCCTCTCCAAGTGTTCCTCTTTCCTTCCTCCTCCACTTGTATACTTTTTCCTTCGCGTACCCAAGTGTGCATCTTTCCTTCTCCCTCCCCAAGTTTGTCTATTTCCTTCTCCCTCCCCAATTGTGCCTACTTCCTTCCCCCTCCAAAAGTGTGTCCCTATCCTTCTCCTTCCCAAACTGTGCATCTTTCCTTCTCCATCCCCAAGTGTTCCTCTTTCATTCACCCTCCCCAAGTGTTCCTCTTTCCTTCCCCCTCCCCAAGTGTGCCTCTTTCCTTCACCTTCCCCAAGTGTGTCTATTTCTTTTCTTCTCCCCATGTATACCTTTCTCCTTCTCTCTCCCCAATTGTGCCTATTTTCTTTCCCCTCCAAAAGTGTGCCCCTTTCCTTCTCCCTCCCCAAATGTGCATCTTTCCTTTCCCCCACCCCAAGTGTTCCTCTTTCATTCCCCCTCCCCAAATGTTCCTCTTTCCTTCACCCCCCACGAGTGTGTATCTTTCCTTCTTCCTCACCCTGTCTACCTTTTTCCTTCCCCCTCTTTACATCTCCCTCCCCAAGTGTGATTCTTTCTTTTTCCCCTCCCCAAGTGTTGCTCTTTCCTCACCCCCAAGCGTGCCTCTTTCCTTTCCCCCCATAAGTGTGACTCTTTCCTTCCCCCTCCCCGAGTGTGTATCTTTCCTTCTCCCTCCTCAAGTGTGCCTCTTTCCTTCCCCCTCCCCGAATGTGTCTCTTTCCTTCTCCCTACCCAACTGTGCCTCTTTCCTTTCCCTTCCCCAAGTGTGTCTATTTCCTTCCTCCTCCCCATGTTTACTTTTTCCTTCCTGTACCCAAGTGTGCCTCTTTCCTTCTCCCTTCCCAAGTTTGTCTATTTCCTTCTCCCTCCCCAATTGTGCATATTTCCTTCCCCCTCCAAAAGTGTGCCCATTTCCATCTCCTTTCCAAAGTGTGCATCTTTCCTTCCCCCTCCCCAAGTGATCCTCTTTCATTCCCCCTCCCCAAGTGTTCCTCTTTCCATCCCCATCCTCGAGTGTGTCTCTATACTTCTCCCTCCCCAAGTGTGCCTTTTTCCTTTCCACTCCGAAAGGGTGTCTCTTTCTTTCCTCCTCGCCATGTATGCCTCTTTCCTTCTCCCTCCCCAAGTGTGCCTCTTTCCTTCTCCATCCCCGAGTGTGCTTATTTCCTTCCTCCTCCCCATGTATGCTTCTTTCCTTCCTCCTCCCCATGTATGCCTATTTCCTTCCCCCTCCCCAAGTGTGCCTCTTTCCTTCTCCCTCCCCAAGTGTGTCTATTTCTTTCCTCCTCCCAATGTATACCTTTCTCCTTCTCCCTCCCCAATTGTGCCTATTTCCTTCCCCATCCAAAAGTATGCCCCTTTCCTTCTCCTTTCCCAAGTGTGCATCATTCTTTCCCCCACCCCAAGTTTTCCTCATTCTTTCCCCCTCCCCAAGTGTTCCTCTTTCCTTCTTCCTCCCCAAGTGAGCCCCTTTCCTTCCTCCTCCCAAGTGTACCTCTTTCCTTCCCCGTTCCCCTAGTGTGTCTCTTTCCATCCCCCTCCCCAAGTGAGCCTCTTTCCTTCACCTTCCCCAAGTGTGTCTATTTCTTTTCTCCTCCCCATGTATACCTTTCTCCTTCTCTCTCCCCAATTGTGCCTTTTTCCTTTCCCCTCCAAAAGTGTGCCCCTTTCCTTCTCCCTCCCCAAATGTGCATCTTTCCTTTCCCCCACCCCAAGTGTTCCTCTTTCCTTCACCCCCCACGAGTGTGTATCTTTCCTTCTTCCTCACCCTGTCTACCTTTTTCCTTCCCCCTCTTTACTTCTCCCTCCCCAAGTGTGATTCTTTCTTTTTCCCCTCCCCAAGTGTTGCTCTTTCCTCACCCCCAAGCGTGCCTCTTTCCTTCCCCCCCATAAGTGTGACTCTTTCCTTCCCCCTCCCCGAGTGTGTATCTTTCCTTCTCCCTCCTCAAGTGTGCCTCTTTCCTTACCCCTCTCCAAGTGTGCCTCTTTCCTTCCTCCTCCACTTGTATACTTTTTCCTTCGCGCACCCAAGTGTGCCTCTTTCCTTCTCCCTCCCCAAGTTTGTCTATTTCCTTCTCCCTCCCCAATTGTGCCTATTTCCTTCCCCCTCCAAAAGTGTGCCCCTATCCTTCTCCTTCCCAAAGTGTGCACCTTCCTTCTCCATCCCCAAGTTTTCCTCTTTCATTCACCCTCCCCAAGTGTTACTCTTTCTTTCCCCCTCCTCGAGTGTGTCTCTTTCCTTCTCCCTCCCCAAGTGTACCTATTTCCTTCCTCCTCCCCATGTATGCTTCTATCCTTTCCTCCTCCCCATGAATGCCTCTTTCCTTACCCCTCCCCAATTGTGCCTCTTTCCTTCTCCCTCCCCTCCCCAATTGTTTCTATTTCTTTCCTCCTTCCCATGTCTACATTTTTCCTTCCCCCTCCCCTAGTATGTCTCTTTACTTCTCCCTCCCCCAAGTGTTGCTCTTTTCTTCCCCCAAGTGTTCCTCTTTCCTTCCCCCACCATAAGTGTTCCTCTTTCCTTCTCCCTCCCCAAGTGTGCCTCTTTCCTTCCCCATCCCCGAGTGTGTCTCTTTCCATCCCCCTCCTCATGTGTGCCTCTTTCCTTCCCACTCTACAAGTGTGCCTATTACCTTCCCCATCCCCGACTGTGTCTGTTTCCTTCTTCCTCCCCATGTATACTTTTTCCTTCCCATACCCAGATGTGCCTCTTTCCTTCTCCCTCCCCAATTTTGTCTTTTTCCTTCTCCCTCCCCAAGTGTGCATCTTTCCTTCGCCGTCCCCAAGTGTTCCTCTTTCATTCCCAATCCCCAAGTGTTCCTCTTTCCTTTCCCCTCCCCGAGTGTGTCTCTTTTCTTCTCCCTCCTCAGGTGTGCCTCTTTCCTCTCCTCTCCCCAAGTTTGTCTCTTTCTTTCCTCCTTGCCATGTATGCCTCTTTCCTTCTCCCTCCCCAAGTGTGCCTCTTTCCTTGTCCATCCCCGAGTGTACCTATTTCCTTCCTCCTCCCCATGTATGCTTCTTTCCTTCCTCCTCCACATGTATGCCTCTTTCCTTCCCCCCTCCCCAAGTGTGATTCTTTCCTTCTCCCTCCCCAAGTGTGTCTATTTCTTTTCTCCTACCCATGTATACCTTTCTCCTCCTCCCTCCCCAATTGTGCCTATTAACTTCTCCCTTCCAAAGTGTGCCCCTATCCTTCTCCTTCTCCAAGTGTGCATCTTTCATTTCCCCTCCCCAAGTGTTCCTCTTTCCTTTCCCCTCCCGAAGTGTTCCTCTTTCCTTCCCCCTACCCAAGTGGGTCTCTTTCCTTCCCCCTCCCCGGGTGTGTCTCTTTCCTCCCCTCTCCCCAAGTGTTCCTCTTTCTTTCCGCCTCCCCATGTGTGTCTTTTTCCTTCCTCCTCGCCATGTAAGCCTCTTTACTTCTCCCTCCACAAGTGTGCCTCTTTCCTTCCTTCTCCCCTTTTATGCTTCTTTCCTTCCTCCTCCTCAAGTATGCATCTTTCCTTCCTGCTCCCCAAGTGTGTCTCTTTCCTCCACCCTCCATAAGTGTGCCTCTTTCCTTCCCCTCCCCAAGTGTGTCTATTTCCTTCCTCTCCCTATGTATACTTTTTCCTTCCCCCTCTTCAAGTGTGCCTTTTTCCTTACCCCTCCCCAAGTGTGTCTATTTCCTTCCTCCTCCCCATGTATGCCTCTTTCCTTCTCCCTCCCCAAGTTTGCCTCTTTCCTTCCCCCTCCCCAAGTGTTCCTCTTTCCTTCCCCCTCCCCAAGTGTTCCTCTTTCCTTCACCCTCCCCGAGTGAGTCTCTTTCCTTCTCCCTCCCCAAGTGTTCCTCTTTCCTTCCCCCTCCAGAAGTTACCCTCTTTCCTTCTCCTTCCCCAAGTGTGTCTCTTTCCTTCTTCCTTCCCATGTATGCCTTTTTCCTTCCCCCTCCCCAAGTGCATCTCTTTCCATATCCCTCCCCAAGTGTGCCTCTTCCTTTTTCCCTCCCCAAGTGTTCCTCTTTCCTTCCCCCCCAAGTGTTCTTCATTCCTTCCCCATCTCAAGTGTTCCTCTTTCCTTTCCCCTCCCTAATTGTGCCTCTTTCCTTCCCCCTCACCAAGTGTGTCTATTTCCTTCCCCCTCCTAAAGTTTGCCCCTTACCTTGCCCTCTCCAAGTGTGCCTCTTTCCTCCAACCACCGCAAGTGTGTCTATTATCTTCCTCCTCCCCAATGTATACTTTTTCCTTTCTGTCCCCAGGTGTGCCTCTTTCCTTCTCCCTCCCCAAGTGTGCCTCTTTCCTTCTTCCTCCCCAATTGTGCCTATTTCCTTCCCCCGCCAAATGTGTGACCCTTTCCTTCTCCTTCCCCAAGTGTTCATCTGTCCATCCCCCTACCCAAGTGTTCCTCTTTCATTCCTCCTCCCCAACTGTTCCTCTTCCCTTTACTCCTCTGCGAGTGTGTCTCTTTCCTTCTCCTTCCCCAAGTGTGCCTCTTTCCTTTCACCTCCCCAATTGCTCCTCTTTTGTTCCACCTCCCCAAGTGTTCCTCTTAACTTCCAAAAACCCCGAGTGTGTCTCTTTCTTCTCCCCTCCCCAAGTGTGCACATTTCCTTCCCCCTCCCCAAGTGTTCCTCTTTCCTTTCCCCCTCCCCGAGTGTGTCTCTTTCCTGCTCCCTCCCCAAGTGTGCCTCTTTCCTTTCCCTCAAGTGTGTCTCTTTCTTTCCTCCTTGCCTTGTATGCCTCTTTCCTTATCTTTCCCCAAGTGTGCCTCTTTCCTTCCTCCTCCACATGTATGCTTCTTTTCTTCCTCCTCCCCATGTATGCCTCTTTCCTTCCCCCTCCCCAAGTGTGGCACTTTCCTTTTCCCTCTCAAAGTGTGTCTATTTCTTTCCTCCTCCCCATGTAAACCTTTCTCCTTCTCCCTCCCCAATTGTGCTTATTTCCTCTCCCCTCCCAAAGTGTGCCCCTTTCCTCTTCTTCCCCAAGTGTGCGTCTTTCATTTCCCCTCCCCAAGTTTTCCACTTTCCATCCCACTCCCCAAGTGTTCCTCTTTCCACCCCCCTCCCCGAGTGTGTCTCTTTCCTTCTCCCTCCCCAAGTATGCCTCTTTCCATCCTTCTCCATATGTATGCTTCTTTTCTTCCTCCTCCCCAAGTGTGGCACTTTCCTTCTCCCTCTCAAAGTGTGTCTATTTCTTTCCTCCTCCCCATGTAAACCTTTCTCCTTCTCCCTCCCCAATTGTGCTTATTTCCTCCCCCTCCCAAAGTGTGCCCCTTTCCTCTCCTTCCCAAAGTGTGCATCTTTCCTTTCCCCTCCCCAAGTTTTCCTCTTTCCATCCCGCTCCCCAAGTGTTCCTCTTTCCATCCACCTCCCCGAGTGTGTCTCTTTCCTTCTCCCTCCCCAAGTGTTCCTCTTTCCATCCCCCTCCCCAAGTGTCCCTCTTTCCTTCTCCCTCACCGAGAGTGTCTCTTTCCTTCTTCCTCCCCATGTATACCATTTTCCTTCCCCCTCCCTAAGTGTGCATCTTTCCTTCTCCCTACCCAAGTGTGTCTATTTCTTTCCTCCTCCCCATCTATACATTTCTCTTTCTCCCTCCCCAATTGTACCTATTTCCTCCCCCTTACAAACTGTGCCCCTTTCCTTCTCCTTCCCCAAGTGTGCGTCTTTCCTTTCCACTCCCCAAGTGTTCCTCTTTCCTTCCCCAAGTGTTCCACTTTCCTTCCCCCTCCCCAAATGTGTCTCTTTCTTCTCCCTCCCCAAGTGTGCCTCTTTCCTTACACATCCCCAAGTGTCCTTCTTTCCTTCTCCCTCCCCGAGTGTGTCTCTTTCCTTCTTCATTCCCATGTACATCTTTTTCCTTCTCCCTCCCCAAGTGTGCCTCTTTCCTTACTCCTCCCCAAGTGTGCCACTATCCTTCTCCCTCCACAACTGTGCCTCTTTCCTTCACCCTCCCCAAGTGTGACTCTTTCCTTCTCCCTCCCCAAGTGTGCCTCTTTCCTTCCTCCTCACCATGTATGCCTCTTTCCTTCTCGCTCCCCAAGTTTGCCTCATTCCTTCCCCCTCCCCAAGTGTGCCTCTTTCCTTCTCCCTCCCCAAGTTTGTCTATTTCTTTACTCGTCCCCATGTATACCTTTCTCCTCCCTCCCCAATTGTGCCTATTTCCTCCCCCCTCCCCAAGTGTTCCTCTTTCATTCCCCCTCCCCAATTGTTCCTCTTTCCTTTTCCTCCCTAAGTTTGCCTCTTTCCTTCCCCCTCCCCGAGTGTGTATCTTTCCTTCTCCTCCCCAAGTGTGCCTCTTTCCTTCGCCCTCCCCATGTCTGCCTCTTTCCTTCCCCCTCCCCAAGTGTTCCTCTTTCCTTCACCCTCCCCGAGTGAGTCTCTTTCCTTCTCCCTCCCCAAGTGTTCCTCTTTCCTTCCCCCTCCAGAAGTTACCCTCTTTCCTTCTCCTTCCCCAAGTGTGTCTCTTTCCTTCTTCCTTCCCATGTATGCCTTTTTCCTTCCCCCTCCCCAAGTGCATCTCTTTCCATATCCCTCCCCAAGTGTGCCTCTTCCTTTTTCCCTCCCCAAGTGTTCCTCTTTCCTTCCCCCCCAAGTGTTCTTCATTCCTTCCCCATCTCAAGTGTTCCTCTTTCCTTTCCCCTCCCTAATTGTGCCTCTTTCCTTCCCCCTCACCAAGTGTGTCTATTTCCTTCCCCCTCCTAAAGTTTGCCCCTTACCTTGCCCTCTCCAAGTGTGCCTCTTTCCTCCAACCACCGCAAGTGTGTCTATTATCTTCCTCCTCCCCAATGTATACTTTTTCCTTTCTGTCCCCAGGTGTGCCTCTTTCCTTCTCCCTCCCCAAGTGTGCCTCTTTCCTTCTTCCTCCCCAATTGTGCCTATTTCCTTCCCCCGCCAAATGTGTGACCCTTTCCTTCTCCTTCCCCAAGTGTTCATCTGTCCATCCCCCTACCCAAGTGTTCCTCTTTCATTCCTCCTCCCCAACTGTTCCTCTTCCCTTTACTCCTCTGCGAGTGTGTCTCTTTCCTTCTCCTTCCCCAAGTGTGCCTCTTTCCTTTCACCTCCCCAATTGCTCCTCTTTTGTTCCACCTCCCCAAGTGTTCCTCTTAACTTCCAAAAACCCCGAGTGTGTCTCTTTCTTCTCCCCTCCCCAAGTGTGCACATTTCCTTCCCCCTCCCCAAGTGTTCCTCTTTCCTTTCCCCCTCCCCGAGTGTGTCTCTTTCCTGCTCCCTCCCCAAGTGTGCCTCTTTCCTTTCCCTCAAGTGTGTCTCTTTCTTTCCTCCTTGCCTTGTATGCCTCTTTCCTTATCTTTCCCCAAGTGTGCCTCTTTCCTTCCTCCTCCACATGTATGCTTCTTTTCTTCCTCCTCCCCATGTATGCCTCTTTCCTTCCCCCTCCCCAAGTGTGGCACTTTCCTTTTCCCTCTCAAAGTGTGTCTATTTCTTTCCTCCTCCCCATGTAAACCTTTCTCCTTCTCCCTCCCCAATTGTGCTTATTTCCTCTCCCCTCCCAAAGTGTGCCCCTTTCCTCTTCTTCCCCAAGTGTGCGTCTTTCATTTCCCCTCCCCAAGTTTTCCACTTTCAATCCCGCTCCCCAAGTGTTCCTCTTTCCACCCCCCTCCCCGAGTGTGTCTCTTTCCTTCTCCCTCCCCAAGTATGCCTCTTTCCTTCCTTCTCCATATGTATGCTTCTTTTCTTCCTCCTCCCCAAGTGTGGCACTTTCCTTCTCCCTCTCAAAGTGTGTCTATTTCTTTCCTCCTCCCCATGTAAACCTTTCTCCTTCTCCCTCCCCAATTGTGCTTATTTCCTCCCCCTCCCAAAGTGTGCCCCTTTCCTCTCCTTCCCAAAGTGTGCATCTTTCCTTTCCCCTCCCCAAGTTTTCCTCTTTCCATCCCGCTCCCCAAGTGTTCCTCTTTCCATCCACCTCCCCGAGTGTGTCTCTTTCCTTCTCCCTCCCCAAGTGTTCCTCTTTCCATCCCCCTCCCCAAGTGTCCCTCTTTCCTTCTCCCTCACCGAGAGTGTCTCTTTCCTTCTTCCTCCCCATGTATACCATTTTCCTTCCCCCTCCCTAAGTGTGCATCTTTCCTTCTCCCTACCCAAGTGTGTCTATTTCTTTCCTCCTCCCCATCTATACATTTCTCTTTCTCCCTCCCCAATTGTACCTATTTCCTCCCCCTTACAAACTGTGCCCCTTTCCTTCTCCTTCCCCAAGTGTGCGTCTTTCCTTTCCACTCCCCAAGTGTTCCTCTTTCCTTCCCCAAGTGTTCCACTTTCCTTCCCCCTCCCCAAATGTGTCTCTTTCTTCTCCCTCCCCAAGTGTGCCTCTTTCCTTACACATCCCCAAGTGTCCTTCTTTCCTTCTCCCTCCCCGAGTGTGTCTCTTTCCTTCTTCATTCCCATGTACATCTTTTTCCTTCTCCCTCCCCAAGTGTGCCTCTTTCCTTACTCCTCCCCAAGTGTGCCACTATCCTTCTCCCTCCACAACTGTGCCTCTTTCCTTCACCCTCCCCGAGTGTGACTCTTTCCTTCTCCCTCCCCAAGTGTGCCTCTTTCCTTCCTCCTCACCATGTATGCCTCTTTCCTTCTCGCTCCCCAAGTTTGCCTCATTCCTTCCCCCTCCCCAAGTGTGCCTCTTTCCTTCTCCCTCCCCAAGTTTGTCTATTTCTTTACTCGTCCCCATGTATACCTTTCTCCTCCCTCCCCAATTGTGCCTATTTCCTCCCCCCTCCCCAAGTGTTCCTCTTTCATTCCCCCTCCCCAATTGTTCCTCTTTCCTTTTCCTCCCTAAGTTTGCCTCTTTCCTTCCCCCTCCCCGAGTGTGTATCTTTCCTTCTCCTCCCCAAGTGTGCCTCTTTCCTTCGCCCTCCCCATGTCTGCCTCTTTCCTTACCCCTCCCCAAGTGTTCCTCTTTCCTTCCACCTCCCCAAGTGTCCCTCTTTCCTTCCCCCTCCCCAAGTGTACCTCTTTCCTTCCCCCTCCCCAAGTGTACCTCTTTCCTTCTCCCTCCCCAAGTGTGCCTCTTTCCTTCTCGCTCTCCAATGTGCCTCTTTCCTTCTCCCTCCCATGCATGCCTCTGACGTTTTCCTGTGACCATCTCTTTCATATTTTTTTCTGACCCCTTCTCAGTCTCTGACCCTTCCACCACCCTATCCTTAATAGTCGTTTTGATTCTGCAGCCCATGGCTGGTGGCAGATGATCAAAAGTAGCAATGGTGAACAGAGTCAAGACTAATCCTAAAGATAACCAGCCAGTACAAACTGTGTCATGTGGTAAGAGGACTGATTGGTGTATTTGCCAAGTCACAGGGGAGCCTTGCCTATTTCATTTGTACTTGGCCCGGCAGTTTCTGATGGCAGCCCTGTATATACTTCGGGCAGACACATTTTAAAAGTTGTCCAGGTGATGCAATTTTTCACATGTGATATAGAGGAGGAAGGACCCAAGGGGCCTTGTGCACTGTACACCTTGCTCCCATTATAAAGACACCCCTGGCCTTGTAAGGAATCACACTAGTGTACTCATTATAGCAGATTCCTGATTATCTGGATATGAGCAGAACGAGATATGGTCAAGAACGCAGTCTGGCAGCAGACTGTCAGTGATTGACCGTCTGCTGCCTTTTTTAGGTGGTGAGGCTGTGGCAATGGCCTCCATTTCTCAAAATAAAGGCATGTTGCTTCCATTGGGATGGGAGTGGTCTCCTTTTCTCATCTGTTGCGACGATGGTAGCACAAATGATTTGATGCTGCGTCCAAGGAAGCAGATCGGATCAGTAATGCTTGCAGGAGGCATGACGCCTCCTGCTGAATTACCATATTAGTACTATCGCAGCTGCCACCACGTTAGCAGCTGCGATAGCCTTGGCAATCTCTTTTGAATCAGGCCTCTTGTTAGTGTTATAAAGAAATAAACAAAAAGCTTATTCTTATAAAAACCCTTATAGAGTTTTTATGTTTATATAAGGTTATGGGTTTAGTTATGCAGGGCCGAAACTAGGATTTTTGTCACCTTGGGCAAGTCTATAATTTGGCATCCCCCAAAAAAATACAACATAGAGGACGAAAAAGGTGTGTGGTTTTGTAAACACAGTAATGCATGGGGTACATTATGCCACACATTAATGTCCCTTATACATTTATGCCACAGTAATGCCCCTTACAACACATTATGCCACACAGTAATGCCCCTTACACATTTATGCCACAGTAATGCCCCTTACAACACATTATGCAACACAGTAAATGTTCCTTATAACAAATTATGCCACAGTAATGTCCCTTACTACAAATTGTGCAACACAGTAATGCCCCTTACAACACAATCTGCTACAGTAATGCCCCTTATTCATTAAGCTACATTAAGGCCCCTTACACATTATGCCACAGTAAAGGCCCCTTACACATTATGTCACAGTAATGCCCCTTACACATGCCACAGTAATGCCCCTTATACATTATGCCACAGTAATGATCTTTATACATTATGCCACAGTAATGCCCCATATACATTATGTCACAGTAATGCCCCTTACACATTATGCCACAGTAAGGCCCCATCTCCCTTATTTTACCTGCCAGGGCCGTGCAGTGTTTGAACTTGGGGTGGTGCACAGGGCTACCACACGCTGGGGAACTGTCAGTACTGCCATCATTGTAATGTGGCACCGCTCGTAAACGAATTGGAGCTCACGGACCAACAGCCTCTGCTGATTGGCTGCCTGACTGCGAGCACTGAGTGGCTTGCGAACGGCACCACATTAGACTGACAGTGTCTCTGTGCCTCTCAAGGCCAGGATGCGGCTCCAAACCCACAAGAGAATCAACTTAGCCTTCCGGCAGCCTCTCCCCGGCACCCCCTCAAGTCCGGCACAAGGGACACATGACCCCCTAGTTGCGGCCCTGATTGTTATGAAACATAACACTTTACTGTTTTTTTGTTTTATTTTTCTTTATATTGCAACTTAAATGTAATAATTGGTAATAGTTCAGGACTTATGCCATATTTATCATCCTAACTAAGCTGCAGAGGCTACTGGGAATTGTTTTCTATGGTCTGTCTGTGTAACACACTTTAGCGCAATGCTCAGTTTTGGACGTAAGCCCTCGCTTAGCATGGTATTACCGATCACAACGGGGTAATTCCAAAATTTAGACTGTGTGCAGATAATCAGACACATTTGGACAAACACAAATACATAGAACTTTCCCAAATGATCTCGTGACTTTTAGGGGTATAATGACTAAAGTGCGGGTTTATAGAAGTGGAGTTTTTGCCCATAGCAACCAATCAGAGTCTACTTATCATTTACAGTATATAGCACCTTCTAGAAGATAGTAGCTAGAATCTTTTTGGTTGCTATAGGCAACAACTCCACTTCTAAAAACCTGCATTTTAGTAAATACACCCCTTATTATTTGAAAAAACAAAATACACACAAGAATGGATGGATTTTAAAATTGCTATGTTACAAAAAAAACAGTTTTTTAATGTTTTTATCTTTATTATTAGACAATCTGTTCACTGCTCAGCTTTTTGCTTTGTCTGAGTAATTAGTAAGCACTGCCGTCCTCTCGAGGCTCCTGAAATATGTGATACAAACAATTACTTTTATACATTCATGCAGCATTTATTATATGTTTTTTCTTATTACTGAGAAAATCTGACACATATATTTGTTCCTCGCCATCATCGAATGTATATACAATATATAAGCAGCCTAGAGAGGAATATGTGTGGTCTTCCAAAATGAACTGGTATTTTTCAATTACAGTGTCGGCTATTAATATGAGCTGCACAAAGCCAACTGCTTACGTTCCAGTCAGTACTTAAAAAGAAAATTGATTACACTTGGTTTCTGGATCTCAATCTACGGAATGTGTAGGCTGTTTTTATGCCAAAAGGACCAACATCTGTCTGCTGACTCAGGAGAATTCCTGGGAGTACAAGAATACAGTAATCCCTCAACTTCAATTTCTTCTAGGGCTGTTCAAGAAACGGGATAAAGCGAAGACTGTATATAGTAAGAGAGATGAGAGATTCATTGTCCGGAACATTTTTCCACAAGTTTTGCAGATCTTTCCATTCAATCACGTTCCGGGAGAGAGACGGGAAAGGTGAAAGCAGCGGTGGAAATATCGCCAGCGCATGGGGTCCCAGATTATTAGCTCCCATCAGACTCCCAGCAAGGATGGTAGTTCTGTCACTGTCTGCGCCCATAATCTTATCAGCACAAGTTGTGCATGTACAGGCCCCCACGCTTGCTTAGATTAGTGCATCACCAGGCTTGTCCTCCCTATTTTCCTACAGTATTCCGCCCCTGCCTGAGAAAGTAAATATATTTTCTGGAGGATATATAAAAGTGGGCACATTTAAACTATTACTTTATATTAATGGGGATTATTCAACAACATGATGCAATGGTGTGCAGTAATTTATAACAGCCAATGAGGTAACCAGTCTAGTGTAATCAAACTAATGAAAGTCAATGTGATTGGTTGATATACCTCGTAAGTTAAAGTACATGTTCGGGTTTTACTAGTGTGTGCAATAATACCTCACAGGTTGTCTAATTAAATGGAAAACTAAACCAATTTTTTTGTATTTATGAAGAATACAAGGCAAACTCCTCCTTCAGACAATCATGGCATCCAGGCATATCTGTTTCATCTTGTTTTACTTAGAAGTATTTTTCTATAATATTATCCAAAGCACAGACATAATCTTACCAGTAGCCATCTTTAAGGGCACTGGATATTGCAAAATAAAAATATGTCTAAAGGATTAAGGACCTGCTACCTACAGACACTGGGGCAGCCATATTGTACGCCTTGTATGTATACTAATAATTTCGAAGTAGCTGGAAAGTTATTTTTTCTAATATTCACAGTGAGCTTTGGAAAGTTTGTCCAATGGTGCTGGACCTCAGTGCAGATGACATTTTGTGATCTATTCTGCAAGTGTACACTGTTTAATCGGAAGTACATGGAATTGCCTGACAAGATGGAGCCATCTGCAAATGGGAGGAGTTCAGAAGACGTGTGTTGCTTGATGGGGGCTAGGCACAGTCACACCCATGTGTAAAATCAAGACTTAAAGTTGTGAGATAAAATTCCAGATTCATGGCGCATTTGGAAGGGGGAGGGGGGTGCTCATTCACTGATTAGTGACTAAATGTTGGCATTTCATAAAGCAGCAATATTAAAGGATCATTTGCAGGGATGACACGTAATTACTAACAATGCAAACAGAAGAAAATACACCTATTACTACTGAAAACACATTCAGCACAATATAAGGCTGCATTTTATTTACAGTAGATTACATTGCAAAGGTTCTTACAGAAAGATTTCTGCACAGTTCAGCATATTGGAATGTGACAGTATTAAAGATGAGGCCGAGTTAATGTGTAGAAGAGACCTATTTTGTACAGTGCTTCATAAAGTAGCTGAAATTAACCTTTGTAACTGCTGAACGTTGCTGTTTCCCGTGTGACTTTTACAGAATATTTTATATCAATGGTCATATAAAATAGGCCAAAATATCTCAAATTCAATCATCTTCGTAGGAAACAATTAAAACATATACTGTAGAAATGCAATAGAGCAAAGCTTTGTTCTTCACAGTTCCTATACAGAGGAGCTTTTAATATTGGCGGCCATTATGTTTATATAATGTATCAGTAGCTAGGAATATCTTCATATAAATCAGATGTCTGTAAAACAGACCATCTGGATGATGCTGCAAGATTTAATAATGAAGACTTGTGGGCGTATGCGATTATTGACGATATTGCGAGGTTCAGAGATTCCCACTATTTCTCCTGCACCTGCAATGTTGGTTACCGTAATTAGTAGCGATGTGCGCAGCTGTATATTGCAAACACACATCGCCACTAATTGAATATCCCCCACTGAAACGGCTTTATTCCTGTGTTTTAGGGTATCCTGGAGTAGTGAGATTTCTGTAATTTGGAGCATCATCCCTAATAGAAAAATAATTGCATTTAACAATTACTCTTGATTTCCCTCGTCCCCCCGTTTTCATCAAGGTAAAGCTGAGCAATAACAAAAACAAAATGTATTAACATCATAAAATCAAGGGGTGGGGGGGTGAGAGGCTTTGGGCCCGCGGTCACATTAATAGGATAGGTTACATAGCAGTCTGTGTACAGGGCACACAGTGACATTGTGAGATAGGTGTGGCACCACGCACTTGGCCGGTAAGGAAGGGGGGAGAGGTTCTTTGGGTGCACGGTCACATGAATAGGATAGGCTACATAGCAGTCTGTGCACAGGGCACACAATGACATTGGTGAGATAGGTGTGGCACCATGCACGCGGTCGGTAAGGGGTGGGGGGAGAGAGGATTTGGGTGTGCTAGGTTAGGCTACATAGCAGTCTGTGCACAGGGCACACAGTGACATTGGTGAGATAGGTGTGGCACCCATACGCGGATTGGGCCGCCGGGATGCCGGGCTGCTTCCCGCTTGGCTAGTCCCTACTATGGCCGGCCACCATCCTACCAACCCGCTGCCACGATCGGAGCTCAGCTCCGATCGGGCAGCTTTACAGTAGTCTAGCTTCTGTGCATGCGCAGAAGCTTAAAAAATAAAAAATGGCCAACGGGGGAGCTGCTACGCATGCCCGGCAGTAGCTCCTCCAATAAGCCTTTGCGGAGCTTGTCAGTTACAGCTGACAGCTCCACCTCCAGTCCATCCGCGCAGCCCAGCCCCACTCCGTGCATGCTGCAACAAGCACTGGCAGCAAGCACTGTGATGCCGTCAGTGGGCAAAGACACAAGCAGCGGACAGCCAGAGGAGCAGCAGGTGATGCCAGCGGCTGGCCACAGGGACAAGCATCGGGCAGCTAGAGCATCATCAGGTAAGTGTTGGCCCACGGGTGGAGTCTGGGGGAGATGGGAGGGGAGGGGGAGCTAAAGATGCAGGGCTAGTGGGGGGTTGGTGTTGACACAGGGGCTGGGGAATAATGCTGAGGCTCACAGGGGTTCTGGGAATGAGGATGAGATACACAAGGGCTGGGGGGGAATGAGGCTGAGAGACAAACTGGAGCTGGAGAATAAGGATGAGAGAGACACTGAGGCTTGGGGAATGAGGCTGGCACACAGTGGGGCTGGGTGAATGGGGCCAAGAGATATACTGGGACTGGGGAAAAGGGACAGAGAGACACACTTGGACTGGGGAAATGGTTAGATCTATAATACAGTGCTCCAAGGGACATGTGACCCGTCATCAAAGGGGGAGGGGCCAGGATGAGAAAGGGAGGCCAAAAGTGTCCCCTCGCTGCGCTCGCCATGTTTCGGGCATGGTGGCTCGCTGCGCTTGCCACAAAAATGTATTACCCCTCTTTGCCCATGTGGATGGTATCACAGGAGAATTCTGGCCCTCCTGCAGCGGTCACGTGACTGTAACGTCACAGAGGTCCTTTCTCACACACTGGGGCTGGGGGAATGGGACTGAGAGACACACTGCAGCTGGGGGAATAGGACTGAGAGACACACTGGTGCTGGGGGAATGAGGCTGAGACACACTGGGGCTGGTGGAATGAGGATGAGAGCCACAGGTGGGCCTGGGGATGGAGAAATGCATGGGGTCATGGAGAGACATAGGGGGTTTTGGATAGACAATGGATCCTGGAAATGAAGAGACAGAGGGAGCCTGGAGAACCACAGGGGAGCCTGGGGATGGATAGACGTACGGGCATCTGGAGACACAGAAATTGTTTGATCAGGAAAATTAATTTTGCCCTGAACAAAAACTTCTGGTACTGTAGGTTATGATGATGACATTAGTTATATTTCTACATAAACAGGCATCTTCCAGACAATGTGATCTTCTACATGAATAGTGAATACCGGCTGAAGATGCTGCCCAGTGAGGCTGAAATTCTTCAGAAGTTCCCTGTTGTAGAAAAACCACCATATAGGTAAGAAAAGACTTTCAAACTGACTGGCCTGTACCTGGTGCAGAGGGATGGGGGGCCCCAGATAAAAGGGTATCATTTACCCAGATTTCTGTTGCCAGCCTTGCTCCCCTCAGTCAGTGGCTTGCAAAAGCAGCAACAGGCCCAAAGACGAGGGAGTATCCTGCCCTCCTTCACAGACCCGCCTTCTCAACACCTGCCCCCTTTAGGGCTGCTTACAGAAATTTCCTGGGCTGGTTTTCCAAACAAATCGGCCCCCAGTGGCACCATGCGTGTGGCCAGTAATGCGTGGGGGGAGAGGTGCTTTGTGCCCGTGGTCACATGAATAGGATAGGTTACATAGCAGTCTGTGCACAGGGCACACAGTGACATTGGTGAGATAGGTGTGGAACCATGCGCTCGGCCAGCAAGGGGTGGGGGAGAGGAGCTTTGGACCTGCGGTCACATGAATAGGATAGGCTACATAGCAGTCTGTGCACAGGGCACACAGTGACATTGGTGAGCTTGGTGTGGCACATTGTGCATGGCCGGTAAGGGGTGGGAGAGAGGTGCTTTGGGCCTGCAGTCACATGAATAGGATAGGTTACATAGCAGTCTGTTCATAGGGCACACAGTGACATTGGTGAGATAGGTGTGGCACCATGCGTGCAGCCAGTAAGAGGAGGGGTGAGATGTGCTTTGGGCCTTCGGTCACAATGACTATGATAGGCTACATAGCAGTCTGTGCACAGGGCACACAGTGACATTGGTGAGATACTGTAGGCGTGGCACCATATGCATGGCCGGTAAGGGGTGGGGGTAAAGGTGCTTTGGGCCTGTGGTCACATGAATAGGATAGGCTACATAGCAGTCTGTGCACAGGGCACACAGTGACATTGCTGTGAGTGGCGGGTGAAGGTGCTGCTGCCACCATTCTCTATAGCGCTGCTGGTCACGTGGGTCACTCCCGTGACAGGGTCCCTATGTAAAGCAATACAACTAGAACACCTCAAATAAAACAATATTGGCAGAAGCAATTTCTTTGTGGGCAAAGCCATAGGAAACAGCTACAGTAGTTTAAATATAACATTGGAAAAATGTTTTGAATGGGATGGTAGATACTGTACTTAAGTAGTTTATATTGATGGTGAACATCACGCCTATCAGTTGAGCCTGCAGCAGTAATTGTATCCTTCCCATATCTTATATAAGTGACTACAGACATATCTATGGGAAAGGGGATCCTAGACTGCACACCCTGAATATATATATATATATATATATATATATATATATATATAACTCCAGATATAGGATGGCACTCCCACAAAGAAATAATGATAGTCCTGGTTGCCCTCTGCAAGCATGCCAACACGTGGCAGCACTAATACAAACATATGCCGTCAGTGGCACTCCAGTTTGAAAGAATCACAAACGCAGGTATCATCAATGTTTCGATGTATTTCTCACATCATCATCAATATATATAATGGGAGGTGCTACCTGTTGAGACTGTTAATGCAGACACAAAAACACAAATCACAGATGCACTACTCCAATTACTAATTATATATATATATATATATATATATATATATACACACACACACACATACATATTGCAATAAAATGCTTGCAATAAATAGAGGTTTTTAGCATAATCATGGCTAAGGTTATGGGCCTACCCACCATATCCAGGTAACCTCTGTAGGGTAGGTCCCTAACATACAGGTGTTCAAACCCAGATTTGGTTTGAGGGTTCTGCGCCCTGGATTTGAACCCCCGTATGTTAGGGACCTACCCTACAGAGGTTACCTGGATATGGTGGGTAGGCCATGATTATGCTAAAGACCTCTATTTATTGCCAAAATTTTATTGCAAAATGTATATATATATATATATATATATATATATATAGCACTAATCCACGGCACTTGCCATTCCTAGATTTGGGGTGCAACATGGTAGGTGACCACATTGTTTAAATAGAAATCACAGGGACTCTGCACTCACCATATTAACTAATAATAATAATAATAATAATAATAATAATAATAATAATAATAATAAACATAATAAACAGTGGGGTTTTAGTCCATGAATTGATCAATGCGAAAAAGCTTGCAGCCCATCGTCACGGGACCCCACTTTACTGTTTATTATGATTATTATTATTATTATTATTATTATTATTATTATTAGTTATTATGGTGAGTGCAGAGACCCTGTGCTGTGATATATATATATATATATATATATATATATATATACAGATATATATATATATTTATATATATATATTTATATATATACATATAGAATTAGTAATTGGAGTAGTGCATCTGTGATTTTTTTTGTGTGTTTACTTATATATATATGGGGTATTTGATACTAACTGAATTTCCCCATATGCACTGCGCAGCTTCCTGTTAATATTTACTATCCATAGACGGTATGTCTGAAGTAGACTGGTGGAAGGTGAGCATTCTGTCTGTAATTACTGTTCATTCACAGATGTTGTGCCTGGTTCCTTGTTATATGGCACTATGCACAGCACCTGAAGCATCTTATCTGTCATGCCAGTGATTTGTATTATTACTGAGTAGCTATTCTTGCTGATGAAATAGCTACGCCCTAGAAGACACATATGGCCTACCTGATTAATGCTATTGCAGCTGAGAAACCAGCTAAGAAGCTAAAGCACTTGACAAGCAGCATCTTAGCAAGATGTGAGTTTTACCTGTACAGTGGAGCCCCAAACAGCTATAAGGCTCAAAAGAATCATCTATGTTCTTTTTAGTGTTGTATCTTTACACAGAAGGTCTCCAGAACATGCCTGTTGCTTCCTCTTTGATACTGTTTGCCAGTCCTGACTCATACATATCCGAATGCTGAAAACTTTGACTGTCCTGAGCTAGAAGAAGATTGTCACAATGTCACTCATTCTCCCTGGATTGTACTAGGGGAAAGACTTTGTTGGTTCTCAATGTCTGAGACTGTTAGTAGGGGGGCGCTACTGGGGGCACTGTATAGAGGGGGTTGCCGCTACTGGGGCACTGTATAGGGGGGACTACTACTGGGGGCAATACATAGGGGGGACTACTACTGGAGGAACTACATATGGGGGACTACTACTGGGGGCAATGCATAGGGGGACTACTGCTGGGGGCACTTTATAAAGGGTACTTCATAGGGGGACCACTACTGTGGGCGCTGTATTTGGGGCACTACTGGGGGCACTGCATGGGGGGGCCCAAAGCATATTCTTGCACCTGGGCCCACCACTCTCTAGTTCCGCCACTGACACAAACCATTGAGTTTGTGTACAACTCTAAATAAGGCCATGTGCCCGCTGCTTAATTTACCTTTCTACTTTTATCACTTGCACATTTTACTTCCTTATTAAAAAACACAATTTTTAGAAGTTTTCTGGGCTTGCCATGAGCATCACTAGCTGTCTATGTGTAGAAAAACACAGGCACTTACTAAGCATAGTCACAAAAACACTAAAATTACACTTATTGTCTGTTTCTGAAGGGCAATGACTTGTCAAGGAATAATAAGAAATCTTCTGTCATTCATACAACAAGAGAAGACATATGTCAGAGTGAAATACGTCAGGTCTGTTAACATGCAATCAGAGATCAGTAGTAATGAAAAGTAAAAATGAACTTCAGCAAACTGCCTCCCAGATTAAGAGAAAATCTATTAACAATTCTGAAGATCTATTTTGATTGGAATGATGCAAATTATTTTTAGAAAATAGAATGAAAAATCACCCAACTCTTCGTCATAAATTCATCTCCACAACAAACTGAATAAGATTCACAAGAACAATATATGCAATATGTAACAAACTGACTTTATCATGAAAGCTATAATGTTACAGTAGTGTAACTTGCAAGACAAAAACTGATTTTTTAAGGCAAATCTATTGCAAACTGTTAAAGTGCAGTACATAAAAAGCATAAAAAGCAAAAAAAGCAAAAAAGCAAAAAAGCAAAAAAGCAAAAAAGCAAAAAAGCAAAAAAAGCAAAAAAGTTTTTAAGTGGATGGAGAGCCCACTTCAAGTGAGCCACTATCATTACAGGTGTGGATAATTAGCTAACATTCTTGTTTTTGTTTTAAGGTACAGCACATCTTGGCTGTCATGCACATTGATTGATTGATTGATTGATTGATTGATCTATTTTTCTAGCAAAGTGCATGAGTTTGTGGGCAACATGATGGCATCGGCACAGCCAACTGGGAGGAGTTGAGTAATTATAGTGTGAAAAATTTAGATCTTTCTTAACAGAGTGAGATTGATTATTAAATTATATAAAGGGAATGAGAGTGAGCACTTGTGGAAAGTTCATCTGACTGTAAAATAACTATTTGAAAACTGCAGAAGATTAAATAATGATACTACAAGTTTCACCAGCAAATCACAAAACTTTGCCTGATCCCAAAATTTGAATTTATATTCTATTGAATTGGTGCAGAATTTTTTTTTTTTTTTCCATCTCTAACAATGATCATTATAATGTTATGTATGAAACGGAGTAATTACATGCAGTCTTTGAAGGGAATGGGTATGTAATACCGGCTGTTGGGGTGCCTCCTGTCAGAATAACGACAGTGGCATCTGAATGGTTGGTATCCCGACAGGGGTCGGGTAAGTATACTTACCCTCCCCCCTTCTCCCATTAGCCCTCCCATATTGTAGCCTAACTCTAACCCTCCCCACCCTGCACCCTAACCCTCCCTGTAAGTGTCTAAACCTGTCTCCCCCTTTCGTGCCTAAACCTAATCCCCCCTTAGTGTCTAACTCTAACCCCCCCAGTGGTGCCTAACCCTAACTCTCCACCCTAGAGGTGCCTAACCCTAACCTCCCCCCCAAAAAACCTAAGCCTAAGCCACTAAGCTCCCTAAACCTAACCCTCCCCCCCCCACGGCTAATGCTAAGGGCGCCCCGGACTTAACTCATTTGGCTTGGCATCCGTCGGCATTCCAGTGTTGGAAATAAGATAGGCATCGGTATTTCTTGAATCCCCTGTCGGTATTGAGACCAGCGGCATCGTGGCCGCTGGTCTCATAATTACATCCCCTTTAAAGAACAGTATTTACTGTGGAGATGTGCGCTGACCCCCATGTTTTGGTTTTGGATCTAGATTCATCTTCATGTGTTGGTTTTGTATCTGGGTTTTTTCATTTTTGAAATTGATAAAGACAAAAAAAAACCGGAGGAAGATCAGGACCGCGACTCGGATCTGTCCCTGTTCATGAACAACACATCTCTTATTTACTGAATTCTGTATGGATTGAAGTCAGACTTTCTGATATGAATGCTGAATTTCTGGAAGATCTAATTTCACATCTTTTTCAGTCACTTTGTATTTGGAGTTACTTTATATCTGCAATCTTAAATGAAGTTTTGTATCATCCATATACTGAATAATCTTTACCAGCTGCCAGAAGTAGCTTTTCTTGATTCTCTATATTCTGTGGCATTCCAACATAGTTGGTAGCTCCTGAAGTGAACATCTATCCTGCTTGTAATCCATGAAATGTGTTCATACAGATATCTCAGTAGCAAATATGGCACATACTGTATGCCAGGAGACAGGAGGATAGCAGCTGTCTAACTGGGTGATAAACAGGTGAAGTTTCCATGAGAGACACCCCCACTGTGATATCAAGAGCAACATTTGGGGTTGGCTGAGCCAATAGGAGAGTAAATGGACATGTCTTTTAATTTGAATTACTTTGATTTGTTATTTGCATTACAAAAGAGATTGCTGGGTGAAGTTGATTAAAGCACTTCCATGTTGGAACTATGGCCCTCATTCAGAGCCGTTCGCTATTTGCGGTCGTTCGTTTAAAAACAAGGGGTGGCTATTCAAATGATCCGTACGCACATTGTAGTCTGTTCACACCTCTAAGTCTGAACGAGCGAGCAAAACATACGCTCGTTTATTTGTTAAAAACGCCCCCTGGCCGCTCGCATCCTACGTCATGTCCGCTATTTATTAGATTAATCGAGTACATCGACCAGCGTATGAACTGCTCGCTATTCTTGTGGTTGGTGTTTGCTACCACAAATTTGCGAGCAGTTCTGGCTATAAAATAACCCAGTGACGTGGTCAATGACGCTGCTGTTTTAAATATACACACCCATAAAACGCCCGTTTTGACCTTTAAGCACGCCTGCGTTCGGATCTCCACTCCCCATTTTCAAGCACCTTCCCCTGTTACCACCCACATACGCCTCATTCTGTCACTCAAAATAGCAGGCCCTCGCTATATTGCGTACCAACGATTTTCGGCCGCACTGACTGGTTCGCGCATGCGTACTAAAAACCGTACGCATGCGCAGATGTGCAAACATCGCTCGGAAAGAGCGTACTGCCGCTAACGAGCGGCTCTGAATGAGGGCCTATGTTTTGCTGTGAACTTTCATTTACACTGCAAATTATCAATATTAAAACAAATATTCCAAATTATAACCTACAATTATATGTTCTCTTATACTTTATACACTTTGATTAATTAACTCCTCAATAGAGGTCACAATTGCTTTATACTGTACTCCATGCATAATTTAAAATAACGATGAAGAACAACATAAACATACACTCATTATTATATATATTTTTTTTAAATCATCATTTGACAACAAAATTCAGTATTTGGAGTCTTAATTTTTTTTTATAAAAAAAAAAACCTCAGCGCCTGTTCTGCACAATCAATATATCCATTTGAATATTTGTCCCCCACACCTGCAGCAGATAATTAGAGGATGCCCGGCCAGTGCCGTTTAAAATAGTATATAGCAGCTGGTGGTTACACATCTCTCCCATCTCTCTTTGGTCGGAAACACTGTAAGAGAAGAAAGTGCTCCAGCAGGAAGCACAGATAGCCTCAGGGATATGTGTAACAAGTCCCGGTCAGCCAAGGAAACCAAATTAGCAAATGGCCAGACATTTGCTACTCACGGAGCTGGCATCTGAGTATAAGGGAGAAAAAGTGCCTTTGCATAAAGAGGACCCGCGGACACAGCCATTACATACTTAAAGGAAACCTGAAGGAGTATCCTGGAATGTCGGTAAACACAAATGTGATATATCGGTGCTTAAGCGCACTTAAAAAATCTCTATTTCAGCCTGCTAGACCGGATCAGTATTAGGATCCCTAATTATACCCCGAAGGGCTGGAGGAGCATTAAAACAACTAAAGATATTTCAAGCCCTTTGTCATTAAAAGTGCTCTTAAATTGTGAGACTTTTTGTGGAACAAATAAGAGCTTTCATACTAAAGATATATTTAAAACTTCTACTGCATTTGAATTGCTAATGTTTCCTGCGAGCAGCTATGAATAGAGGTAGAAGTGCAATAATATAATGTAATTAATTTTTATATGAATTTATTTCTTTGTATCTACAGTAATTGAAAGCTGGTGCTGATAATTATTTTTGAACTTATAGGAAGTTAGAATATATAAATTCAAAGTGTATAGTTATATGTGCATGTTTTATTACTTGTTCATTAAATACTTGTTCATTTAATAAATAATATAAAAGTTTTATATATGTAAACTAAATGATTGGTATTTTTATCACGCTAGCGCAGTATCTTTCTTAATTCTTAATTTTATTGAAATTGAAATTTTGGGTTCTACAAGAAATGAAAACACTTGTCGTAAACTATCAAATGTGCAAACAAGTCAATGGAAAATATTAATTAATTAATGGTAAACCTCATGTATGTATATTTTCTGTGCTTCTACTTTACTCAAACATAAAAAAAATCTTTAGATATATACTTTAAATGCTCATTAAACCAGGAAAACATGCTGACATCATAGGTCATTTATGCCACATCGCCATAGGTCATGGCCTGGCATGCTTGAGCCTCCAAGAATAACCCAGTGCTGCCTGCAGTACAGTAAAAGCCATGCTGACCTGTGGCACACCTGACAACCACTGGTTCTCTAGTGTCCGTCAGCAGCACATGTACAGTGGAGATTTCCCTGTTATAATTGTCTCCACTGAGGCAGTGGCCATTTAGGAAGGGACATTTTCAATAGTATCCATGCACCCCTGTTCCCCTACTCTGTCAGCAGGGGTTGCGCATCCCTGTGCAATATGCACGGCTCGCCAGCTTGCCCCTAGAAACAGCTCTGGGCATTAGAATATTTTCAGAATTTCTAAGATTTACAAGAAGGCTTCCAAGTTACAACACTGACATATTCTTCCTATTCTATTACATAAACTTGTATCAGGGTCTCGGGCAACAAGGTGGGTGTGGTGGTGGGTGAGAGAGGTGGGGGGAGAGACTCATTCACACCACACACATTAGCAACCACATACACAGTCCAACACTCCCCCATCATCATTGCACCCACAGGGCAAGCGCACCTTCCATACCCCACCGTCTCTATCCAATTTTATGCAGGACCCGGTACGCCTGCGATCAGGAAGTGCAGCACCCCACTCACTCATACAGGACACCTTTCAGCCCACTAACATATCACATCTGCCCACACAGCAGAGCGCAGTCCTACCCAATCATCACCATATTGTATCAGGGTCTGCAGATCTTTAACCACTGTGACATGATTTGTTGATTATGCTATCTCCTCTAAAACTATACATATTTAAAACTTTTACATTTACTCAAGTATTTTATAAACTTGCTAGATTTTATGATGCTTAGCACTATTGATTCTCAATAGATTAGTGGCTTCGCCCAGGTGCCTAAGTCTTCACAAACAATTCCTTCTAAGTGTGTCTATCATTAAATCTTTCACACAATACATAGTCCCCGAGTTTCAACATTCACTACTTGCTGCTTTAATCAAAAGTAGATAATTATATATATATAATAATAATAATAATAATAATAATAATCTTACTACTACTACTAATCTTACTGCTACTACTACTAATAATAATGATTATAATGTTACTACTAATACTACTACTACTAATACTACTACTACTAATGATAATAATAATAATAATAATAATAATAATAATAATAATAATAATAATAATAATAATAATAATAATAATAATAATAATAATAATAATAATAATAATAATAATCTAACTACTACTACTACTACTACTATTAATAATAATAACTATTACCTACTACTACTACTACTACTACTACTACTACTACTACTACTACTACTACTAATAATAATAATAATAATAATAATAATAATAATAATAACAATAATCGTACTACTAATAATAATTATAATAAATAATAATAATAACAATAATAATAATAATAATAATAATAATAATAATAATAATCTTACTACTACTACTACCACTACTAGTACTACTACTCATAATAATAATAATAATAATAATAATAATAATAATAATAATAATAATAATAATAATAACAATAATAATAATAATAATCTTACTACTACCACTACTAGTACTACTACTCATAATAATAATAATAATAATAATAATAATAATAATAATAATAATCTTACTACTACTACTCATAATAATAATAATAATAATAATAATAATAATAATAATAATAATAATAATCTTACTACTACTAATCTTACTACTATTACTACTACCAATCTTACTACTACTACTGCTAATATTAACAATAAATAATAATAATCTTACTATTACCTACTACTAATGCTATTACTACTACTACTAATAGTAATAATAATAACAACAATAATCTTACCACTACTAATAATAATGTTAATAATAATAATAATAATAATAACAATAATAATAATAATAATAATAATAATAATAATAATAATAATAATAATAATAATAATAATCTTACTACAACTACTATTACTACTACTAATAATAATAATCATCTTACTACTGCCACTACTACTCATAATAATAATAATAATAATAATAATAATAATAATAATCTTACTACTACTGCTAATAATAATAATAATAATAATAATAATAATAATAATAATATTCTTACTACTACTACTTGATTAGTTAGCATTTGTGCTCAGCTGTAGCATGTCTCAATCAGACTTTCTTTAAGTGTAGAATCAGTATAGAGGCAGCCGTGGATGTCGATGGCAGCCGTGTATTATAAGCACTAAGTGTGTTATAACACAAAGTGTAATTATATAACAGTTAAAAAAAACAGTTGAACAAACATTGAACACCATCTACGAGAAGGTAATTACATTATCATTCCTTACCAGTAGTTTGTGTTTTGTACATTATTGAATGTATTGCAAAAATGTATCAGAAACTTCTATTAATGATCTCACTCCATGGAATCATCTCCAAGACTACTACATCCTTTACTCTCCCTGCAGCTCATCCTTCTGTACATATTGCTGCCTCATTACTTTCCTCTTTTCTTACAAACACATATGAGCTTTTAACTTATCTAAACACATTGACAATAACATCCACAACCTCTTGCCATAACAAACATTCAGTCAAATCCCACAAATATATTTATATCTCGCTCCTGTTGCTTCTATTAGCTGGTGACATATCTCCAAATCCAGGCCCAACCCACATGCCACACCCACAATGAACTATAAATCCAGCTAACCTCATAAACATTGCGTGCCTCCCTTCACCATCCATGTCACTAAAATGTGCCTTATGGAATGCACGCTCTGTCTGCAACAAACTAACATCCATCCATGACCTCTTTATTTCAACCAACCTCAAACTTCTGGCAATAACAGAAACATGGCTCACACAATCAGACACTGTCTTTCCTGCTGCACTTTTACATGGTGACCTACACTTCTCACACACCTCCAGGCCTGGCAATTGTAAAGGAGGTGGGGTAGGAATATTACTCTCCCTATCTTTCACTTTCACAGTTCTCCCACAGGTACCTCACTCACATTTACATCATTTGAAGTACATTCTATCAGGACTTTCACCCCTTTCTCTCTGCGAGTTGCTGTTATCTATCGCCCGCCTTGGCCACTGCACCAATTTCTGGAACATTTTTCAGCCTGGCTCCCTCACTTCCTATCCTCAGACATCTCCACCATCATTATGGGTGATTTCAATATCCCCATTGACAGTCCACAATCTCCTCATGCCTCCAAACTACTCTCTCTAACCTCCTCTCTTGGCCTCTCCCAATGGACTGACTCCTCTACTCATAAGGAGGCCCACTGCCTTGATCTTGTATTTACCAGACTATGCTCAGTTTCTGATTTCACTAATGCTCCTTTCCCTCTCTCAGATCACAATCTCATCACCTGCACACTTTCCTCCATTACATCAACCTCAATGTCAGTGAAATCAACCAAGCCTCCTAAAACCCGCAGAAATATTAATGTGATTAACTTTCAACAACTATCTACCTCTCTACAACAACAACTCTCACCAATTTCTGCACTCACTTCTCCTGAGACTGCTGCATCACAGCTAAACCAGATTCTTGTAAAAGCCCTCGATGAAGTAGCTCCAGCTACCCATCACACTCCGCGTAGACTCAGACGTCAACCGTGGCATTCTAACTTAACAAGGCATCTACAAAAACTCTCACGTAAAGTAGAACGTCAGTGGCGAAAGTCTCGCACTCCAAGTGACTTCCTCACATATAAGTCTATCTACAACTCTTATCGTACTGCTCTGGACACTGCCAAGCAAATATATTTCCAATCTCTTATCTCTGCTCAAGCCTCTAACCCCAAGCAACTTTTTAATACATTTAAACTGCTTCTTACCCCTCCCTCACCCAAGCCACCTGCTACTATCTGTGCACAAGATCTTGCTTCCTATTTCAAGGACAAGATTGATAATATCCGAAATGAAATGTTATTCTCTTCCTCAGCTAGTGACCTACTCAATTCCCTACCTGAACCCTCTGGCACATTCTCTTCATTTGACCCCACAATTGAAGATGAAGTATCTACACTCTTCTCATCCTCCTACTCTATTACCTCTCCTCTAGATCCTATACCCTCACAAATTAGTAAAGCTCTATCTCCTGTGCTCATCCCAACCCTAACTAAAATCTGTAATCTCTTTCATTCTACTGGCATCTTTCCATCACTGTTCAAGCATGCAGTGATTACTCCCATTCTGAAAAAACAAAATTCTGACCCTAACACTCTCTCTAATTACCGTCCTATCTTCCAGCTCCCATGCCCCTCCAAGCTACTGGAGAGACTTGTCTACACCTGCCTCACACACTTTCTTAACACCCACAACTTATTGGACCCACTTCAGTCTGGCTTCCATTCCCAGCACTCCACAGAGACAGCACTGACTAAGGTAGCAAATGATTTGGTCACTGCCAAGGCTAAAGGCCATTACTGTCTTCTAATTCTTCTAGATCTCTCTGCTGCTTTTGACACTGTTGACCACTCTCTTCTCGTACAAACATTACAATCCCTAGGTCTTAAGGACACAGCCCTTTCTTGGTTCTCTTCCTACCTATCTGATCGCTCTTTTTCTGTTAGTTTTTCTGATTCTGCCTCCTCTTCGCAACCTCTATCAGTTGGAGTACCGCAAGGCTCTGTCTTAGGTCCTTTGCTATTCTCAATCTATACCACCTCTCTTGGCAAACTAATCCGCACTTTTGGATTTCAGTACCATCTGTATGCAGATGATACTCAAATCTACCTATCCTCTCCAGATTTATCACCATCTGTATTGGTCCATGTCACTGAATGTATTTCTGCCATTTCATCTTGGATGTCATCTCGCTACCTGAAACTTAATATTTCTAAAACAGAATTAATTATATTTCCACCGGCCAATAACAGTTACCAATCTGATCTCTTTATCACTGTTGATAACTCAACAATCCACCCCACCCCACCCCACAAGCTCGCTGCCTTGGTGTCATCCTTGATTCTGAATTGTCCTTTGATCCCCACATTCAATCTGTCTCAAAATCATGTTACATACATCTAAAAAACATATACAAAATTCGACCAAATCTCACACAAGACACTGCAAAAACTCTAATCCATGCACTCATTATTTACCGCATTGACTATTGCAATAGTCTCCTTACTGGTCTTCCCAAAAACAGGCTATCGCCATTACAATCCATTATGAATGAAGCTGCAAGGCTTATCTTCCTTGCCAAACGTTCATCGTCTGCTGCCCCGCTCTGTCAGTCCTTCCATTGGTTGCCGGTTTTCTACCGTATTCAATACAAAATACTGTTACTTACAGATAAGACCATTAACCGAATTACACCAACATACATCTCTTCACTCATCTCAAAATATCTCCCAACCCGACCTCTCCGCTCAGCACAAGATCTGCGTCTCTCATCCCCACGCATTACTTGCTCCCATTTACGGTTACAGGACTTTCTTCGGGCTGCACCCACTCTATGGAATGCCTTACCACACACAATAAGACTTACCTCTACTCTTCAATCCTTCAAGCATTCCCTGAAAACTCACCTCTTCAGACAAGCTTAACAGATTCCAGAACCGACCACATAACCTTCATAGCTTCCATGTCTTATCACATCCCCTCTCACAGTCCACGCATAACCTCACATATTGTCTTTCTTTCACATACTCCTGACATTTTGCCGATATTCCTGTGTGACTGGATCATGCAGCCAACCAAGAAACTCTGCATTCTGGCCAGACCAAATTGCAATATATAGCACCTATCCTTGTGTATCAATGCCTATTTCCCTATAAATTGTAAGCTTGCAAGCAGGGCCCTCTTACCTCTATGTCTGTCTGTTATTACCCTGTTTTGTTCTTTCAATGTTTCCAATTGTAAAGCGCAACGGAATATGCTGCACTATATAAGAAACTGTTAATAAATAAATAAAAGAAATAATAAATACTACTACTACTACTAATAATAATAATAATAATAATAATAATAATAATAATAATAATGTTACTACTACTACTACTACTACTACTACTACTACTACTAATAATAATAATAATAATAATAATAATAATCTTACTACTACTACTACTACTACTACTACTACTACTACTACTACTACTACTAATAATAATAATAATAATGTATATGTGTGTACATTTGCATTAACTAACCAGCCAGGTGCAATGCATAATTTCTAGTGAGTAATTTATTGTTTTGTTAATTTTAAAATATATATTTTTGAATGCCATTAGTAACTCTTTTATGTAAGATCTTTAAATATCTCTCATACAGAATATGCAATTGTTTGTATTATCTAATAACAATTTATTTTTGTTACCACGGTCACATGACCTGAAATGTCAGATATTTACACCCCATAAAATCCAAGTCATTTTGAATCGGACCACAGACAATAACTGCAGGCTACAGCAATTGAAAAAATTGACTCCGAAATTCATTGGTATTAATTCTCTCTACTTTCTAAAGTTTCTAACAGGTCTCCATTAATAATGAAATCTTCAGAGATAATTATTTCTCTTTCTTCCAAGTGAATTATGAGAATTATTTATGCCCTCAATCTTAATATCAGAGCTTCAGTGCCTAATAGGAAGAATCCACAGGATATGAATCATTCTAAGAACTTATTAAAATCATCTCTATTTTAAATAAAATAAAAAAAGATGAAAAGAGTTTTAATGGCACAAAAAAACCACATTGCTCCAGGCCCTGCCTAGCAAATCACAGTTATTTTCTGTGTGGCTCAAAGCTACTGCTTAATACTTTGATTCTGGTACTATGTAATGTCATAAACTGCTCTGCTGTCTTGATCAGTTATAGAATGAGAGGACAGGTAATGAGACAGCCAGAAGTATGGTTCAAATAATTAATAACAGGTACACAAGGGAGGGATTATGTGGTGCGGTCCTTTTGTTAAAGAAATAACAGTCGGCTTCAAACTTAGATGCAATTTAACACCTAGGTCATAGCCCGTGGTGACAATGTAATAAAATCTGACATTACTGATGCACTCATATTACAGTAGTATTGTGTAATGGGATAAAAGGGTCATGGAATCAGCACATTACAAATTGCAGATATGCCTCGGAAATCATAAACATGACATTTATTGTACAGTAGCTCAAGGATGTTGATACTTATGAATATAAAAACCGATCCTGACGTTGAAGTCAATTCATAATTCATTGCCTGTAATGTGTGTCATTGGATGTAACGCCTTATCTTGTATTGTATGGTGAATAGCAGAGGACAATAAGTATTGAAGCACAGCTGCCACTGTGAATTCAATTTTTTGCGCTTCAGTAGTATATAATAAGCTAACAATATATTATGCCTGATATCAGTTGCAGAATTGCTTTTTTTCTGTCTTCTCTGCTTTTTTATTGCATTTAAAATGTTGTTAATAAAAAAAAGTGCAGAATGTGTAAAACAGATTCCGTCTCCAAAAAAATTATGAATTTTTTTTACGATGAAAATGAAAGTATTGTAATATTTTTTTGTGATGTTTTAAGTTTTCCCTTTTAGTCATTATAAAACACATATACTGTATGTAGAGATGTTCGCTGACCCCCGTGTTTTGTATTTGGATCTGGATTAATCTTCATGTTTTGGATATAAAATATATATATATATTTATTTTATTTTATTTTTTTTTATTATTATTATTTTTATTTTAAAGATAAAAAATATGCCATTTTTGCAATCCAAAACCCGAAATTCAGGTTTACAATCAGCAACTCAGATCTGTCCGGATATCTTCTGGAGAGCAGAACTGCAACTCTGTTCAGTCTTTCGTTTCAGTATACAGTATATTTTCTGATGCTCATGTAAATCCTGTAAACTTTTGCAATTTCTGGATTTAAATGGAATTTGGCTGACATCTCTCATTTCATATCTCTCCATATACTGTTGGGATAGTGGTAAACTGTGATGCCTGTCACTGATAGTGTACAACAGGGATATTCAACATGCGCCCTTCCAGCTGTTGTCAAGCTACACTTCCCAGCATGCATTGATACAGCATGCCTTGACACAAGCAAAACTTGTGCAGGGTATGCTTAGATGTGCAGTTCTGCAGCAGCTGGATGTATTACTGTTTAAGGAAATGTAAAATAGTTGTGAATTTGTCTACACCAGGGGTATATAACTTGCAGCATGTTATATACCCCTGGTTTACAATATTTCACAACTTTTTTACATTTCCTTAAACAGTAATACAAGCCCTTGTAAAACAAAATGAGTAAATCTCTTTGCTGCTCAGCTAGACATCTACAGTGCATCCCATTTAAAATTAAAAATGGAAAATAGAAAACACAACAAGATACATACATAGATAATGTGACCTGGATAAAGCTTTCTTATTAGCACAAAGGACTAACAGAGAGTACAATCAATGATGCTGGGCGTTTCCACTATCCAGTGGCTTTTCATGCAGATGAGTGGGTGGAGTAATATATTTAGGATAGAGATGTGTGGTTCAGTTATTTTGAAAATGGAACACATCCAATCTTTAGGGATCCGAGTGGAATCGAGTCCCGTCTCGGATCACTTTTGGGGTTCCGAGTAGAACCGAGTACCGGATCGGGGCTGCTGTAAATTTGGAACTCGGACTTAAAAAATGGATCTTGTGTTTTGGATTGCATGTAAACAGGTCCAAATTACATGATTTTAGCGGTTTTAATCAATTTAAAGCAATTAAATTCATGTTTGAATCTTGCTTTTGAGCAATTGGTCTATAACATACTTATAGAGAACTCATGCATTTTGAGTACTCCCTGCTGAGCTGTAGGTCTTCAATATGGCGACCGTTACCTTACTCAGCATTTCAAATCTAATTTTCAACAGATTCCCACCATAGTCATCGTTAGTTAATTAGTCTCCAATATGGTCTCCAATACTACCTCTAGTTTGTTGAATATGTGCAAACTCATCTCACGCCAGGTCTCCAACATGGCTGATGCTATTTTAATTGGTCTACAATATGGTCGATGCTATGGTATGAGTCTACGCAATTTCAGTTTGAGCCTACAGTATACCAATATGAAAGAATTTGATATTTGAGTCATTACATGTTTCTATCATTGCCCTGTTCTCGTGCACTTTACAGAGGTCAAAGCACCATATATATTGCTCTGATGACTCCTGACCCCGAAATGGCATTTTCTGTTTTGTGTTCTTTTGTCAATCTGAAACAATTTACTATTTATTCCTTTTGATTCCTGTGGGCTAATATTTAAAATGTAAAGTTTTTTAATTCTTTTGGGAGGGGTTGCTGTGTAATTAGAATTAGCTTAGGTTGAGAGTCAAATTAGTATTTTGCATAGGGACCTCTGAGGTCTCAATCAAGCCTTGAGGTCCATTACTAGGAACCAGTGGCACCACAGAGGCATGAGGCACTTTGTGACAACATGAATATTGGTTCTAAGGAAGAAACGGCCTTACCAGTATTGTATAGAGAGAGTGCCTCATTAATATCACAGACTTATAGTAAATTGATAGGCTACAGTATGGTGAATATTAAGCAAAATAACATTTTGTCTCTATTGACTATATCACTTTTTCTTGATAAGCATCACAATAGTAGTAGGTGCTCAATGCAGTTTTATTGGAAAATCAGTTTAATTTAGTTTATCGATTCTCAAGATATGTCAATGTCTAATCAGAATGTAACTGTAAATCAGAATTCTAACCCACCAAGCAATCAATCGGTTATGACAGGTTAGTCTTGATATAAATGTGTTGCTATTTTAGTACATTTTTCAGACTTGGTATTTTTTTTAAAAAACACTTTTGCCAACATTTTTAATAATGTAATTTTCTATTCTTGTAGGTTTTGTTTTCTGCTTTAAATTTTTCTCAGCTGCTCTCAGTCTTATTCATATTCTGTGCACTTTCAGATTGTCAAAATTACTATTCCCCACAAGAAGTCTCATGCGTATGAAGTAAATTCAGTTTAATATGGCTTTCAACAAAGCACTGACAAGGTAAATATAAGGGAATATGATATGCAGTCAGAATACAAATTGCTGACTTGGCCACACAGAGGTTTGGTTTCACATCTGAAGCAATCACAGAATGTGCCAGACAGTGTGAGAATTGCGCAGAACATTATATATCAGTCATAGGAAGAGGAATCTGCCATATTGTCTCCTCTTAATCAGAGACTGTTCATTTAAGTGCAAATTTCACTAAATAAATGCTAAATGCTAAATCCTACAGAAAATTTCTACGGAAAAGCACATCAATTGTACTGGTAGATCCAGTTAACTAATTAATCAATGTTATTAAATAATAGCAAATTGCACAATCGCATCATATCTTATCATAACCAGATACTCATGTTAATAATCAGACTTGCGCTGGACTAGATAGTTTGGGGCTCATGCAAAATGACACACAAACACCTTTTATCTTGAAAATACGTTTTTTCTTAATTTACATATACAGCAAATATATGTACAGTATATATCCTTCTAGATGTCCGCTGATATGGATTGTACACTTACAAACCCTAGACCTAAGGGTAAGCACAGTTGAAATATATGAAGAGCATGTTAATGTAAAATACTGTACATACAGGTTGTGTCTCCCATATCCAAAATGCTTGGGACCAGGGGTATTTTGGTTATGGGAATATTCCGTATTTTGGAATAATTGCATATTATAATGAAATGTCTTGGAAATGGGACCCAAATATACACACATAATGCATTTATGTGTTATATACACCTTATACACACAGCCTGCAGGTCATTTTCGACAATATTTTTTATAATTTTGTGCATCAAAAAAAGTTTGTGTACATACATGAAATTCATTTATGTTTCATATAAACCTTATACACACAGCCTGAAGTTTATTTTATACAATCTTTTTAATAATTTGTGCCTTAGACAAAGTTTATGTACATTAAACCATCAAAAATCAAAGGTTTCATTATCTCAGTCATGCTGAAAATATTCCGTATTTCGGAATATTCCGTATTTCGGAATATTTGGATATGGGAGACTCAACCTGTACCATACTGATTACAAGTTGCAAATGCGCCTGTTTGCAGGCGTATCACTAACGGGGGCTCAATCCCTTGTGCAAAATGTGAACTGATGATAATGATCAAAGTCTGCTTATGATTGGATAAATATGCCTGAATCCCTCCTTCTTATGCTAATGCTATCGCTATGTGGCTGCTGCAACCTATTCACATTACTACAGCAGTATTTGCAATTAATCTGCAGCAATAAAGAATATTCCCATTTCACCTTTTGAAGGAGAAAGCGACGGATACGCGATATGACTTGAAAATATTAATAAGTAATGAATATTTTCCTTAAGACAGTGGTCAGGGAACAGGGGTAAATTACACCACGTGGGGCAAAAATTAAATTCCTGGGGGTAATGGACAGACAGCCGGGCATGCATATGAATCATTCTATAATGATTCATATGCATGCCCGGCTGTGCCTCAGGGAGGCTCTAAGCCGGACGCCTGCTGAGATGTTATTACCAGCGGGTGCCAGGCTCCTTCCCTGCAGCACCGGGTTAGCCGGAGGCTGGAGTTCTCTTCTAAACTCCAGCTTCAACCTCTCTCCATGTGCACTATGGGAGAGATGTCATGACGTCTCTCCCATAGTTCCGAGGAGCAGCCGGGCGGACAGGACGGCGGTGAATGCAAGAGTGGGGATTAAGGTAAGAGGTTTTATTTGTACAAGCGGCACTACAGGGGCATTATATGGGGCACTACTACAGGGGCATTATGTGGGGGCACTACTACAGGGGCACTATATGGGGGCACTACTACAGGGGCATTATATTGGGGTACTACTATAGGGCATTATATGGGGGCACTACTACAGTGGCATTATATGGGGGCATTACTACAGGGGAATAACTATGGGGGCACTACTACAGGGGCACAACTATGGGGGCACTACTACAGGGGCATAACTATGGGGGCACTACTACAGGGACATTATATGAGGGCACTACTACAGGGGAATAACTATGGGGGCACTACTATATGATTTCCTTCCTTTCAAATCAAGGGGGTAACGTCGGCGTATCTAAATATATTTTGGGATAAAAGGTAAAAAAGGATCATTCGCAACAATACTGTATCTTGAACTTATACTAATAATCACTTAAACTACAAATAAACACACAGACTTGTATTTGGCAATAAATTGGCACAATTTATATAAATAACAGGTGCAGGCAGTGTGAAAGCTGGCATCAAGAGCCTATATCCGTCAGCTGCACTGATACGTGAGCACCAGGCACATGTTGCGCCAGAGTTAGGGCTATAATTCGCTAGGCTGCCCCTACACCAGTCAGTGGTCTGTCACAAACTTCTGTTCAATATAAATCTGCTGACAATGATACTTTCTACCAATGTATGTTAACCTATGGTTATCGTAGCCTGCAACCAAATACAAATAACCTAATAAACAACTCCAACCAGAAGCACTGCCAAAGTGCCCTACTCAGGAGCACTACAGCTGGACATAAAAAATGGAAAAAAGGGCGCTGCGAAAAACGTAAGGTGTCAAGTTAGCACCAGTAACATAGATACTTAAAAACATAGAACTTGATGGCAGATAAGAACCACATGACCTATCTAGCACCACTACAAAATTGCCAGGTTCCACCTCTGGGGTTGTGACACAAACCATACCCAGTCAGTACTCTGCAACCATTTCCTGCATCACATGTATCTGATGATGATGACACATTGCTGCCCATGTCAGGAACACACAAAGAAACATGGGCAAACCGTATATACCCATTCCCAAACACACGACCCTCAGACGAAAGCTCACACCAGGTGAAAGAAAACTTAAACCTTTCTATGACTCTACCTGAGTGCCCCTTGGCTAAAAATAATCCAATTTAGACACAAATCTCAAAGTAACTATGAACTGTACTATAACCACAACCCAGTACTCACACACCAATCAGGAACCACCCAAAATGTTCCACCAACCAATATACACCACTTCACACAAACAAGGAAGGAGATGAACCACACATGTGACCATCCAGACAACAAAGGTACAGTGTTCTGTTCACTCCACATTGTATACAAGCAAAACACACTGGCAATAAACATCAACCAACCAGCAACAGCAAACATACACAACATTCAGAAAAACACAAGGGGGTGGGGTGAAGGGGATGAAATAAGTAACACATCTGTGGGTGAAAAAAACCTACCCAAAAAACGAAATTTTCTTAAAGCAAAGAGTGAAAAATGTATGAGAAAGTCCATCAAACTCCCCGCACAGCGCCAGATACAATGCCTCCAGCAATTCATATGCAATGCCAATGGTAACATTGTTGAACAATATTTTGCAAATGTGCTTCTGCGATAATTCCTCAAAACCCCTATGGTGCATAGTGTTACACAGGGTGTATGCACAGAGGCGTTACTGCGATTGGGACAGTTGGTAGCAGATGGTATCAGAAATGTGGCAGTAAAGTGACGGGCATTCCTAGGCAGTGATTGGGAGGTGGCTAGCAGTGCATGCAAAAAAAATAACCAATAAGTGGGCGTATTATGGGTGTGTCATGGGTGTGTCAATGTAACCAGCTGCATTTTCAGATGCACTGTCACAAGCACAGGAGGTCATGGTCAGATGGAGAAACTTGAAACACAAGGAAGGGGAAAAATGGAATAACGGGTCGCACCAAGGCTATTATATTTGCAGAATTACCCTGTTAATGGTCTGTATATCTCTCAATTATTTATTATCTTCAGGGGTGCAACTCTGGGATATGACCATATTACATGAACCACGAGAGAGAAAAAAGAATCCCCATATGAGTGCACTGATTCTTGCCATTAATCAACTTAAAATATAACCTTTATTAGAATAATTTAATAACCACTTGGCGGTAAGAGTAAAAACACAACAAAATATACAACAGAAAACAGATTTAAAATAGTATGTAAAAAATTAATAGGTGCTCAGTCATGTGTGCTCTAATTGTAGGTACTCAATGGTATGCCAAATATGTTGACTATAATCAATATGTATTGGTGCCTAATAATAAGTATGAAAATAAATAATAATAAATAAATGGGTCACCTAAATGTTTATATGTCCCTCAGTATCGCATATATATTAGCTACCTGTATGGAGTGCATAATACATGAGCTAACAAGCTCTCTTAAAGTATTTATTATAGTCTGATATACAGGTATGACATATATCAAGATCCTCCCACAGTATCAATATATTATATCAATCCATAATATGGACATGCAAAAAGTACTGCACGGCTACCTATTATTAAATATCCGGGACTCATGTAACGAGTCTGTTATGATGAAAGGCTGCCGCGTGTACTTTACAGCCGGATCCCGCACTCCCTCTGCCGCGTATACTGGCAGGGTGAGCGGCTAATCAGCTAGAGCCCTTGTTCCCTCTGCCTCATGTACTGGCAGGGAAAGTAGCTAGTCAGCTGGAGCCCGCACTGACTCTGCAGCGTAGTGCGGCTGACAACTCCACAGCAAATCAACTAGTATCGTACATAACGTGGGACATATAATAACAATGTTTAGCTAATTTCGATCTCCATCAACATATTATAAGGCAACATTTTTAAGACACATTAGTACTGGCACATCAAACGCCTGAAGCGCGTTTCGCAGTGCTTTTTGAAAAAGCACTGCGAAATTAGCTAAACATTGTTATTATATGTCCCAAGTTATGTACGATACTAGTTGATTTGCTGTGGAGTTGTCAGCCGCACTACGCTGCAGAGTCAGTGCGGGCTCCAGCTGACTAGCTACTTTCCCTGCCAGTACACGAGGCAGAGGGAACAAGGGCTCTAGCTGACTAGCCGCTCACCCTGCCAGTATACGCGGCAGAGGGAGTGCAGGATCCAGCTGTAAAGCCGCTCGTGCTGCAAGTACACGCGGCAGCCTTTCATCATAACAGACTCGTTACATGAGTCCCGGATATTTAATAATAGGTATATATTGATACTGTGGGAGGATCTTGATATATGTCATACCTGTATATCAGACTATAATAAATACTTTAAGAGAGCTTGTTAGCTCATGTATTATGCACTCCATACAGGTAGCTAATATAAATGCGATACTGAGGGACATATAAACATTTAGGTGACCCATTTATTTATTATTATTTATTTTCATACTTAGTATTTTGCATACTATTTTAAATCTGTTTTCTGTTGTATATTTTGTTGTGTTTTTACTCTTACCACCAAGTTGTTATTAAATTATTCTAATAAAGGTTATATTTTAAGTTGATTAATGGCAAGAATCAGTGCACTCATATGGGGATTCTTTTTTCTCTCTCGTGGTTCATGTCAGATGGAGAAACTGCCATGGGGCTGGTGCAGGTTCCAATGGTGCGACCAATGGCGCCGTATAAGGATGCACTAATTGGAATCACAGCGTGCACAGACGCTAAAGGTGGACATCTCAGTCCTCGCACATTCGGCCAGATGTACACAAGGGAAGGAGTTTGTAGCAACATTCTCATAAACTCGCAGACAGGTGATCACAAATAGATGTTGTTTTCAGCGCATGTGTGTGAGACTCAGAATCAGCCCCACTTAGTGGCGGGCAGCTTCCTACACACAAAAAAATGCTGTCTTTAAAGCAGACAAACCAGTAAAGGCAGTTAAGTGTGCTCAGGAAAATGTGCACTAAAAACCAATAACCAATAACAAACCTACTGTAGTGCAGCCGAGCAACCTTACAACACTGCCAGGAATGCAAACATAGAAAGGAGGTAACCAGCCACAGGCGCAAATTAAATGACACCCCACCGCAGGCTGCAGCATTAGTAACAGCCCCACCGCAGGCTGCAACATTAGTAACAGCCCCACCGCAGGCTGCAACATTAGTAACAGCCCCACCGCAGGCTGCAACATTAGTAACAGCCCCACCGCAGGCTGAAACATTAGAAACAGCCCCACTGGGCAAAAGAATCACAAATACGAGCCAACAATTCACCCCAAAGCCCTAATGCAGCCCCCAATGTCAGTGTATGAACAGTATGGGACATAGCCCAGCAACCATTCAACTATGGAATCTGAAAGGGGGATTAACAATTGAAAAAAACAACAACTGTGCAACCTCACCTGAATCAAACTCTAGAAAAGAAAAGAGACACAGGAAGAACTAGTAAGTCACAGTCATCACTTTGGCAAAGCACACCACATTAAGACACCGATATGGGTTATCCAGTCCACCAACAATCTGTCAAACAAGGTCAAAGAAACCTCACAATAACAAAGATACCAGCACTAGGATGGGTATACAAAACAAAAGAATCACAAACTAACCTACCAGCACCATGGCACAAAACCTGCAAAGAAGCCCAGTCCCAGTCCAGCTACATTTCTAGGACCTAGGCAACACAAAATCAGTCAGAAAATATTATAAAACATCAGTAAAGAGATACTGGAGAAGTAGTCATAACTACAAAACAGAACAAAAAGATAAGCCATCCCCTGCCTTGGATATGGAGAGGTGCAGCCCAGGGAAGGTGGGGTACATAATCACCCTGAAAGAATCATGAGACATTGGCCAGGAGGCGGGGCAACCCTCCAGCACTAAGAGGGAATGGACTGTCTGGAAACAAGCAGCACCACATCAGGTAGAGATGGGAGAAAGCCTGCCAGAGAGCCTTTAGGAAGTTTGGTGTGTCGCTGAGTAGGAGAAGCTGCTGGGGTGCCAGAGACAAATGACCTCTGATGACTTCTGTATAATGTGAAAGGTGGGTACCACTACTACTACTGCTACTGAGGAAAGACGTAGTACACGGCAAATGCCTTCACCAGATGGGAACATAGGAGAAGACCATGATGGAGAGAGGACAGTGGGGGTGGCAAACAACACAAAGAGGGAAACAAAAGAGAAACAAATGGAGAAGAGAATAAGAATAGCAGGATGAATAGAAGAAGAAAACACATAGAATGACAGGATAAATTACAGAGAAAAAAGAAGAGAGCATAAGCTGTGTCCCCTCTGTATATACTGTATATACCCTTTTCCTGATGCAGAGGTGTCCCTTGTCCAGGTCTGTCCCATGGCTTGCTGCAGTGAGAGCCATTGGAGGGAGAGTTGTGGAGTGTGCCCCGGCTTTCACTGAGCATGCATGTTGGAGTCTGGGCAGACCTTAGTGGATTACATACATGTACTATGGCCTCCTATGTCTGTGGCTGTGCGTCTGTGTATGCAGCTGCTTTCACTGACTCGACCATAACACTCCCATACTAAGCCCACTGCACATTTTAGCGTGGATCTCTAGTCACCACCCGGGTACGCCCATCACTTTTCTGATAGCTCTGTGTAATGCATGCGCTGTAGGAGGCTTTAGTGCATTCGCAGTGGCAAAAAGCACTCAAATACATGAACATCGGCGCTGTGTGCAGACTGCGTGTGGCTCTGATTCTGGCCTCTGCCTTTATAGTTCTCTGCTGATGGGAAAAAGTGAAACTTTAGATTTATGTAATTTTCTGCTCTCTGAAGGGAAATGTCCACTTTTTGGAATTACAACTTCAGTTTAGTTTAAGAACAACAATAAAATGTTATATTCATTTTAGGTTTCCCTTAGTAATTCATTTGTTTATATCTTTTGACACGTTTTACCTTGTACGGCGACATATTTTTCCCTGGTGACATTTTTTTAAACTTTGGGTTCTATGCACTAAGCTTGGGAGGAAGTGCCTAAATGTCATTTTTCAAACTTAGGGGTCTATTTACTATACCTTGGATGGAGATAAAGTGAACAGAGATAAAGTACCAGCCAACCAGCTCCTAACTGTCATATCACAGGCTGTGCTTGAAAAACGACAGTTAGGAGCTTATTGGTTGGTATGTTAATTTTTTTATTTGGAACCCTTCTTCTCATGCCAAAGTACTTAGAGCACCCCGCCTTTTAGTTAGAGCTACAGACTGCTCTTGAATAGGGAAACTTTAATTATTTTAATTATTTAATTATTTAATTATTTAATTGCAGAGGGAGCAGCCAGTAAGTGTGCAAATATGCATTAATATGGAAGCACAGATGGTGTAATGGTTAGCATTACTGCCTCACAGCACTGAGGTCATGGGTTCGATTCCCACCATGGCCCTACCTGTGTGGAGTTTGTATATTCTCCCTGTGCTTGCGTGGGTTTCCTCCGGGTTCTCCGGTTTCCTCCCACACTCTAAACATATACTGGTAGGTTAATTGGCTCCCAACACAAATTAACTCTAGTGTGTGTGTGCGAATGTGGTAGGGAATATAGAGTGTAAATTCCACTGGGGCAGGGACTGATGTGAGTGGCCAAATATTCTCTGTAAAGTGCTGCGGAATATGTGTGCGCTATATAAATAACTGGTAATAATAATAATAATAATAATAATTAATACTGAGGTGGTTTTCACCCCTGTGCTTAAAACTATTTTAACACTTTTTGGGATATTACATTCCGTCATCAATATCAATTGTTAATGCAGGACTTCTGCTTTTGTTTGGCTCTTGATCTGTTTTTTAGAGTGGACATAAATTGCACCACTGTGTACTGTATAACTAATTGATTATCTGAATCCAGGGGCAACACACCATAACTGCCTCCAGTGTCTACAGGTGACAGGGCCACTTTAATCGTGGAATTAGCAGAACATTTATTCCCTACAACAGATTCTGCCTGGCTTAACTGGTGAAGAAAATAGGAATTAACTAAACCCAATATCACTGCTCACTTTGTGGAAACAGTTTGTAATAATTAGATTTAAGATATCAGAGATGTCAACTTTTAGGAGAGATGACACCTCACCATTCCTTCAGGCAGACAGATAAAAGAAGAAAGTTATTAAATTAAGCTGGCTCAGAATAATATTTCCTTGCTGGAGAATTAATGGGAGATGTAAGCTTTGATCTGCTGGAAGTATAGTTCTGTTAGATAAAGCTTTCAATAACGGTGTCAGCAGGAAAGACAAAAACCACAGAAAATAAGACGATGAATGAAAAAAAAAGAGGTCATTTAAACTGATTATACGATTAGAATGACTTTAATCACAGTATTGGGAGATTAATGGTGTATGTACATATAAGAATCCCCTGTGTTGCCCCTTTCTGTCCTAATCACCTGGCATTGAGTGGAATAGCAAATGCACTTGATGAGTCTCAGATGGAGGTTGTGGCATGACTATAAGTTGTTATAGGCAGTACAGACGTTCGTGGCAAAGCCAATGGAATGCAGGACGGAACATCGATGCACTCTGTGCTATTTTCTTACATCTAAATTTAGTCCTGCATTTGCCCCAGACACCCTCGTATATGCAGCAGTGATATTATACCCTCCGAGGTGCATTTCTCCTCTGTGAAATGCCCGGTTAATGGAATGAAGTACAGATGGAAGGGTAGAGATGAGCCCTTGTGCAGGAACACTATTAATCATGTAGGATTTAAGTATTTTTTGTTGATATTGCTGCAGTGAGCTGGAGGGAATCTTTTTTTTCTGTGGTTCAGTGTAAACCCCGCCCTTTACAAGCACCTGTGCTATGTCATTAAGCTGATATGAGCGACCACCATATTTTTTGTTTACACTAACAAAGTGTCTGGATGCCCCCAGTCTTAAGAATACCTTCTGGAAAAATTTAAATAAAAAGAACATCTGCCGTAATAATAATTTCAACTAATTCGGTGGATGAATAGGGCCTTCACATATTTTAATTTTATATTACGGTCTGGATTATATCTAGAGAAGGGTTTACTCAACTTTGTCATGACTGCATAAGATCTGCATCTCATCCTCCCAGACAGTAACATAGCAGCGTTTGCACCTCTCCAGTTTCCATGCTAACACATACATTTATAGAGCTCTGCTTACAGCATGTCCTTTGTGTTACCCGCTCAGCAAGAAGTGACAGGATACAGTGCACTTTCAACTGAAATATCAAACAGTGTGTACAACATCAGAAAGCGTTATTTCATTACATGAGGTCACATATTGTTTTCCTAGAAATGTCACCAGTTTACCAGCTATTATTTTGCATAATTACATTTAACATGTTTCATTGAAAGCCAGCCTTTCGTTTCTCATAGAGACAAGGCCGTTTACAATCCCCAGACTCAGCACACGTCATCTGCAAGTCCCCTTAGAATCGGAAAAGAGGGCTACAGCCACGAGCCTACTGTACTTTTATGGACGGTGCAGAATGTGCTCTCTAAAATGCAACCCAAGTGCATTTTCCACATTGTGGGGTCAATTCATCATCACTTAATTTATACAAAAGCAAGTGAAAATTTAAATTTTTACCTACTTTCGTAGAAATTAAGTATCGGACCATTCATCATAAAAGTAATGCAGGAGATGTCACTGATATCTCCTGCTTACCTTTCAGCCCCGATCTTGCCCGCTGTCTCCATACACTAGTATGGGGACTTAAATTCATCAAGCTCTGAATATACATATTTCCCTATTAGGAGTCCTGGATTGTGAATAGGGATCTATTCGGATTCCTCTACCCCTGTCTGGCTCCTTTGCCGGACACAGTTACTTTGTGCGCTTTGTCACGCAGGCTCGGCAGTGCTAATTAAAGATTTGTGGAGACAGCTGATTTTTGCATCAGCTGTCTGTGGTCCAGAACAATGATGAATTGCTCCGGGGGTCGGTGCAAGATGGAGTGTTAATTATCGGACAGGGACGATTCTACATATATGCTTATTACAACAGCAGTGGCCAGCGACATGCAAATTTAAGATAAGACAGTCAGACTGTGTCACTGTAACACAGGCTGCTACATGCTCTGCGCAGCACTGTGCCATTCTGTGACATGGGTCAGCGGTGGCTCCTTTGGTTGGAATGTTCTGGTGGGGCGACGTGATGTCATAAGGCTCGGGCTGGGTGCTGCAGGCATGGAGTCTAGGACTGGAGGAGACTTGCAGGAGGTGGCACCAGGCTCCTCAGTCACAAACAAGTAAGCATACATGCCTACTCTCCCGCTTTTAGCGGGAGCCTCCCGATTTTCACCTCAGGCTCCCGCTGTCCCGCAAACATTACCACTACTCCCAGTTTTTCTATCGACCCCTTTAAAATTAGCACTGCGCATGCGCAACGGGCAGAGCCTACAAATGGAGACGTCACTCACAACGTGTGACGTGAAGGCCGGCCACCGCGGGGTTATGGACAGCGGTGGCCGTCTATTTACACAGTACCTCTCTGACGGAGGCTTCAGCAGGAGACGTGACAGTAGTGGCCCCTTCTACCCACATGCAAGGTGGTGCTGGTCCTTTTAGGGTCCTCTTGGTCCTCTTCAGGGGCTGGCCCTTCTTCTGCCTGCGGCTGTCAGGCTGTCCCTCCAGTCTCCTCGGCGGGGCCTTCCTATTTATGGGCGTCAGCAGCAGCATGAAGTCCTCTGCAACGGTGGCTCCTTCCCTCTGGTCCTGGCAGCAGGCTCCTTAGCAGTCTTCTTGTCAGCAGGCACTACTCTGGGCAGCCGACAGCTGATGGGGTCTTCCTCCGGGTCCTTCTGCTCTCCCAGCAGTTCCCGGCAGCAGCAGCAGGTCAGTCCCTACTCCCTATATCTACTCATGTAAGTGTGTGTGTGTGTGGTGAGATCTGGTAAGTGTGTGTGTATGTGTGTATGTAGTGAGATCTGGTAAGTGTGTGCATGTAGTGAGATCTGGTAGTATGTGTGTGTATGTAGTGAGATCTAGTAATGTGTGTGTGTAGTGAGATCTGGTAGTGTGTGTGTGTATGTAGTGAGATCTGGTAGTGTGTGTGTGTGTGTGTGCATGTAAGGAGATCTGGTAATGTGTGTGTATGTAGTGAGATCTAGTAATGTGTGTGTGTGAGACAGATATTAATGTCAGTGGGGGAGCTAGGGTATCAGATTATAGGAATGTATACACCCATAGGTGGAGTTAGACACGCCCTTTGGGTGGGCAGACCACGCCCCCAAAACTGCGCTACGCGTGTCGCTTTCTACAATCTCCCTCAAAGTGGTTTCCAAAAGTAGGCAAGTATGCAAGTAAGTACTGAGGTAGGCAGAAATAAAAATGCAAGCATGGGGTTTGTCCGGTCTGAAGGAGACTGCGTGCGTCCGCTAAGGATGGTGCCGGTCGCCATCGGCAGGCAGGCTCTTCCCCCTCCATAACTCCTCCCAAACAAAAGGCAAGATGATGCAGCCAATTCACCCATTACTTTACTTAAATAGCTGAGTCCCTTCTTCCGGATCCTTTTTCCTGACCTGTCTGTCAGTGAGTGCAGTCAGCACCAACACCACACTCTCCTTAGGGCCTTAGTTGCATTGTGCATAAGGTCACATTAAACGTTTGTCAGTCAGTGTCGGACTCTGACAAGACCATGTCCCATTAATTTTTTTCGGGTGCACACCGAATCATGGGGCACCAAAAACTATATTTGCTAGCCAAAAATTTGGGATCAGGCAGGGCCTATTATCGGGGGCCGTCCGGCCCCAATAAGTAACATACTAAATAGGCTCTGTTGGTTTAATGGGGAGCCTACACTACAGCAGGATAGTTCAGTCTATGATGAGATTGGGGCAAATGCCAATGTACAACGTGCTTGGTGATGACTTCCGGGCTTCAATTATTGCACACATCCAGTGTACTGATATACAGTGGTCAATGTACTGCAGAAGTATTCATGTGTAGGGAATTCCATGTGGCCTCATACCAAATTATTTCATTTCATCCTTCTATAGACTGAGCCCCATAATATGAATACCTTGCTTATTATACTGTCACCACTGACGAAAGAGGGTCACTGGTCTAGTTAACTAACAACTGCGCAGGCTCGGCAACAGGATTCCCACTCAATCAATCTGTCATCAAATGCTTCTAGCAATTAACACAGTTATAGCATAACCTCTATCACAATTGCACCGGCTGGGAAACATAGACGACCACACAGTTCACTGGCTCCCTGCTTGGCAACATACACAGTTTATAGCATAGCCCTTAGCTGTTTAATAATCTCTTCAAAGACTGGGTTTTGGAGCATATATGAAATAAACTAATAAATAATACTTTATTTTCAAAGGGAGTACACTGCTTAGTTTAAAAAGGATGTTACAAAGAAAAAATGGTTACAAAAGTACATACAAGTACCGTATAACTTAAAATAAATAAGAAAAACTTACAATTAACACGCAGCTAATCTGTACAGAAGGAACGGTGAGAAATGCAAGGAATGCAGGTTAAACTTTAGCACGACATTTGAACCCAGTGCAAAGGTAGTTCATACCTTTTATCAGCAGAACATCACACCTTGGATGATCTCAGTTTTGGCTGAATGGAGGATTAGTTAATTAGCTCTAGGACCCTCCCAGACTGCTAAGTCAATTTTTAACTTAATACCTCAATGTTCTCATCAGTCGTGGACGTGGACGAGCGTCCGGCTCCTTCTTCATGGCTGACACTTGTGCAACCTTCTTTGAACTTCTCTATCCATTCATACACACTTCTTTGCAACAAAACACCTTCTCCATACTGTGCACAAAGTCGTCGATAAATATCGGCACAAGACACACCCTCAGACCACAAAGAACAAATCACTGCACGCTGCTCTTCTTTTGTGCAAATCACAAGTGGGGGAGTCATTTTTTCTAGTACAGTAGTCACAAATGAACTGACGTAACATGTTCCAACCTGCACAGCATTGACTGGGGAGACAGCGACCTAATACGGAAAGCGTCCAACAGAAGTTTTAATATAACTAGAGTGCGGATCATTTTTGATATGTATCATTATCAAGTAAAGAAAAGTGCACAATTGGATATTTTGTGGTATTTAAATATTGGGTATTTTTGACCCTTTATATGATTGCATGAGCCCTTCTGTCACTGCCAGAGAAGAGTTATCCCATACTACAGTATATGTTTTTTAATGGGTAGTTTGGAGTCCTATTTTCTCCGTGGCTGCAGACTTAATTTAGGAATCACTTTAAAATGGTATGTATTTGGGATGCTGATGGTCTAAATCCCGACTGTTGGTATCCCGACTGTCAAATCCCAGTAAGGGACTAATGAGAGGCATCGAAATCCCGATGCCTGTCATTTTACTATGCCGGGAGCCCAATGCCTGGCATCCCAATCGAAGGTAAGCCGGGCGCCGGGCATGGACAGCAGCAGGGGGGAGGGTTAGGGTTAGGTTAGGGGCTCCCAGGGAAACTTACAGATAGGCAACCCCCCAGGAGTGTTAGGGTTAGAATATGGGAAGGGGTGGTTAGGATTAGGCTCCCCCAGCTTGAGGTTAGGGTTAGGAACCCCCTGGGAGGCTTAAGTTTAGGTAGCGGGGAAGGAGGGGTTAGGTTTAGGCACTTAGAGGGGGATTAGGGTTAGGCACTTGGGGGGGAAAGGCTAGGGTTAGACATCCCTAAGGGAGGGTTAGTGTTAGGGGGGGTTAGGTTAGTTTGTACTCACCTTAGCTGCTGTCGGGATCTTCACCTCTGCCGGGCTTCCGTTTTCAGGATTTGAACCGCCGGCCATGCGGTAAATCATACCAGTCCCCTTTAAAATAGGCGCCAGTCACTAATCCTTTTTGTCTGATCTTATTGTAAATGACTTTTGAAAAAAGCCAAAGAACTTACAAAACATGTTTTTTTAAGATCCTCTGCAAATTATCAACTGTTTGAAACCCCCGGAAACCCCCTGTAAACTCTGAGAAAAACTCTTTCTTTTCTAATTGGACAAGACATTTCCTAGTACTACAAATACCGGCATAGAAAATAAAGTACACACTGAAATTCTTCCAAAGCAGAAAGAGTAAGTAAAATAACAAAGTTCCCATTTAAGGACAGATATCCCACACACAACATTTATACCCTACAGTGACGAACAACAAATCGATATTTCTACAGACTGTCTAAAACACAGGGGAATTAACACAGTAACTACCACTGGAGAGAATTTGCTTCATTAACGGAAGACTTTAGGTTATATTTTTACTGTAAATACGTGAGGTATTAGAGGATGTCACCTAAATGTATTGAGAAGTTACCCTGCATGGGGACTGCGATCTGAAGCTCGGAACAAAAATGGCTTGCAGGTTATGCAGGGATTTGTAGTTCTACTAAAGTTGACAATGTTTTCTAGGACAGGTGGAATTAAACAGCCAGGGGAGGCACAAGCCATCTCCTTTAGGTCAGCCAGTCTGTATGACGGTTACCGTACTGAGTGCTTTATAGACAAACGAGAGAAGAAGGATAAAGGGATACAAACAAGATGCCTTTTTCTTTCCTTTATATTGGTTAGTTCTCAGCCTTAGTAATGAATTGTTTATGACAGTGAGTGTGTAGTACCTACACCTCGGGGAATAGCAAAACACCTCTGCGTTTCAAGTAGCGATAGCTGCCTATAGGGATTTGTTTAAAATTGTGCTAGTGCCTGAAAGAACAGCCAAAAAGCACAACAACAAATCATATTACTGACTTCAAACAGAAAAATAAATAAAGGTAACAGAGCATATGCACAAACTATACTCCTTACTGGCTCTGCTCCACTTTATGTTAACTTATTAAAGATATATTTCTTGGAAAAGCTGTCACGGGTTTTGCCACTGGAAATCTTTCCATTGGAGTTTGATTGTGTTAGAATTCAGAGATAGTGTTAAGTTGTTCCTAGAATTCTCAGTGTATTAAGCACCAAGAAAGACGGCGGGAATCCTCCACCAGTAATAGCACCACCCAGACATTCCACCATCTTCCTCACACTGCTATCTCCTGCACTGCCTGCCCAGGTTTGTTCTCATGATGATATTTACTAAAAACTCTTATCTCTATCCTTATTCTTAGGGGTCTATTTAACATTGGTGGTCAGTGGGCAGTTGTAATTATCAGGTTAATTTGGCTTTTTCCAGTGTTAATGCTTTAATAAATTGTTGCATTTTCTCCAGAGTTTTGACTGATCACAATTTAATAAATAGACCCCATAGTCTTGATGAGCATTTATTGTATAGAAATATTTAAGTTGTAAAAAAAACAATTCAACCAAGGACTGTAAAACTATAGTACTTGAAGGCAGGTACAGTATACTGTAGACTGTACCATGCTCAGTAGCTGAACTACAGGGTGTAGGGACTGTGGTCTTGTTGCCAGTTCTATCAGTCTCACCACCAGCCTTGGATTGGGCTGTAGAGTGGGACATTCATCCCTGACCAGCTGATGGATTCAATGTCTGCTGGTAACTGAGAGTAAATGAGGTGCTGGGATGGTACCAGTTGCCTAGTGGCCCCTGTTGTTCTGCTCGTTTTGAAGGTACAGACAAGGCTGATCATTGGGTACCCTGTCACCATGCTACCAGGGCCAGCAGCAATGAAATAAGCCCCCACTGCTGCCTTTCAGGACTCTATCTGATAAGGACTAGATCAGGCCCAGTTTTTAGGCTACTTTCTCACCTTTTAGGGCTGTGTTCCCAGACTACTGTATCCTGGCTCCTGTCCCCCACGCACCGCCCCCCCGGGGCACAATCCAAGGTACTTTACTTTAGGTCTCATGTCTGTCCACTCTCTTCCTCATGTGTACTTGTCATGTCTTATACATATACTCAAATCTCCTCACTGCGCTTGCTGGACACTAGGACTCAGAGTCTGCAGGAAGGCTCAACCTTGAACCTCATGTGCTACTGCACATGTGACGTAGTACTGTGTGTAAAATCCCATGGCGGGGGACTGTAGTCTTCTGCTTAGCTCAATGTGAGAGACCTGATCATTACATTACCTGATTTAAAACTGTTCCAGTATCCTGCACCACTCCCAACAGCATGCACTCACCGGCTGGTGAGCTGTACAGGACTCCATTCTGAATAAACTTTGCTTCAATATCAGTGTACATGTAACAGTGAGTACAGCTGTAACTGTTCTCTATCAATAAAACCAACACCACTGGTTAAATAACTGGGCTGTTCATAGTCATCTGCTGGGGTATGCCTATATAACTCTGCAGTATCAACACCTGCACAATTTTTTTACTTGCCTTGCATGGCTTATGGCCAATTAGGTGACATTTTTATATAAAATAAAAAAAATTAATAATAATAATAATAATAATAATAACAACAATAATAGTAATTTGACATGGTATACAGTAAGAAAGATTTGCAATTCTCTCTGATTATACATATACTGCACCTGTAACAGTGACATTGTGTTTGTAGAGAATTTGGTGTGACATTTATCCCTTACACCATTATGTTCAACAGGCTTGTTGGAATAATCACAATAAATACATCTAAAAGAGGGAACATAACTATGATTGAAATTTGCTATTGGTAATAATAATTTTTATGCAATTTACTTTATATTAAGGCTCATTATCCAAATTATGTTATTCTTGACATTTTCCATTAGGAATTACTGTAATTTATAAAAGTTAGATGAAATGTTAGCTATAATTACTGTAAGACTATAGTATAATAGCATCCCTCACTGGGCAAATTGGCACATATATAACAGACTAGCGTACTAGCACTAATTTACTGACATCCAATTGAGGAGAAACATTTGGACTGAACCACCAGCCAATCAACAATTGTCTCTTATCCAACTTCTGCAAGTAAGACAATGAAAGCAAATGTCTGATTGGTTAGTATATATTAGTACACAGTTTGCATTTAAATGCAATGTTATCAGTGTAATCTGCCATTTCTAAAACACATGTTTTAGTGTTGTGTCCCGTCAAGTATTTTCTTCTCCATTTTTGTTATAATTGTGATGACGATGACACTTACCGCAATCAAAAGATCCTGCAGAATCTGCAATGTAGTCCTGAAAATGTCCAAGACTACTAGTGGGTTGTATTCTGACTTCAACGATGAGCAAAATCTGTTTAACACATTATTAGCTTTATTCCCCATTTGGGTGAGAAACTGTGCAGGTTTCCTTAGCCAAAATGTTGCTTTAAGTGTTCCCAGTCCTACCCCAACACCACCACACAACAGAATAATGTGTCCATCTTCATCCTATTTATTTATTTATTATTATTTATATATTAACAGTTTCTTACATAGCGCAGCAAATTCCGTTGCGATTTACAATTTGAATCAACATTAACATTATACTGGGTTGTAAAAGACATACATACATACATACATACATACATACATAAGGGTAAGAGGGCCCTGCTCATAAGCATACAATCTATAGGGGAATAGGTTTTGATACACAAGGAGAGGTGCTACATATTGCAAATTGATCCAGCCCGATTGCAGATATTCTTGGTGGGCTGTATAATCAAATCACACTGGAAAGTTGGCCTAGGGTTAGGAGGATGTTAAATTGAAGACAGAGAAGATGTAATAGGTGTTTACTATAAGAAGAGAGTTAGATAGGGAGCTATAAAAGTTTAGGTGGGTGGTCCTGGAATCTGATAAGCTTGTCTGAAGAGGTGAGTTTTCAGAGAACGCTTGAATGTTTTGAAACTAGTGGAAAGTCTTATTGTGTGTGGGAGGGCATTCCACAGGGTGGGTGCAGCCCGAAAAAAGTCCTGTAACTGTGCATGGGAACAAGTAATGCGTGGGGATGAGAGACGCAGCTCTACTCATAGCCTATAAATTATGCAGAAATGGGACTTGGTTAATGAATAATTCCAAATAAATTCTATTTTTAGCAAACAACCCCACTCTTCCAGCCAAATCCCACTGGAGGAAGGGGGCTTCATGCCAGGAGTATCAAGAGTTTGGATTAATTCAGTCCAACTTCAGTACTTCTTCTCTCCATGTTGACAGCCAGGTGAAAGGGGGGCAGGGTCCCAGGCCCGGAGAGATAGGGGGCCTGGGTGGCAGCGACGAGGAAGAGCATCGGTGCTGCTGCATTTGCACTACTATGGAGCAGGCCCCGGCAGCCAATCAGGAGAAGCCACTCCTGATTGGCTGCCATTCCGCGAGCTGTGATTGGCTCGTGGCCAGCTCAATAGTATTCAGCTGGCCACGACCCAATCACAGCTTGCGGAACAGCAGCCAATCAGAATCGGCTGCTCCTGATTGGCTGCCTTTCCACGAGCCAATCACAGCCGGCTCCATACTTCTAATACTGCAACGCAGATGCTTTTTCTGGCTGATACCCTGTGCATTCCGCACCACTGCCACCCTGGCCCCTTTCTCAGGTAAGTCTATGTTTGTGTTGGACCTGTCTTGTGCCCCTACTTGAATACAGCCAGCCTGCCCTAAGCCCTCTCCTTCCCAGCCATCCTTCCTTCCATGCCCCCCCAGGGCAGCCAGCCTGCCTTTCCTGCCCACCCCCCCAGTGCTGCCATCCTTCCTTCCATGAGCCCCCCCCAGTGCAGCCAGCCTTCCCTCCCTGCCCCCCCCAGTGCAGCCATACTTCTTTCCCTGCCAACCCCCCCAGTGCAGCCATCCTTTCTTCCTTGCCCCCCCAGTGCTGCCATCCTTCCTTTCATGCCCCCCCTGTGCAGCCAGCCTTCCTTTCGGGCCCACCCCCCCAGTGCAGCCAGCCTTCCCTCCCTGCCCCCCTAGTGGAGCCATCCTTCCTTCCATGCCTACCCCCCAGTCTAGCCAGCCATCCTTCCCTGCCAACCCCCCCAGTCCAGCCAGCCATCTTCCCTGCCTACCCCCCCGTCCAGCCAGCCATCTTCCCTGCCTACCCCCCAGTCTAGCCAGCCATCTTCCCTGCCTACCCCCCAGTCCAGCCAGCCATCCTTCCCTGCCTACCCCCCAGTCCAGCCAGCCTTCCTTCCCTGCCCACCACCCCAGTCCAGCCAGCCTCCTTTCCCTGCCCACTCCCCCAGTGCAGCCAGCCTTGCTTCCCTGCCCACCCACCCAGTCCATCCAGCCTTCCCTGCACTACCTCACCCTTCTAGTCTAGCCAACCAGCCAGTCTTCCCTGTTGCACCCCTACGTCTAGCCAGCCTGCCAGCCTTCTCTACTCTGCCTCTCCCCTAGTCCAGCTGGCTTTACCTGCCCTTTCCCCCCCAGAACAAACCATACTTCCATGCCCTTTGCCACCCCAATCCACTTCCCTGCCCTGTGCCCCCCCCGTTAATATCCAGTCTTCTCTACCCCTCCACCATGTCTAGCCATCCCTGATTTACACACCAATTGAGGCACCATCCCCGAAGTAGCTCCACCCACATTATCCACCAAAGTCTGCCCTATACCTCAGGGGGCCCTGCCTATTTTGTCAGTACTGGGCCCCAAAATTTCTGATGGCAGCCCTGACGGGGGGACTTAGATAAGAATTGATGTAGTGCAGTCTGAGTTTGAGCTGGTTCCCCGCAACAGCCATTGCAGCATATGCAGTGCACAATGCCCCCAATTTATGGTCCCTGGCATGGTTTCCCATGTTTCTGCTTGTTGGTATGAGGTGCAATGTTAAAAAAACAGATATTAGGTAGAATCAAGGGGAAAATTAGACAAATGTTGGCCTTATAGCAAGATTGTAGAAGAGCCCATGTACCAACAAGGGTAGGCAGCTCTTGCTACTTTTCCCTATGTCATATGCACTCCTAACTACTATGGATGTTACACAATTGGGTGCAATTATTCTTTAAATCTATTATTCTAAAATTAGACTCTGATATAAATTAAGTAATTACATTTGTGTGATGACCTAATTGCGGCTGTGGCACATTATATCTGATGGAGAGCAAAATGTGAACTGTGCACATTAGGTGTGACACGCAAGCATGCTGCTGCGATGGGAATAAACAGGGAGGTAAGTATTACAGGACAGGAGGGGGCAGGGAAGTGAGGGAACAAGCACTGGAGGGAGATAGAGGCTGAGATGACCCGGGTGCATTTATTTACGAGAATTTTATAAATTACACTATAAGATTGTCATACACTTTAGAGTACTTTGTATTCCTCTTCAACATACTACTAGAAAGCCTCAGAAATAATTTCCTTCTGTACATCTCTAGCCTGAGGATTGCTTTCCATTGTAGATTAATCTATAGTTATAATTCTTTTATTAAATCTGCTCCTAAAAAGTTTTCAACCGATCCATGCAGCACTAAAGAAGTACCATTGATAGGCAATGTATTCACAGGAATAAACAAACAAGGCATAAGATCAGTGCTTCATAAATAAAAGGTGATTGTAATAGTAATAATAATAATAAAAATAATAATAATAAAAATAATAATAATTATTATTATTATTATTATTATTATTTGATAATAATCATCATAAAAAAAATAAAATTGTGTCTTTTTTTTTGAAAGACAGAACACCTTTGTGTACTCAAACTCACTTTTTGAAATAAGCATACTCATTTTGTACCTATTACATCTCTATTAAAGGGACAACACAGAATACTTTTTTCTTTAAATAAAGCAGCCTTATAAGTATAATTTAATATGTATAACACATGTGCACAAAGGCAGAGACTGGTCCAGAACAGCGATATGTAAATCATATTTCTCCCAACTAGTATCGTAGCGACAGGTGAGAAATGTTCAGCTGCCCAAGTGATATGTTTTTTAATTACACTCATAGCCACAGTAAAAAGATAGTTAACAAATAGGTGCCGGTAACTCATAGTGTACTGGACCAGAGGAGAGATGAAGCTGACTGGAGGTGGGAACCAAACCCAGTGCTATGAGTCATTAAGTCCGCCCCCTTGAGGAAAATGCCACAAATTATGGTCCAGTTGTATACACAAAGCAAATATATAATCAATTCATGCCACTAGCTCAGTGAAACTTAACCATGTTGTGTGGTTTATTGAATAGGAGCCTTGTACAGCCGTACTCACTGTTACACTGGATGTCCAAAGCATAAAGCTGAGCGGGGATAGGCAGCTCACTAGCCGGTGACTGTCTCAGGTATTGCGGTAACAGTGCAGGTGCTGGAGCAGTGGTTATATGTGGGTACTTAAGTCAGGTTTTAGGCGCTAATGGGAGTACAGCAGAGCTTAAAATCATACGGAATAAAGGGGTCTATTTACTAAGCAGTGTTATGAGACAGAGTGAAAAGTGATAAGTCTGTGATAAGGTGCCAGCCAATCAGCTCCCAATTGTATTTTTTCAAACACAGTGAGATGGCAGTTGAGACAGTAAATCACATTCATTACATTACAATTGATAGAATATCTAACGTGGAGGTCCATGACCAAATGCCCTACCTGATCTCTTAGAACCTTGAGATCCAAGAAAATTATATGGGTAATGTTGTTTCAGATGTTAGTTGATATTCATCTGATTGTTTTTGAGGATCAATAAACTTGGTTAGATCTTCTTGTGTTCCATTCCAAACAATGAAGATGTTGTCAGTGTATCTTAGTCGTGTAGTAGGTTTCAAGGAATGCCAACTGTTTGCCTCATGGAAGGCGATTCAGCATTCTCACCAACCAAAAAGATGTTATAGAGTGTCATTAACATGTTGGAGAACCGTGGCTACCTCATAGGTTCATGGACCACACAGGTAAGGACAATTCCAAAGATACAATGATATCTTTATTGCACTGAACAGAAGAATATAGAGTAACACAGCATCAAAAATATAAACAGTTATAATTATTAACAGCCAAATATTTAGCAAATTACTTTCAAATACCCTCAAACACCCAATACTTCAGCTATTTCTTTTAACGCTAACAGCATGAGTCCACTTCCTAGCTCACAGGTGAACTTAATTTGTATGGTATAAAGTGATATTGCCAATGGCTCTGTGGAGTGTGTAAGCTTGAGGAGCCCAGCTTCTTGGCCAAATGTCCTCTACCATTGTGGTAGAAAACAGATAAAAGTCACCTCACTCCTGCGGGCACACTGTACTCTACAAATCACAAAATGCTTCTCCTGATGGATCAATTATGGCAGATATGATTTCAGACAACTGGATTACTACAGATGGTTGAAAATCAGTGTGACCTGTCAGAACCTGGCAGAAACCAACTCTTCACCACCAAGTTTTCATCAATGTGGTATAAACTCTAAAGTCCTACAGTATGTGTCCCTTATTTATTAGTTGTCAAGATCTGAAGGTGTAGGTGAAACCTATTGGAGGAGTGAAGGGTAATCCTTTCATAAGGAGGTAGATTGTTGAAAAGTGACAGTACTCATGTCTTTCCCCATACCTCCTGTGGACTTGGGGCTTGATTCAGCTTGGATCGCATGGCTGCATTCGCACTCACCCACTACCTGCAAAAAAATGCTAATGAATGCAATCGCACGGCAACCACAGCACTATACCAAGATGCCCATCACTGTATAAAGCTTCCCACTTCCCATCTGCAAGTCAGCAAAAACATTGGTATTATCAAGTAACACTGGAACCATTCACACATATGTGGTTGACCTGACCCTAACTCATGTTGATGTTAAATAAAAATGGAGTCAGTATTGTCTGCATTAAATAAATTATGAAGGTTTTATTTTAATATGTGTGTTTGAAGCTTTTACAGTGATTTGGATGGATATGGGTTAAATTGTCTTTTATAATCAGAAAATATGTCACATAATAAAACTGTCATTTACTATGTGATATGTGAAGTTGGACGCCTGTCAGACTGTGGCATGATACTTTTGAGCCTATTTTACTGTTTGCCTGAAGAGATAACCCCAACCTTTCGAGAAGATTTCATCCAAGATGTCATGATGACCAGAGCATAAGATGTCAAAGATCACAGACTCATCATCTGATATTAATTACTTATTCACTAAGAAACCCAACCCCGTTACATGCATTATTGTATATTGTCACAACCCTTTCCCTATGCATCAACCAATCCAATATCTTGATTGTCATATACATGTAAACACCCTCTTGTTAATGATATAGAGGTCTATTTACTAAGCAGTGTTAGGAGACAGAGTGAAAAGTGATAAGAAAGTGATAAGGTGCCAGCCAATCAGCTCCCAACTGTCTTCTCACAGGCTGTGTTTGAAAAATGACAGTTGAGAGCTGAGCGGGACGAGAGAGTACAGTCCCGCGGCTTAAGGTAATATACCTTTCTTTTTTATGTATATTTTTTCTCATCGCTTGTGCCTAGTGCTGCGATCCCTTTCTTCTGTGTCCCTCAGAGGCTTGGAAAACGAACTCAAGTTGACGTGAGTTAAGTTTGTGATAAACAGCATATAACTGTTGTAAGTATGTTAAGTTAAATGTTAAGTTAAGTTAATGGTAAGCTAAAATTTAGGTGTTTAAGTTTCTGAACTAACCAATCATCAATCATCTACTTTATGTGTTGTTATATGTTAGATATGACTGAAGTTTGAGAGATATTCTGTCTGTGTGAATTTATCTGTCAGAACTGAGGACCTCATTCAGAGTCGGTCATTGTGGCCGCTCGGTCGTAAGGGAAAAGGGGTCGGATACGCAAATGAAGCGCTCGCAAGTTGCGTCATTAAGATGAGATTGTTAGCTGGACGAGCGAGGGGAGGATGCGGCCATAAGACTAAAAACACGCCCCCTTCTCGTTCGCAATACACGTCATCACTGGGCATATAAGGATTAATCGAGACCAACGGGAACCATCGGAGCTGGTCGTAGAGCTTAAGGTTGACCATACCCTCTCTTAAGCACTACGATCAAGTCAGTGTAAAAACCTCCCATGTCACATGTGCCATGACACTACTTAGTTAATTATGCACTCCCTTAAAACGCCGTTTGCATAGTCAGGCACGCCTGCTTTCGGATCTCCACTCCCCCGTTCATAAGCACCTTCCCCTGTTACCACCCACAAACGCCTCATCCTGTCACTCAAACTAACGACCTGGCCAAGTCGAAGGAGAGAGAAATTTCCGATCGCAACAGCTAGTTTGCATACGTGCATTGCAAAACTTACGCATGCGCTGTTTTGCAAACATCGCTGTGTATGACCGAGCAGCTGCTTACGACTGACTCTGAATGAGGTCCTGTGTCTCAAAAGAGTATTGTCCTTCACCTAGTGGGAACAAATGGGGACGGACCTTGACTTATCAGCGTGGTGTATACTAGACTAAGTCTTGGTGCGGTCCTTAGGTTCCTTGTGCTGAGTGATGCATGGACGTGGTTTAGATGCGGAATCAGTGACACAGGATTAAACCTGGACCCCCTGATTGTGTAGGCTTTCTGCATTTCCTGTCTCATAACCTGAAGAGGTACTGCGGGTCAGAAGGCGTTTTGTTCGTTATTTGTTTGTCAAAATCATGATACTAACTTTTCCCAAATGTGTTTGCATATTCACTTTAAGATTACCATAAGGGGGTAATGTGTGGTATGTAAGAGAAGTCACATCACTGGGCAAATTTGTGTTAGGATTAGATGATTTATGTTCAGGCAGACTCAGATGAGGAAAAATAAAATTGCATGTAAGGAACTATAAAATAGGTAATAGGGATTTCTGTGTCTCTGGTATATACAGTAACTCTGCCAACAAATTGTAGTGTTTGTTATGTAGGTAATCATTAATTGTGTTTTGCGTTGTCTGTAGTATTTATTCTGCCATTGCCATCTGGTGGTAGAAGTGGAGGATATTTTGGGTATATTGTGTTTAAAGTATTTTAGTAAGAATGTTCCTGTGGACGCACAGGTAGGCTGCTCGGGGAAGCAGCGAGTGCTGTGAGATACAGCGGGCTAGTAGATTGCTGAATGAGGCAACTAATCGAAGGAACCTTGTAATTAGGGTTTGAGTTGTATACAGATTCACCGGAAGAGGCAGTATACGTGAGTTGAGTTATTGTATACAGATTCACTGGAAGAGGCAGTATACGTGAGTTGAGTTATTGCAATTGTTGTTAGTGATTGAACAATATGGGTACAGATAATTATAAATACTCTGAAAATTATGTTGTTTATTACATGGTAGAGAGATATGGAGATAACTGTGTTAATTACTTAGGTGAATGGAGTGATATTATCAGAGACACTGAATGTCCCTTTCCTGAGACTGGGTCATTTGACCCCTTGATAGTGAAGTTCCTTGAAAACCAAATTTTGGAAGAAATCAAACCTAAGGACAAGGCAAAGCATTTGCAGATTTTAGATTTATGGAAGCAATAGGGGAACAAATGGAGACCTAAGAGTGTTTCTAGTTTTGTTCCTCCCCCGAATAATATAAGCACTATATGTGATACACTTCTTCCATCTCCTGTACCTCCTGTGCCTCATACCTACCTATATCCTGTGATATCAAAAGGGGAGATTGAGGTAAGGGACTTACAACCAAGTTTAGGGAATCAGGAGTTAATTGATGACATTGAAGATGATGTCTGGTTTTACCATATGGCATCTATGCTCACCATACTTCCTGAAAGTAATGAACAAGGTGGTTGCTTGAGTACTGCTCAACTGCTACCTACCTCTACCATCACTCAGACTAGGACATTTGCTGATGCTGCTACTACTTACACACAAACTCCTACTGACACCGTTCATACTCTATATTCCCCTAGTGATACATCAGCTTCACCATATACACCAGAGCCAAATATATCACAAAAGTTAATTACCCCGGGGATATTCTCCCTCATTTTGATCTGGGGAAATCCCACAGTTGCATAATACAAGTGCATTATCCCCTATTTCACTTAAAAGTGACACCCTGGTACGCAATCAAGAAGCAGTTTTGGACGACCAAGCGGTGATTGATGATACCTGGGTAACCCACGTCACATCTATACCAACTTTACAAGCTTCCCAAGCTGGTGTCTTGGCACTGAATTCATGTGCAACTTATTCAGATGCTGTCCAAACAGACACTAATTAACTTGGAGACCTGCAATGCCACATGTTATACACACCACTTGCCAGTTTAAAATTCAGCTCACTTGCAGACATTATGGAAAAGCCACATAGTATGTAATTAGCAGGTACAGACACAAGGAGCAGCATCAACAAAGGGAGCAGGAACATCTTCAAATATTCGAGTTACAAATGAGCAATTGCAAAACCTTATATGTTTTTGAGCATGAGCCTCCCAAGATTCCAATATAAGGGACCCCATGGGCAACTAAGTTCTGCTATTACAGAGTGAAATCCAAAAATGGAATTTAGGGAGTAAACCAAACATATGGAAACTTTTACAGAACCACATTTACTACTGGGATCTTTTAATTTTTATGGGCATTAATATAAATCCAAATTTGACACCTTATCAGAGAATAAATAGAAGTAACTACATTATGCCAGCGCTTATTCCAGCCCCAACCACAAACCTGATTACTAGTCTGCCTGTACCTAGTAAATATAAATATAAGGAAAACAATCAAGAAGTAACAACTGGTGTGAGTAACTTGGCTATAATAATAGGTACACGCAGGAACAGATATCAACTCAGTCCTAAGCCCCAGGGTATGATCAGAGTACACAAGTCACAGGACAAGTATTTCAGGGTGTACTGCACCTACAAGGCACTAGAAACATAAAAATAAATTGTCAAGAGTCACATAGGATATAGGAATGATTTGGGTGAATGTCCTACCCAAGTCTTGCATAGCATCTAGGTTATTCCCAGGTATCCATAAAATTAGTCTCCATATACTGTAAGCTATTGTTCAGGAAATGCCCACATTTAATTTTAGGTCCAGAGAACAACCATGATACACTACTACTACTGTTAAACAAGCAGATTTTATTGATACAGCAGAGCATTGTCTCCTCCCAGGTCACAACCGGCCATGACGTGAAGCCTGGTGAGTGTGTGTATAGTAAGTACATTTTCTATGTTCAGGATCATGTATAGATCGTACCAGGTGCTCCTAACCACCTCCACTGCAGTAAAGGTTACTAAGATGCCTACCTGGATCCATGCTTCATAGTGTAAGAGAGTAGCCGACCCGGCATCTTCCAGTTCTCGAGCAAGAGGCGCCTGGGAGGAGGCTGATCTGACCCCAGCTTTGGAGGCATTGTTCAAACAGTGAATAAGGAAATAGCTTGGTATGGTAAGGGGGTTATAGAGGAGAGTGGGGCAGGTGAGGCTGTCCTGCTCAACCCAAACCCACAAAGAAGAAGGAGGATAATAAATCTTTAGAACTTAGAATGCTTCTAATAAAGTTGATTTTAGAAAAATTAATAGTAGGAATTTTAACTTTCCAACTAACTGGAGATCTAGAGTCGAGTGCTGTGTTAAGCAGGTAGCAACATCCATCTATGGTTCCTATGTTATTGGTGACACTGCCCATTACGTCATTATCATGACATAAAAGAATAATAATACATGTCATAATCATTACAGGTGCCAGTTGTTATCTGAAGTTCCCTATTGTATATGTAAATATTGAATTAAACTGTATCGCTCCCATAGTTTCTTACGTAAATAGAAGAAACCATTATGATAGTTAGACATGGTAAATTTAAACCTATACAGATACATCTGAAAGTTTTCATGTAACAAAATATAAAATATAAGCACAGCCAGAAATATGGTTGGAATATTACTGAGAGGCCTCTATGTCAACCTTTGGGAAATACTGATAATTGTATAGAGGAGGTCCAAATTAATTTCATATATTTTACAGATATTTACCAAAGGGTATATTTTTGGTATGTGGGAATAGTGCTTATTGTTACTTTCCATCTAATTCTTCTGAGGTTTGCTATCTAGGACGATTGACAGTTCTTGCAGCTCACATCAACAAAACCTCTTTAATATCTTCAACACGAGGGAAAAGGTCATTACCTCCAGATTGTAGGTCAGATTTGCCTCTGCTATCTGACGCACAGTATAAAGCTTTGGGTTTCTCGTTATTGGGGATCCCAGGTCTCAGTGTGTACAATACCGGGGTCATAAATAGTATTGCTTGTGGAATGGCTAAAACTATAAATGCCACTAGCACTGCTATTTCTCTGATCAATCATGAATTAAGAGAGGTCAGAGATGGAATGTTAGAAAACAGAGTAGACATAGATTACTTGTTACTAAAAGCTGGTAGAGGATGTGAACACCTCAAAGGCATGAGCTGTTTTAATATTTCGGATAATTATAATCCCATTGAGAAGAAAATAAAACAATTACAAGACATACAAGATAGCATGCACCAATATCAAGGCTGGGATGTTTTCGGATGGATAGGGAAAGGTACAACTAATTGGTTTATGCAAATATCACATTTCATCATGATGGGTTTGTTAATAATTGCTATAGTATACATATGTATATATGTACATATGTTTTCCTACAATGATACATGGATTCAAGAACATGTGTACCCCAAACCAGGATCCTCACCTACCTATCTTATGATCACAAAGGCTGTTCTGTATGTGCCCACAATATAAACTCAGCTTATACATATTACTTTCCCCCCAATAGTTTCTGCTTAAATACTTGCATGCACACAAACCAGCTGCTGAAATATATATGGTAATACGGCTTGTGCCTCAATACAATGAAGGACTGAAGAATCTCTCTACTGTCGCAAAATCTCCAGGTTTTTGTGCGCTCCACACCATTACCAATAGTCCTGCTTGACGAAAAGTTGGACGCCTGTCAGACTGGTGGTGTGATACTTTTGAGCCTATTTTCATGTTTGCTTGAAGAGATAACCCCAACCTTTCGAGAAGATTTCATCTAAGATGTCATGATGACCAGAGCATAAGATGTCAAAGATCACAGGCTCATCATCTGATATTAATTACTTATTCACTAAGAAACCCAACCATGTTACATGCATTATTGTATATTGTCACAACCCTTTCCCTATGCATCAACCAATCCAATATCTTGATTGTAATATACATGTAAACACCCTCTTGTTAATGATTTTGTAATTTATGCCACTGTTGTGTATAAAATCCCTTGTTTGCTGGTATATTGCCAGAGGGATGTGACTGATACTCCATGTATGCTATGCTCCACATTACTGTGCGCAGAATAGTGGAGGTATTGCTTTAATAAAACCTATATCTGTTTTATCACAAACTGACGGTCTATGAATTCTAACTCTATCACTCACAAACTGCTAAACTTCCTGTCGCCATCTAGACCTCTGCCTACATATGCAATCACAGGGGCTTAATTATGCATGCCCCTGTAACAGCGTTCAAATGCGTTCCATCCTCAAACAGTCACTTCATGTCAATCACTATGTGGTTGGACTGCATTCTCACTGCGATCGCTTCCCGATCCCATCGGCCGGTACGTGCATGAGCACTGTAATGCATATGCATGCACACAGCAGAAACATTGACTGGCTGCGTGTGAACGCAGCCTTGCAATCCAAGCCGAATCAGGCCCTTGATGCCAAAGAGTATAACAAGGTTCTACTCAATAACAATGTCAATTTCATCACAGTAAAAAAGTGGTCTGGCTTTCCAGATAAAGTGAACTTCCCCCATTTACTGTCTTACCAGTGTTTGTGATGTCACTATGATTTCAACTGTTCTTACTTTCCTGAGGGTCATGGAGGTGTAGGGGGTTGTGTAATGTCTTAAAGCTGGGGACATCCTTTCATTCATCCCATGACACACACACAAGTTGCCCACCACTAAGCAGCCAACATAGCATACATGAATACATGGCAGTGAAGTTTATTCCTGTGGGTAAGCTCTCTGGGATGTGTACTCACACCTAACCATCCCTTCACCAGTGAAAAAATGTAATGTAGGTTTAGTTAGGTCACCTACATTCTATATGACATGAGGTGTATAAACCACCTGACTACATTTAAGAATCATACTGGTAAGACTTGTCCTTACATTCGCCTATCACAGGTCAGGGATTCTCACCTTGTACAGTAGAAAACTGGAATGTAATAGATTATAATGGAACCCCAGGGTGTGCATTTTAGTCCATTTAAATTTAAGTCTGTGGTAAGATAGAGTAGGAAAAATAGGGAGAGAGATGAATGATACTGGTTGGCGCATCTCCAGCACCCCCTCCAACTTTCTACCCCCACCACTACCTCCACCACTACTCTCTCTCTTCTACCTTCCTGCCCTTTCACACATCTATTCCACCACTATAACTTAGGTCTGCATCCTCCTTTCCTAGTATCTCCACTCCATCTGCCCCCTTGGAAAAAAGTTGCATAAAATACACTTGCGCTACCTAGTCATGCCATGGCATGGTGCGACTAGATGGCCTGTTTAACATGCAAGGTGGCTGGATGTATGAGGACCCATCTGTATATGTATTTGTATAAATAACAGAATTCACACACCATCAAGCAATTTATTTTTGATCTAGTAGTGAAGTTTTATAAACTAAAGAAGAAAAAAAAAACTCCCCGTCCATGATTCGAATCCTGGACCCCAAGGTGCAAGGTGCAGACCTTAACCACACTCTAGCCATGTTGAGAGCTGCACCTGTCGTATATGTCATGTGAAGTGTGCAAATTAAAGCAGACAATGTGTACAATGTCAATAGTGGACTCGGCATGCAGCAGCATTGAATAGAAGCGAATGATGGTGGAGGTGGTGGTGAGCCATACAATGAGCTCAATGGAGTTGAATAGTAATTGTGTGATGGTGGGGGGAGGTGGTGAAGGAACTTGGGTGACCAAACACAGAGAGGAAGGGAGAAGGGAAGTGCAAAGTAGTGTATTTTAAAAGTATTGAACCTGACATGATCTCTCCTTATGAAAAACTTGCCCCCTGTTATGTGTACAATACAATGTCTACTGTATAGCAGAAATGCCAAGTGGTGGTATGTTGAGAGAAATGTTTTGAGTCTAAGGTCACAGGAGTGCTGTGTGACTCGGTAGCGCTGAGTGTCTTTTCTGCATCTTTTTACCCTAAAATGCATCTTATTAGCACAAGCAGCTTCTGCTGATTAAATTGATATGCTGAATGCCTATGTTCTATGAGACAGTACGGGTGTATCTGCAAGCAAATCACTATGTTAAAGAGTTACAGTCGCTGTTAGTGTAACGTAGGGTTTCACGTTCAGATACACCCAAACTGGCTCACAGAATATAGGCATGCTGCATATCATTTTAATCAGCAGAAGATGCTTCAGCTATCAATTTGCATTGCTGTGTGATTCAGACACTTTTGAAGGTAAAAAGTTGCATGAAAGACGTTCAGGCTAACGAGTCATGCCTTATTACATGTAAACACATTCATCATGTCTCAGTGAAAGCTGTGCATGCCTGTGACCCCTGACTGAGCCTATGAAACATATATATATATATATTTTTTTTAACAGTACAGGACTCACACACATACTGTACTATTTTTATTTAATACTTTATTGCACAAACAAGTGGCCCATCTAGGAGTGACACTGCAGTGGCAGACAGGATGGCAGTTTGAAAAACTAGGCCCCAAACAGTACATAATGCAAAGAAAAAAAAGAGGTGCAAGATGGAATTGTCATTGGGCCCTCCCACCCACCCTTATGTTGTATAAACAGGACATGCACACTTTAACAAACCAATCACTTCAGCGCCCTGATCTGCCACATGACTGTGGCTGAAATGATTGGTTCATTTGAGCCCCCACAAAACAAGCTGGCAATTAATCTGTCACTGCACAAACTGGCACTACGGAGGCAAGATGTCATCCTCATCCTCCTCATCCACTGATTCCTCACCCTCTTCAGTGTTGTGCACATCCTCATCCTCACAGAGTATTAATTCATCCCTGCTGGAATCCACCACCACACGTCACTCTGTACATTCTGGAGGCTGGTCTCCCTGGAAGAGTTGATAATTCATTTTGATGAACATCATCTTCTCCACATTTTGTGGAAGCAACCTCCTACGCCTTTCGCTGACAAGGTCCCCGGCTGCACTAAACACTCTTTCGGAGTACACACTGGAGGGGGGGGAACTCAGGTAAAATAGAGCCAGTTTGTACAGGGGCCTCCAAATTGCCTCTTTTTCCTGCAAGTACAGGTACGGACTGCCTGACATGCCTACTTGGATGCTGTCACCGATGTAATCCTCCACCATTCTGTCAATGGTAACGGTATCATATGCAGTGACAGTAGACATGTAAGAAATTGTTGCCAGGTCCTTCAGTGCAGACCAGATGTCCAAACTTGGTCCTGCCTGCCCTTCATCACTGCCGGCGGGTTGCTTAGGATACCTAAGTTGTTTCCTGGCAGTCCCAGTTGTCTGAGAAAATGAAGAAGGAGCTGTAGATGTGTCATGTTCTGCTTCAGCTGACAGTGTTTTCACCAGCAGGTCTTTGCACCTCTGCAGGCTTGTGTCAGCTGGAAAGAGAGACACCACATAGGGTTTATACCTAGGATCAAGCACGGTAGCCAAAATGTAGTGGTCTGATTTCATCAGATTGACCACCCTGGAATCCTGGCAAAGCGAATGAAGGGCTTCATCCACAAGTCCCACATGCCGAGCAGAATCGCTCCATCTTAGCTCCTCCTTCACTTTCTCCAGCTGCTTCTGCAAAAGCCTGATGATGGGAATGACCTGACTCAAGCTGGCAGTGTCTGAACTGACTTCACGTGTCGCAAGTTCGAAGGGCTGGAGAACCTTGCACAACATGGAAATCATTCTCCACTGTGCTTGAGTCAGGTGCATACCCCCTCCTTTGCCTATGTCATAGGTGGATGTATAGGCTTGAATGGCCTATTGCTGCTCCTCCATCCTCTGAAGCATATAGAGGGTTGAGTTCCACCGCATCACAACCTCTTGCTTCAGGTGATGGCAGGGCAGGTTCAAGAGCGTTTGCTGGCACTCCAGTCTTTGGCACGCAGTCGCTGAATGGTGAAAGTGGCAAGAAATGTTTTGGGCCACCCAAAGCGTCTCCTGCATGCCCCTGTCGTTTTTCAGAAAATTCTGCACCACCAAATTTATTGTGTGAGCAAAACATGGGATGTGCTGGAATTTGCCCAGATGTAATGCTCGCACAATATTGGTGGCATTGTCAGATATCACAAATCCCCAGGAGAGTCTAAGTGGGGTAAGCCACTGGGTGATGATTTCCCTCTAAGAGGTTGTCGGCGGTGTGCCTCTTATTGAAACTGGTGATACACAGCGTAGCCTGCCTTGGAACTAGCTGGTGTTTCTGAAGTGCTGCTATTGTTGCTGTGTAAGGTGACGTCTAACACCAACATAGCAGTCAAGGCCTCAGTTATCCATTTTGCTTTAGGATGACTGCTGTCGTACATTATCCTCCTAGCTAATGACTGTTGAAGGGTCAATTGTTTAGTAAAAGTAGTGGTGTTCCTACTTCCTCTCTGGGATGATGAACGACTCCCAGCAGCAACAACAGCTGTGGCAGCAGTAGGCGTAGCAATGCAGGATCCTCCGGAGGAATCCCGGATAGGAGAGTCAGTCATGCCAGTGACATGGCCTGCAGGACTACTTCCGATCCTGACTAAGGAGGAAATTGCCGAGGAGGTAGTTGACGGTGTGGTTTGCAGGCACTTGGATACAACAGGACAAAGGGATTTAGGTGTCCCTGGACTGCTTACGGTCTTAGCCAAAGTTTCTGAACTTGACAGTAACTTTTTATGAACGCACTGCAGGTGACGTATAAGGGAGGGTGTTCCTAGGTGGTTAACGTCCCTACCCCTACTTATTTCACCTTTACATATGGTACATATGGCAAGACAGTTGTTGTCCAGATTTGGATAGAAATATAGCCAGACCAAAGTGGTGGAATGTTTGGTCTTCTGCCCAGGCATTACCATGATGGGCTTTTTCAACCCACGGACAACAACTGTCTCCCCCGGAGCCTGATTTAAACAAACCACATCACCATCAGAATCCTTCTCGAAAACTTCTTCCTCAGCACTAGCTACACCAGTATCCTCATCTTGTTGTACTTCAACAGTTACATCTTCAATTTGCATATCAGCAAGTGGACTGTGGGTGCTCATTTAAGCACTTGCAGAGGGTGTGAAAATGGTGGAAAGAGCCACCTTTTCCCATCCAGTGCTGTGAAGGTCAGGCAGCGCAACCACCAACACACTTGGACTCTCCTTGGGGATTTGTGATATCTTCTTAGAATGCATAGAATGCACAGTTCTTCACTGTGCTTTTGCCAGCTTAACTTGTTTGATTTATTTAGTGGGAGGAGGGCTTCCATCGTCATGTGAAGCTGAACCACCAGTCATGAGCATAGGGATAGACCTTAGCCGTTCCTTGCCACTCCGTGTCATAAATGGCATATTGGCAAGTTTGTTTCTCCTAAGATGATTTAAATGTTTTTTTTAAGGTCATTTTCCTGAACTTTGTCATTTGGGAATTTATATGCCCTCTACTATGAAATTGGACATCGATCTTGGCAGACGACATTGATGGCATTTTATCATCTATATCATGACTAGTGGCAGCAGCTTCAGCACTAGGAGGAAGTTGTTCTTGATCTTTCCCTATTTTATTTTGAGGGGACACAGTTTGGTTCTCCATTTATGTTATATTGATTGATATATACGTGCGGCTAAGGCGCACACAAACACAGAAAAGAAGATATAAAAAATTTTTTGGAGTGCACTTTGGGTTTTACAGCACCCTATAATGGTAAAGCCACCCGCCCCAAGATTTATGACACAGGCGCATGCTTGGCGCTGCTCCTTTGTTGATGGTCGTGCGGCTACAGTGCACTCAATTCACAACACAGAAAATAATCATTTTACATTTTTTTTGGAGTGCACTTTGGAGGTTACACCACCCTTTAACAGACATATGGGATGCAGGCGCACGCTTGGCGCTGCTTCTTTGTTGATGCACGTGTAACCACAGTGCACACAATTCACAAACACAGAAAATATTTTTTTATTTTTGCTGGAGTGCACATTGGGGGTTACACCACCCTTTAATGGTCAAGCCAGCTGGCCCTTTACTTATGACACAGGTGCACACTTGGCACTACTTTGTTGATGCACGTGCGGCTACAGCACACACAATTCACAAACACAGAAAAAAATATTTTTTTATTTGTTTAGAGTGCACTTTGGGGGTTACACCACCCTTTAATGGTCAAGCCAGCCAGCCCTTTACTTATGACTCAGGTGCACACTTGGAGCTACTTTGTTGATGCACATGCAGGTACAGTGCACACAATTCACAAACACAGAAAATTATTTTTTATGTTTGTTGGAGTACACTTTGGGGGTTACCCTTTAAGAGATGGGCCAGCTGGCCATTTACTTATGGGACAAAGGCGCACACTTGGAATTGCTCCTTTGTTGATGCACGTGCAGCCACAATGCACACAATTCACAACACAAACACAGAAAATAATTTTATATTTTGTTTGGAGTGCACTTTGAGGGTTACAGCACCCTTTAACGGTCAAGCAAACCAGTCCTTTACTTATGACACAAGCGCACGCTTGACACTACTTTGATGATGCATGTGCAGCTACTGCGCACACAATTCACAAACACACAAAAAAAAAATTTTGGAGTGCACTTTGGGGGTTAGAGCACCCTTTAACGGACAAGCCAGATGGCCCTATATTTATGACACAGGCGCACGCTTGGCGCTACTTTGTTGATGCATGTGTGGCTACTGCGCACACAGGGCCTGATTCAGAGCCGCTCGTAAGGGTGTGCATAATTAATAAAGCAGCGTCATCGACCACTTCACTTGGTTGTTTCTTAGCCTGAACTGTTCACATGATTACAGTAGAATAAACCTACAACAAGCACTGCGAGCAGTTCAGATGCCTTTCTATGTACTCGATTAATCAAATAAATATGACACAGGCGCACGCTTGGCGCTACTTTGTTGATGCACATGCGGCTACTGCGCACACAATTCACAAACACAGAAATTATTTTTATTTTTATTTTTTTGCAGTGCAGTTTGGGGGAGCACCCGTGATGGACAGATCACCCCCTGGACAACACTACAGCACCCCTTTAGGACTACAGCCTTTATAGAACACTGCACAACACAGTCCAGCCAGCCCTTATAGACTTTGGAGTGGACACAGCCCCTATGGACAACTGACTGCACAACACAGCCCAGACAGCCCCTATGACAGCAGCACAACACAGCCCAGCCAGCCCCTATGGACAACAGCAGCACAAGATAGCCCAGTCAGCCCCTATGGACTGAGTGAACACAGCCCCTATGGACAACAGCAGCACAACACAGCCCAGCCAGCCCTAGCTCCCACCCTCCCTTTTCACTGACCACAGCCAGAGTAAAAAATGGCGCTGACACGGGGACCTTTTATAGAATCCAAAACCTGCGAGATCCGGAAGGCGGGACGATGATGTTTTGCCTCGATTTCAGTTCCGAGTCAGGCGGGAAAACCCGAGCCGGACTCGGTTCCCGACTCGGATCGGGGGGGTTCGAATTTCAGAAATCCGAACCCGCTCATCCCTAACATGAGCCCCTCTATGTATAATCAGTTAAACAGGTGTATCCTAAAAATGAATAAACACATTTCCCTATTGCCTTTTCCAATGTACTTTAAAAAATGTTTTTTTGCCTTGGCTTAGAAGAAGCAACACACACGGCTCTCAGCCAATTCCCTGCATGTTATTGTACAGACGACTCCCCATTGCTACTGGTATTATGTTTTCTAATACATCTATTTAGATGCAGATGACCCAAGAATGTAAAAATATCATAGTCTGGAATGGGTCATATAAATGATAATAATGTAGTGATTAAGTTGTTGTAACATGTGCCTTATTGGGTAAGTGTGCAGATTGCTGCTTCTCCTGGCATCTCATTACCATAATAATTAGGGGTAAGACAACGATTTCATTACCAATTAGTGCCTGAATAGTGTAATTTGTTAGTCTGCTGAAGCTGTTGTTGGAAAATGCTTTATTACAATATAAAGAGGTCTTGGAAAGTGTAATCCGCTCCTGACGCCATTTACGGTTATGGTGAATGCTAGATCTAAACCTCCCACCTGTATATTCACCTGTGGCTTAATATTTGCAAAGCAGCTTTATCAGAATATTAACTGGTTTGCCCATAAACTGTAATCATAGTTTTGCTATACATTATACTATATGAGATAGCCTCGCTGAAACGTAAACTTGTGTACTGCAACTTTGTAGCAGTTAAGACTTTTTTTCTGCTCTGCGATTATTACGGAGCCACTGAGAAAGGTGAAATAATGAACATTGGGCCTGATTCAGAAAGGATCGCTAATCTTCTTATACGCACACAGTGCAGTTGCTAATATCAGCGGTGACATGTAAATGTTTGTATTCGCATTGCGATCGCAGCCTGATGTAAGGACGCCCACTTCCCCTTACTTACATCTGTATTCTTGGCCAACATAGCGAAACAATCGGTAACATCGAGTAACATCAGACCCATACGCACAGTTAATACAGGTCAGACCTCTCGGGAGGAATTGCTTACTTCAGCGCACGCTATGAGAACGCAGGCGGCACCTTTTATCGCAGTGGCTAATTTATGCACATGCAACGGCGTTTAAACGCACTGGCACACCTGCATTCGCTCTACCACCCCCCCATAACCACCCAAAAACAGCACTTCCTGTCAATCACTCTGTCAAGGGTCTGTGTAGCTTCTGCGATTGCCGTGTCTGGTTTGCGTACTGAGATTCGTATACATGCGAAGTGCGAATTAATCGGCCGATTGCATGCGTATAATTATCTGATTTCCTTGCTGAATCAGGCCCATTGTCTATTCAGTGGCCTATATATATTAAGATATGTTATACTGAGAAGCATGCAGACACTAGTGTTTCCTTTCCACATAAGTTTTGAAAATGTTAGGATTAGGGGCATTTATCAAACTTTAATGCAGGAGATACAGTATCTCCTGCATTCAGTACAAAACTGCTCGCAGCAGCTGCCCCAATAGTTCTCTATAGGGTCAGCCCAGGGGCAGAACTATGGGAGACAATGAAGGCGCCTGCCACCGGGCAATAGCACTGAAGAGGCACCTCCTCCATTACCCACAATATATTCACCCCACTTAGGGCTGTAAATATGGGGGATGGGAGGTACCAAATGATAACTTGCCTCCAGGTGTCTGGGGTGAATTTATGCCACAGGGTCAGCCTGCTGTGTGCTGGGCTGCGGAGGGTCCAGGGAGGCTACTGCTGAGCAGCTGCAGTCTCTATCTGCCTGTTGTGCTGGGGGAATGGGTATGTAATGCCAGCTGTCGGGATGCCTCCTGTCAGAACACCGACAGCAGCAACTCACTGGTTGGTATCCTGACAGGTGCCCAGGTAAGTATGCTAACTCTCCCCCTTCTACCCCTAACCCTCCCTTATTGTAGCCCAACACTAACCCTCCCTTTAGTGCCTAGACCTAATCACCCCACCTTCATGTCTAAACCTAACCCTCCTTCCTTACTGCCTACCCACCACCCAGTGGTGCGTAACCCTAACCTCACCCCCAAACCTAACCCTAACCCTGCTATGCTCCCTAAACTTAACCCTCTCCCCCTGTGGCTAACACTAAGGGTGCCCCCCACTTCCCTCGTTCTGCCTGGTGTTCCGTGATAAAGATAGGCGTCAGTTATTTTGACGCCTATCTTAACTCCCTGATAAGGATTTGGATGTTGGTATTGAGATCAGCGGCATCGCGGCCTCCAGTCTCATAGCTACATCCCATGTCGTTCTCATAACTACATCCCATGCCGGTCTCATAACTACATCCCGTGCCGGTCTCATAACTACATCCCGTGCCGGTCTCATAACTACATCCCGTGCTGGTCTCATAACTACATCCCGTGCCGGTCTCATAACTAAATCCCGTGCCGGTCTCATAACTACATCCCGTGGTGGCCTCATAACTAAATCCCATGCCGATCTCATAACTACATCACGTGCTGGTCTCATAACTACATCCCATGCTGTTCTCATAGCTGCATCCCGTGCCGGTATCATAACTGCATCCCATGCCGGTCTCATAACTACATCCCGTGCCGGTCTCATAACTACATCCCGTGCCGGTCTCATCACTACATCCCGTGCTGGTCTCATAACTACATCCCTTGCCGGTCTCATAATTACATCCCGTGCCGGTCTCATAATTACATCCCCTGCTGGCCTCATAACTACATCCCGTGCCGGTCTCATAACTACATCATGTGCCGGTCTCATAACTACATCCCGTGCCGGTCTCATAACTACATCCCGTGCCGGTCTCATAACTACATCCCATGCCGGTCTCATAACTACATCCCATGCTGGTCTCATAAATATATCTCCTGCTGGTCTCATAACTACATCCCATGCTGGTGTCTTAACTACATCCCATGCCGGTCTCATAGCTACATCCCATGCCGGTCTCATAACTAGATCCAGTGGTGGCCTCATAACTAAATCCCATGCCGATCTCATAACTACATCACGTGCTGGTCTCATAACTGCATCCCGTGCCGGTATCATAACTGCATCCTGTGCCGGTCTCATAACTACATCCCATGCCGGTCTCATAATTACATCCCGTGCCGGTCTCATAATTACATCCCCTGCTGGCCTCATAACTACATCACGTGCCGGTCTCATAACTACATCATGTGCCAGTCTCATAACTACATCCCGTGCCGGTCTCATAACTTCATCCCGTGCCGGTCTCATAACTACATCCCGTGCCGGTCTCATAACTACATCCCATGCCGGTCTCATAATTACATCCCGTGCCGGTCTCATAATTACATCCCTTGCTGGTCTCATAACTACATCCTGTGCCGGTCTCATAATTACATCCCATGCCGGTCTCATAATTACATCCCCTGCTGGCCTCATAACTACATCCCGTGCCGGTCTCATAACTACATCATGTGCCGGTCTCATAACTACATCCCGTGCCGGTCTCATAACTACATCCCGTGCTGGTCTCATAAATATATCTCCTGCTGGTCTCATAACTACATCCCATGCCGGTCTCATAGCTACATCCCGTGCCGGTCTCATAACTACATCCCATGCCGGTCTCATAACTACATCCCCTGCCGGTCTCATAACTACATCCCGTGCTGGCCTCATAACTGCATCCCGTGCTGGTCTCATAACTACATCCCGTGCTGGTATTTGCATAATGGGCACAGCTCTTCCTGTACAAATACTGCAATCCCTGATCTCTGCTTTGCCTCATCCATGGGGGATATAAATTCCTGTCCTCTTCTCCTCCCCTTTTCCTCTCACATCAGTTTTTAGCCACAAGCATCCCAAAATCACCCCAAATACAGATGTTGTCTCATATATCTAGCTTCAATACGCCTTTAGCAGGTAACCCACCAGGGGACATCACCAAGATACCACTCATATTCAGTGTTTTGCAATTCTGAATCCCCAAGCATAAGTCCTGTTAGTTGGCTAAGCTGCAGTCTTGTCCTTTGACAAGTACAAACACCCCAACATTTCTGCAATGAAAAGGAGACATGGCCATGTATTCTGACCTTGTTGTCACTGAGTATCACACCCCTGGTGGTCTACCCAGTGCTTTCCATGATGCTGGTCTGTCCCTAGACTCTCTCTGCACTGTGTACAAATGGGAGTGAGAGAGAGTGACTTACTAACCTGTCCCCTCATGTGACACTGCTCCCATGGGTTAGACAATGGGACACTGTTCTAAAAGTGGGACTTTCCCACCAAGATCAGGATTGTTGGTAGGAATGACAAATGCAGTGTCAGCTGAATAATGATGTTTCAGCACTAGCTAAATGCTTCTGCTTGACTATTTGCAAATTCCCCTCAGAGGCTGATACACGCTTTCTTCTTTGCTAAAGCCTATGATTTTGTGGAACTATGTTATAAAAAAACCCTATTTCCATTTCTACGTAAAAAGAAATACTTTATCTGCTCTGTGATATCAATCTCAAAATGTTTTTCACAGTTCAAAAAAATGTTAACAAATATTTCTTGTGCTTTCTATGACTATACGTGTATGTGACATAAGTGTATGCATTAATATCTTAGCCTGTAGCATATGCTCAAGGTGCAGAGGACAGCCATAGAAAAAAAAAATACATCCAACCTGTGCCCCACTCAGGATCCCCCACTCCTCTGCCTGACTATAGCACTTGCAGCCACAGTACTCAGTGTGGGGCCTATTCATCAATACTAAATGATCAGTTTTATTAAGTTTTTATTAATTTTGCAGGAAATCCCATTGTATAAATTAATTTTCTCCAAAATGTATTAAGGGGAGTGCAGCAGATATTGGAGGAGATATCTGCTGTGGTTCTTTAATCACAAGGCAGCCCCCACAGGTTTCAATGGGGGTTGCTAAATTCTAAATATTACCAAGCTCTGTAAAGCTATACATTCCAATACTTGGCCCTAGTAGCTAATGCATATTTGGGTGCATACAAATAATAATAATAATAATAATAATAATAATAATAATAATAATAATAATAATAATAATAATAATAATAATACTACTACTTATTATTATTATTATTATTATTATTATTATTATTATTATTATTATTATTATTATTATTATTATTATACTACTACTAATAATAATAATTATTATTAATATTATTATTATTAAATACTATACTGCTACTACTAAGACTACTACTACTACTACTACTAATAATAATAATAATAATAATAATAATAATAATAATAATAATATAAATACTACTACTACTACTACTACTACTACTACTAGTAATAATAATAATAATAATAATAATAATAATAATAATAATAATAATAATAATAATAATAAATATTTTCCGCAAACTTGTGCATCTGTAAAGGGTCATTTAGGTACCATCTTGTCTGTGGCTCCAGCATTTTTCCACCTCCCCAAAGAACTGACTTGTCTGTTTGTTAGAAGATTTTGCACCATAATGTGCAGATGTTTTCATGCCTCTTCCTAAGAACGCCTAGGTTAATATGAATGATGTGTCTCTGTGGGGATACACAGATAATGATAAGTATTTTTTGTGTGTATAATTTATTATGGTCACCACATGTAGTCAGTGAGCAGAGCAATGGCGTATGAGGCGGAACCTCCCTGACAGACTGTCTATATGACCTTTTGCAGGTTAAGCACCACGATGTGTTATAATTACAATGAATTATTTGAATGTTAAACCATTATTTTTCTAATGAATTCACAAACTCTGTAGTGATAACTAGAAACAACTTTCCATCACACTTATTAAATGACACTTGATTAAAATTAAAATGTGTTAAAGGGTTTTTTTTAGTAGAGATGTTCGGCTTCAGATTTCTGAAATCCGAACACACCCGAATTTAGGGATTCCAAGTAGAATCGGATCAAGGTTCGGATTCAATTTTGTGTACCAGATCTGCTGCCATTTCAAAACCTGGATATAAAAAACAAACTCGGGTTTTGGATTCTGACATTTTAACAGTTTTTATAGTTTTTTATCGATTTTTAATCGAATTTTATCCGAATCCAAAACCAAAAACGCCTGAGGGTGGTTTAGCAAAACCAAAACACAAAGATAAATCCAGATCCAAAACCAAAAAATGGGAGTCCGCACACATCTCTATTTTTTAGCGGCCTGGTCATAAATCACCAAAATGTGGTAAATCCCCAGAAATTGGGTGTTTTTCCAGGCTCGCTGCATTTTTGTGCATTAGGGTTATTTACCAATGGGGTGTAATCTCTTCAATTGTAAATGCATAGGTTTCAATGGGTATAGCGCAAATGCACCATTTGCAGATGTGTCCTGCTACATCTTTGCTGATCGCGCTACAAACATGCGCACGCATCGCGCCATTCAATTACCCGCAGCAGCATGCTCTACGGTTCGCTATGGCATGCGCTGCAATCGCTCCATGCAATCCTATGGAGGTGCAGGTCCACTCGCGGGTGCACACCTCTCTCTATGCATGGCAATATTTGCAGTACATATCTGTACGATCCCGTGTTCCAGCAAGACTATGCACCATTTACCAACCCTTGTTACTCCAACACTATTTTGATTTATTATCTTTATACAACAATTCTTAATGCTGCATTAAACAATGATAACAAATTAAAATTATTGGGGAAAAAATATCGACCGTGGCTATTTATAATAAAACATACTCCTCCTCGCTCCTCCGGCGTGAGCCCTCATTGTAATCATGGCGTTTATCAACCGTGACAGAGAAAGAGGAGCAGGAAGCTGTAGTAGGTAGACAGTGGTAAACGCAAGTAAATATATTTACATAGTTGCCCCTCTCACATCAAACATTAATAGTACCAATTTAGCAGTGGTGTCCTTTAACCACTTAACTGGCGTGGTCGCATATAATGTGACCGGAGCCAGAAGTGTTTTATCTGGCAAGGTCACATTACATGCTACCACACCAACCTTCTCTTTCCCCTGACCGTAGCAGAGGAGATCCGTTCTGGACAAGTGCAGAATTAATCTCCTCTGTCTCTCTGGACCCCCACCGGAAGTTATGTGGTGGTCTGTGACCACCAACAGCACTGTCAGAATTGCGCCATAGAATGTTGTGCGAACATTGCTCTGGGCTTTGCCGCACACATAATTCCTCATTCAGAGCCGCTCGTAAGCAGCCGCTCGTTCGTTATGAGTGATGTTCGCTCATCTGTGCATGCGTATGGATTGTAATACGCATGTGCGAACCAGTCAGTGCGGCCGAAAATCATTTGTTCGCTAAATAACGAATGCCTGCTATTTTGAGTGACAGGAGGAGGTGTATGTGGGTGGTAACAGGGGAAGGTGCTTGAAAACGGGGAGTGGAATTCAGAACGCAGGCGTGCTTAAAGGTCAAAATGGGCGTTTTAAGGGTGTGCAGAATTAATACAGCAGCGTCATTGACCACGTCACTTGGTTGTTTTATAGTCAGAACTGCTCGCAAGATAGCTGTAGGAAAAACCAACCACAAGAATAGCGAGCAGTTCATACGTTGTTCGATGTACTCAATTAATCTAATAAATAGCGGACATGACGTATGATGCGAGCGGGCAGGGGGCATATTTTTCAAAATTACGACCGCAAGTTTTGTTCGCTCGTTCATACATAGAGGCATGAACAGACCGCAAAGAGCGTACGGTTCATTTGAATAGCCACCCCTTTTTTCTGAACGAACGACCGCAAATAGCGTCCGGCTCTGAATCAGACCCATAGTTCTCCTCCGAGCACCATTGCTGAACTCTGCAAATGTGGGGGGCGGGGCTAGTTCATGGGGGGAGGGGGTAACTGGGGGGGAGGCACTGGTCCAGGCTGGGGCAGGGTGGTTTTGAAGGCAATTAATATATGTTTTGGCTGGGGGGGTGGGGTTATCTAAAAAATTGTTAACATATACATAGTATACAGTGACACATGGGGAGGGTGGAGGACTAAATTGGGCCCCCATTGTCCCTGGGGGTGAGGGTGGGGGCTTTGCCACAGGCACCTATTATAACTAGGAGGGTGGAGGATGTTATTGCTGGAGATCTTTTGACGCAGAGGAGGGCTATTTTTGATGGATAGGTGGGATGTTGAATTACAATGAAATCCTATGGAAAGGGTGGTTGGGGAGGATGTAAAGCATCCCCTAGGTATATTTTTTTTAAGTAAAATATTTAAATATATTTTAAAAAGTACTTTTAAACTTAATTAAATTAAAAAAAATACGACAACTTCTGTGCAGTTTTGACGAAAAAAAAATTGTCATTTAAGTGGTTAAACACGTAACTTTTACTGTTTACTTATGGGTTTGTTTATCCTTTTCTTTATCAAGCTGATTATAAGTATGTCACATAGTTTAGATTGAAAGCTTGTCTCTCTCTTCTATAATCACGCATCCTGGCAATCTACATAGAAGAGTGTTTGCGATCTTACGTGTTTTTCAGACACAATTTCAAAGAAAATTCGTTAAGGTAAAATAAGACATTGATTTTACTTGTCAACTAAACTCTTAGATCTGAGCAAAGGAAGACATCAAAGTAAACATTTCTCAGACACATACCGTACATCAGGCATCAGTGTTAGCTTGTCACTTCAAAAGTACCAATCCAATGTTCACTTGTTGTGGGTGGACCAGTGGTACTAGAGTAGTATACGGGATTCTGCGAAGTACAGGCAGTTATGTCGTGGTGAAGTTCCGAAAATTTTATCTACTTCTGTTAATTGACTACTTCTAGAAATGTGCCCTGTACATTTACGGGTAAACCAACAAAAGGACTGTTCAGAAATGTTTACGTCAATCCCGCAATTAGAGATATTTCTGTTCATAGATGTATAAATACAAGGTGTAATGGGAAAACAAAATTGTAACTAGAAGACTGTATAGAAGGAACTTTTCACCTCTGCAGAACTCCCTGTTCCACAGCGAAACACAAGGGCAATGTGTATATGTATGTGACAGTACTCTTCAAGCAGAAGTCAATGGATTCAATATTTTTGGCTATCCACCTTGTCTCTTTTATTTCATATCATGGTTTATGCATCTACTGATACCAGAATGAATACAGATACCATCCATAACATTTCATACTCCTAAAAGGATATCCATGAATAATTAACGCATTTTATTGCTTGCTCATCTCTAACTGTTCTCAAATTATTATGTAAAATGGTTCCATAACGTGTAATGTGAGCGTTTTATCTGCCTGACAAAATGGTAACAGGTTTTATTATTGGCAATATGTAAGCAAATATTTCTGTGCATTAAAATGTATCATGGAGATGTATTTCCACTAATTAAATGCTTGATTTTGCTGGTTTTCTATTGTCCTCTACAAATGGCCTGTACGTAATGGATGATATTAAGTTATAATCAATAGTCATGTAAGATTTACTACCCCATTTAAAGCAGACAGCTACAACGCCATGAGATAAATAAAATATAAAGGAGACTCCGCAGTCTAGTGCTGGTAATTCCTACATGCAGAATATTATATATATATATATATATATATATATATATATATATATATATATATATTTGAAGTGTACTAATATATATATATATATATATATATATACACACATATATATATATATATATATGTATATATATATATATATATATATATATATATATATATATATATATATATACAGTGCCCTTGCAGGTGTTTTAATTTTTCCATTATTCCTCTTTGTTGGCGTCATTCATTAACACACTGGATCTCAAACTTTTTTGAATCGCGGTGCCCTAGAGTTTCAGCATTGTTTTCACGGCACCCCTAAGCCAAGAGTTTGTTATTGAGAAAAGAATGATTAAGTAAATTGCGCTTCTCTGCTATCCGCAGATTCAGTTATGTGGTGGTGGACAGATTTGCGCTTCTGTTTGTCCACATATGTACAGTAAATTGACCCTAAATTACTTGATTTTGTGCTGGACCACCAACCTGAGACTCCCCTGCATGTGTCCCGAGGCACCCCAGGGAGCCATGGCGTACAGTTTGGGAACCACTGCATTTACACATAATAAAGAGGAGGCACAGTACATGCAGAATGGACCACTTTCTGTATGTACCGTATGCACATGAGTATATGTGTTAATATGATGGCGTCTAAATATATTTCCTTCTCGTGGTAAAAGTCAGCCAGACATGCACATCATCAGTTTTCTTCTTGCCAAGCAGCTAATTTAATATCGCCTCTAAATGTGCCTCGGGAAAAATGTGATATTTCCTGGCTTGCAGAGCTATACATATTATGTATATCTATATTGTATATCTATATTGTATATCTATATATGTATATCTATATTGTATATCTATATATGTACATCTATATTGTATATCTATATATACAGCATGTATATCTATATATGTATATCTATATTGTATATCTATATATACAGCATGTATATCTATATATGTATATCTATATTGGAGAGGGGTCTGGCACTCACCAATAAGTCAGTTCAGCGTGCCTGGGTGCCAACCCAAGAGGAATTCGTATACACATAAAAAGTGGAGGGCACTCAGCAGGTCTCAAAGCAATAAGTGTAACACACCAGATGGAGCCGGTAATGGTAGTTTCAGCGGATAAACGTTTTATCAATATATATATATATATATATATACATATAATCCGGTTCTTATCGCCACTTTACCGCAAATTCGGATTGATTTTATTGGCTATCCAAAACACATGATAGGCGATAGTCAATAAAAAGATCCGAGTAAATCCGAGTAAAACCGAACCCGCTCACCCCTAATATAAATATATATATATATATATACATACACACAGTCTATTATAGTGCACAAATTATATTAAGGGGCCATTTATCAATGCATATTTGCAGGATATATACAGAAAACACCCATTTTTGGAGGTGACAGCACATATTAGTTATCTCCGGCATATATTGCTGAATTTACTGGGCTCCGGAATGGGAAGCTTGTATTCCAGAGCTTGCCTCCTGCATCTGTTGCCTAAGGGCTACTCCTTATAGAAATTTCTGAGAGAGGGGTCAATAAGAAAGGAAATTAGAACAAGATAAAAATCAACATTTTTACTAATCATTCCAGTTTTATGGTGCCTGGATAGACTTTAGTATGGAAATTATACAGTATTTAACGTTTCCATATTGTTCTGAGCTGGCAGTGATTGCCCATTACTTGCAATGCCATGACATTTACTCCATCTAGGCCGAAATTATGCAAGAAAGTAATTAAATAATAATAGATTCATATGTACAAATTAAATAGTGACATCCTCATTTTTCACTGACACTTGTTATAGGTTTTAGCACATACAGTAAATACAATAACTAGAATCTCTGTAACAAAAAAAGGCAAAGTTAAAATTCATGAGGGGACAAGGCCCGATTTGAGAGTGGATCCTGGGAAGAGACATGATCATTGGGAATGTGTGTACAGATGGTGGTTTGGTAGAGTTAGTGTACACTCCAGCAGAATGTGTGATTGTCCCAAGGTCCAGTTAAACCAAGCAGTGTGGTTTATTCAGCAAATGATAGTACAGTTGTACTCACTGTTACACTGTCTGAAGAGGATGCAGTGGAGCAGGGTTTAGAGAGATCACTAGCAGGTGACTGTGTCTTGAATGCAGTAGCTGTCCGGGTGCTGGAACAGCGGTATTAGGTAGGTAATAGGTTGCAGGTCTCAAAAGCTAAGGGGAGATGTCTATTTCTCACTATGTCACTCATACACAGTGGCAAGAGGATGCAGCGCCTGTGCAGCAGTAGTGTCCAGTGGCCATCTTGGTAGGGGAATAAGTGTCATCCCTGGAGGAGCCATATTAGAGACTTAGGGTCTGATTCAGCACTGAATGCAGTTTCTTATATGCATGCAATCGGCCGATTGTTGCCTTCTGCGCATGCATTGCAGTGTATGTGCGCAAACTAGCTATTGCAATCGGGACAGCGATTGCAGAAGCTACGCAGACCCATGGCAGAGTGATTGACCGGGAGTGCCATGTTGGGTGGTAACGGGAGATGGTCGGGCGAACGCCAGTGTGTTTCAATGCTGCTGTATGGACACGCATAAATTAGCCACTGCGATACCATACGCAGCCTGAGGCCTCATAGCGTGCGCTGAAGTAAGCAATTCCCGAGTGAGGTCTGACCTGCCTTACCTGTGTGTATGGATCCGATGTTTCTCGATGTCACGGATTGTTTTGCTATGTTGGCCAAGTCTACAGGTGTGAGAAAGGGGAAGTGGGCATCCTTATGTCAGGCTGCGATCGCAATGCAAATGCAAACATTTGCGTATCACTGATTTTAGCAACTGCACTGCGTGCGTACATGCAGAATAGCGATCCTTGCTGAATCAGGCCCTTAGCACTCTCCTATTCTAACATTCACATTGGTACCATAACCTGCTCTGCCACAAGTTGTCACACAAATCATATGCAGGATGCCCCTGGAGGTAAGTGGATAAACAAACCTACATGTTCCTGGCTAGTAAGTGACATCTCCCTGAAGGCAACACAAAATGACCTGATTGTTTTCTAGAATATAGCTTAGGGGACAGGATTTGGTAGGACTTAACAATTAAAGATTTAACATTTTCCAAATCTAGCCAGAAACCCAAGCATGATTGGATTTGAGATGCTCTACCAATGTAATGACTAGAAATATGAAAACACCCAAACTAGGGGCTCCGATTCGAATCAAGTCCCAGTTCAGATTAGAATCACTTTGGGGTTCCGAGTGGAACCAAGTTGCAGCTCGGGTCCACTGTCAGTCTGAACCTCGAATTTAAAAACTGACCTTGGGTTTTAGATTGCATATAAACATGTCCAAGGGGACTATTCATCAACACTAAAATAACGGTTTTAAGGACATTTTCCTTAATTACCATTATTTTACTATTTATTAACACACAACATAGGAGATATCACTGATATCTCCTGTGTAAGTCCGTCTGCGTTAATTTCCATACTCCCCATACATTAGTACAGGGAATTAAATTCTGAAAATTGTGTATTTTCAATATATAGCCAGTTTTAATGCCTTTCTTATTCATTGGAGGGGGGGAGGTAATTTGTAAGATATTTATTTTAGTGTTGATGAATAGGCTCCTTGGACATGTTATATGCAATCTAAAACCCAAGGTCAGTTTTTAAATCCGACCTAACCTTGCCCTCCCTGTACCCTAAACCTAACCCTCCCCCTAGTACCAACCCTAACGCTAACCCTCCCTCTAACCCGATACTTACCTTCAGGATGCTGGCGGTCGGGATGCCGAAGCCAGGATTCTGACAGGTGTCGGGATTAAGGCGCTGGCATTCTGACTGCCGGAAACCTCATCGTCGGGATATTGACCACATCCCATTTAAAGCATATCATACACTGAACTATGCATAACCTGGCACTTTTTCCCACTAAACCTATTTTCGAAGGTGCCAAAACTTAGCCGCCTTGAGGATAAAATACTTATCATCTAGTAATTAAATATGAACTTGCAGTTCTTCCATCACTTGACTTAATCATATCTTGGGTATAGAAAGCAATTTAAAAGGCAAATTTTTGACTTTCAAAACACAATGTATTAAAAATGACCCAATGCCCTCGGGAGCCTATTGACAATAAGGAGCAGCGATCTACCCTTCAAGAAATCTCTTTTCACCTTGATTATCCTGAAAGTTTTCTAAGCTGTTCTTGAAATAAAATAAGTTCACAAAGTTTGATTTGCGGCATGTTAGAAAGAGTATAAATTATTTTTTTATCACTTCATTGTTAGATTTTTTTTGTTATTATTTTAATAAAATATAATACTCAGCTCATCAATGGTAACATTGGAAAACAAACAGAACTTGTCCTTGAGAATCCATAAAAATAAAATGACTAAAACCTTTTGGGTTGAATTAATGAGAAACTAAGATATATTTCTGTTTGCTTTTCTTTTCAGCTTGTTAGCTGCAACCTTCGCACAGTAGCCTTCGGCGTATTTTGATGGGGTCGGACATACTGAATAAGTTAGTACATCCAGCGTATGTCTGACAAAGCTTATACAATAGACATTACTTCAAACAAGAGATAAATTAGTACATAAATTTCTGCATAAATGTAACTCGTACAAATGAGCAATAAATCAAGCTTGGGTTACATACATTAGTACAGGAATATTTAGCGGAGAACAAAACTTTCGTAGCAGAAGGTGAAACATCTCACATCACCATACCTATTTCACATTACCAGTATTTCAATTCATAATCAATCTGCTCCTTCCAAAAAGGACCCAATCGTGGCTGCAACACTTATTATGCCAAATCCAGTGGGTCCCGAACTCTGGCCAAACTAATACTTTTTTTGTTTTGTATTTTTTAAACATATTTTATTAAAGATTTTTCAAATTAGCTACATTTAAGAGGATAGGAGGTAATACAGAAAAAAAGGAGGAAGGAATATCTCAAAATGCATAACATCAGTTTGCCAGAAGCGATATAACAATGCCAGATAATGGTTTCATATTATTGTCAGTGCATTGCTTTAGAGAGTTGCCACATATTACAATTCACATTATTATTATTATTATTATTATTATTATTATTATTATTATTATTATTATTATGTCCTTATAGCAAAGAGGCAGAAACATTCCCGTGCCTTCATAGAGCAATAGCAACATCATCCCCTCTCATACAATAGGATGTCTCCAACATTCCAGGTGCCAATCTAACCCACAGTACCACCCATTGCTCTTCCCTTTAGGCTGCCTGAATCTTCCTTCCAACTTTGGCGCTTATATAACATCAGGCTTATAGAGCCTTCAGTTACTTTTATATAGCACCTACAGACTTGACAGTGATTTATAACTGGGAACATGGTAATAAAACAAGACTGGGTATTATCAGACATACAGGGGTCTATTTACTAAGCAGTGTTAGGAGACAGAGTGAAAAGTGATAAGGTGCCAGCCAATCAGTTCCCAACTGCCATCTCACAGGCTGTGTTTGAAAAATGACAGTTAGGAGCTGATTGGCTGGTACCTTATCACTTTTCACTCTGTCTCCTAACACTGCTTAGTAAATAGACCACACAGAGAGGAAACAAGGCTCTTTAGGAAGCTTGCAATCTAATGCAGTAAAATCCTACCTAAAGTGCAAGCTATTTACTATACAGCTGGCTTAAAATAACCAGATTTATCCAACAGAAACAAAGAGTAAAGGATCAAGCTTCATCCTTGCTATGAGAATGTAATGCACCTTTCATTATAACATTATAAGTAAGACCTTATTGCACCTTTTCTTCTGAAAATCCCTCCCGTCATCTTCCTTGTATTTCTCTGATTATACTTCCTCCTCTGACTGTGCTAAGCATGTTAGACATCGATCCAAACATGCTAGGCATCAATCTTGGGCAGGCATCGTAGTGCAGGTCCCACTCTAGCAGTTGCAGTAGTTCTGAGACTGGACTGTTGCCTGTAGGTGGTGTCGTCCATTGTGACAACGCAGTCATTCTGCATGGTTTGCATTGACGGATGCTGGAGCCAATTGTTAAGGGGAAGTTCATCAATGTTTTTATGCTAACCTCCAAAGTGGACCTAGAGGTGGCAAAGTGCAAAGGTGGGATTGGGAAAAAGCATTTCGGTCCTATCACAATTGGCTTGCGGTAATGTATACATTTTCTGCTTGCTATTTGGAGTCTAGGCCTGCGGAATATCTCAGTGTTCTAAAGTACCTGCAAATAATCTATGGGATGTGTCATCTCAACAAGAGTTCCATGTTGCAATCCTATGACAAGGAGTTCCATAGGAATCAATCGGGGCTCGCTGTCTTAGCTTTTGGGTTGAGAGAAGTGGAGATAGGACAAGAGGTGACTCAGTCATCCTCAACATTGGCACCAGTCGTCACATGCCCTTTTTTCTACTAGTGGGACTTGGTGCACTTTTAATGGCTCAGTTTGCCCCTTATGGACACGGTGTCATTTTTGGCACCTCTGTCTTCTATGTGGGAGTCATTACCCAGCAATAAAATGCAATCATGCGGCGCCTTCCAGCTAGATGTCTCTGGTCATTGTTCAGATGTATTGTTATGCACCCAGATAGAAGCAGAGTTTTTTAAGACTGGAGGCTTCAGTATTCCTATTAGAGGAAATATTTAGTCTGCTAAATCTGCTTTTGATCTGCCACATGTCGTTCGTGAGAAGGTAATAAAGAAGATTTAGTGCAGATGGCCAACCCTTTTGTCACTCCTCCTTTGGCAGACCTGGTGCTTTCTCCTGAAAGTGTCGTCCCCAAGAAGGCTCCTGGTAAATATAGACTGATCCAACATATTTATTTTCCCTTGGGTAGTTCCGTCAATGACGCAGTTCTTGCAGAATTGTCGAGTGTGAAGTACTGTATCAATGAGTCATTGACTGTGCTTTGGATCTGGATAGATCCTTTGGCAAAGCTGTGCTTCTTGCTAAGAATAATGTGGAATCAGCTTTCCACCTGTTGCCATTATATGCAGATTCTTTTTTCTTTTTTGTGGGGTTTTTTTATAGTGTGAATATTTCAGAAGACTTGCCTATGGGATATTCTATCTCCTGTTACTACTTTCAGCACTTTAGCACATGCCTTCACTGGTGTACATTGGCTAGTACGTGGGAGGTCAGCATGGTTCACAGTTTACCATGACAACTTCCTTTGCAGGTTTGCTTTTCTCATACAGGTACTATTTTCGAAGCTGAGTATACCGATTGCACATGATAAAACTAAGGGTCTACGTGCTATCCTTTTTGGTTATCAAAATCAATACATTGCGGGATGCTGCATGCTCTCGCAAATTAAAGTGAATAAGTTGTGGTTGACTATTTCATCTGTTTTATCGAATGTTGAAGTAACTTTGCGGCAGGTGCAGTCTCTTCTGGGGCTGCTGAACCTTGCTTGTAGGGTAGTTCCTATGGGTAGGGGGTTCTGTAGGAATCTGGAGGTAGCCATGCCCAAGGTACTTAGGCCTCATCATTTTGTACATCTCTCTCAAAATTAAATGTGACTTGCATATTTGGCCCATTTTTCTTTCCAGTTTCAATGGTGTGCATATATAGCTGATGCTGTTATGTAATAGTGCGGAGATGCAGCTCTTTACTGATGCTGTGGGGTTGTTTGGGTTTGGTGCTTACCTGAAAGGATCCTGTTGGCCACCTGACTGGATCAGAGAGGGCTTGACTAGGAACTTACTCCTTCTCAAACTTTTCCTGATTGAGGTGGCCCTTCAGCTGTGGGGGAATAGTTTGTGTAATTCTAGCATAGATTATTGGTGTGCAATCTTGGAGTTGCAATGCCATTAATCAACAGCTTGCATCATCGTTGCCAGAACGAATAGCTAGGTTAGTGTTACAGTGTTACGTTGTTTATTTGTAGCATAAGTTTTCAACATGTCTCTGGGGTTGACAATTCTGTCACTGATGCTCTCTCTAGGCTTACTTGGGTTAACAGGTGATCAGACCAGACTGAAGGAACTAGCGAGACGTTCTGTCAGCCCAGTTACTCTAAATTCTTATGAAGTGGCTTGGCTGGAATGGAAACAGTATTGTCTATCTCCTGAGTACAGGTAAATGTCTGCATCTATTGATGCACTTTTATATCTGGAATTTCTTTGTTGCTTGTCACTCATCAGCTCTGCGGCTGGTGGGTGTGGCCTTCTTCTCAAATTTGCATGGGTGGCCTGATCCGACAAAACTAATGTTTGGTTTCAGAAGCACTCAAAGGTTGGCGGATGCCGGACTGTAGATAAACAGTAATTAGTTAGACAATGTCTACATCGACCCCAGTTGTTAGACAGTCAATAGATCGACAGGTACAAAAGGTCAACAGGTACAAAAGGTCGACACACTAAAGTTCGACATGGTCAAAAGGTCGCCATGAAAATGGTCATCACAACAATGATCAACATTTTTTTGTTTTTAGGTTTAGGGTTAGGCACTTAAGATGAGCCAGTGTCCAACGTCATTCCCTACCATCCAACATCATTCCCTTCCATCCAAGTGGGCATGGAGGGGGAATAAATCCATGTGGCTAGTGAAGCAAGCCACCTGGGCCTGCAGCGTGGCGAGTGAAGCGAGCCCGCAAAGGGCCAAATGGTATTTACGCAAAAAAACATTTAAAAAAAATGTGTCGACCATTTTCGTGTCGACCTTTTCCATGTCAACCTTTTGACCATGTCGACTATTTGTACCTGTCGACCTTTAGTGTGTCGACCTTTTGTACCTGTCGATCTATTGACTGTCTAACAACTGGGGTAGATCTAGACATTGTCTAACTAATTTTTGTCTATCTCTTATACCACACCCAGGGTTGGCCTAGAGTTCAGTCAGTTTTAGAAGATAAGCAATATCCTAATGATGCATTGCTGATTCTGTTTTTCAACCATCAGAGATACAAGTTCTGTGTCAGTGGAAATCTACGGCTTTCTGTCACTATGTGTGTCCATGTAAAGTGATGGCTGGCATTCAGTCAGCATTCTAACCAGAGGTAAAAGACTACTTGCTGTTTTTGCAAAGGTCTATAAGGATTTCAATTTTCCTTTGGAGGCATCAAGTAGTTTTTCTTTTAATTATGACATTATATTAAAAAGAACATAGTAGGTATTTGTTTTTATATCTAGTGTGGTAACCATGCTTGTTTCTGTCATTGTCTTTGTACTGTAGTTTTTTTATTGTTTGTTCAAAGGGGGGGGATGTGTGCGTGCGTGTGTGTATGTGTATTTGTGCATGTGTGTGTTATTTATTATGGATGTTTCACTTATTGTCTATGGATGTTTAATGACTATTGATTCTTTTTATTAATTTTGCAGGACTGTTTGATCATAAGCCCATTTGGGTGATTGCCCAAAGTTTTATTTATTGGGCTGTGCAATATTCAGCAGCTCATGATTCTCATTCATTTGGTTTGGTTGATCATGTTCAAAGGTTGGGTTTTTGAGGCATGTTGTGGGATGAGCTGAAGGGGCATCTGATGAATGCTGTGAGATGTTTTGGTCGCCCTACATGTTTAGTGGTGCATCTACAGTAGTAGGCATATTGTTAGATGGGCCATTGTTCATGATTTTGACCTTTTTCATCAGGCCTGGTCTTTTTGTAGGTTGGTTTGGTCGGCAATAATATCTTGCTGACTTTGGCATTCTTGTAAATCGTACGTTGTGGTAGAGGAGGCAAGACGGAAGGTCAACTTTGTCATGACTTGTTTCATCCTGTCAAATGGTAGTGTGGTTGTGGTTCATAGGTTGATATAATTCAAATATGTGCATTTGTTTAGGCCAGGCAATGTCCATTTGCTCTCTGAGGGTATTGGCTTGTTTGTTGAAGCTTTGTTTTCAGTCATTTTAGAGTTGGTCTAATCTCAGTGTGGTGGCGTTGCTGTGGCTTAGTTATCTCACTTTGGATGAAAGAACAGACGTTTTCAGTTGATTGGTTAGGTGTTTTAGATGGGTGCCCACTCCTTTATATAAGGAGTGGGCACCCAATTGGTCCCTGCCGGGAAATTACACAGCCCATTCAGGTGTACTTCACAGGAGAGTTGACCACCAGAGAATGAATTGCATGGATGTTTTTGTTCTATTCTGTCCATTCTTTGTTGTCCGTCACCATACTATCGTTTATTAATAATATTCAGACTTGCAATTATTTTAATTGGTTGATTTCAAATAAAATTTGACCTAATTTAATCCCAACTTTGGTTGTCAGGGTCTTTCATTTAGATAAGTATGTTAGAGTTAATACAAGTCTTGTGAGTTAACTGCAGAAACCAACTGCTAGTGAGTTTATGTTACTAACTATTCCTTTCATTATGACGACTGTGTGGAAAAAGAATATGGGTTAAGCTTTTCAGGGAGCAGTGCTATATATTAATTTCAAACAGATCCAGACTGTCCTCCCCTTCTTACTTGTACAGTAGCATCACAGTACTGTACTTAATAAATAAGCTCATACCATAACAGGGCAGTAGCAGGGTGATATTCCACACTGTGCAAGCCCAATCCTAAGGAAAATCTGGGTGGGTCTCAGGGCTGCAGGTTTCGATTCCAGGCACCCTATGTTGGTGCCAGAGGGGAGCAACGGTGCCTTCCCCTAGACCCTCCCATGTTTCGGCAGTAACACTGCTTGTCCACCCCTAGTTATGGCCCTGGCTCACACATACAAAAACAAATACTTATTTCTAGCGGCGACCCCCTAATTTATTGGGTGAATTTAAAAAAAGAAAAATCCCAATGCCACTTTGCAATCTCTTTCGTTTAACTACAGTACTATAAGCGTGATGGGTTTATACATAATTAGCCATCAGAAGTGGCCAGATAGTGCTTCTAATAGTCATCATCATCAGTAACTACAAGAGCTACACCTCCTAAAATTTAAATCTGCGGATATGTCCTTGTCTGACTGCGTTGCAATTTCATGAACATGCACCTATTGTACTTGTCTGCCCCTACCCACAACTGTTTTGCATCTCCAGATGTAAACAGATGGAAATCAACAATATGTAAAATAGTATATATGAATGCATAAAGATTTCCATACATCCACTTCTAAATGAGCCCCAATAGGTTTGCATTGCTTGGAAATGTTTTTGTTATTTGGTTGTCTTGCATTTAATGCTCTCACAAATAATACTTCCATTGTGAAATGATTTGGCAATCTCAGCTTTCATTTTCAAGAGCTTGCTAAAGGCAGCCATTAATATATTGATTACTTGCTTTATTTGCTTTGCTGAAACACCCTACGAGTTTTATTTACAAAACTAAAAGACGCTTCAGGCCTATCTAGTCTGCCAGCAGCATCCACTGGCAGCGACGCATATTAATCCAACAGACTCAAATCTTCACTTAATTCCCAAATATTTAAAGAGTAATAATGTGCAAGAAATATGTGGAACAGTGTAATTACCTTAAATGTGTCTCATTAATTAGCAGAATAATTAACAATTTTATTCATCATAATGACAGAGATAAGATTATATTTTGCATTAGGTGTTGAATTACTTGGTGTTATGCTGTTCAAGATAAACAATGAGATTTAACAAATGATTGTGATGTGAAGGCTTCATATTAAAGGCACTTTACCCTAATTATTTTTCCATCATGATTTATCTAATGAAGTTATAGATAGAGTTGTATGAAGTAGTAAAAAGTGACACCATGAAATAGTTCTAATGATATTGGCTTCACCAAATCACAGTGCAATAAAATCCTCTTGTGTTATTCGTCTTTAACAGGAGCACCTTATTAAGTACATTTTCAACACCACTGTGTAGTTTTAATTTTATTATTATTATTATTATTATTATTATTATTATTATTATTTTTTTTTTCTTTATAAAGTGCCAGAAAAATCTGCATACAGTTGAGAAAGATATAACAAGCCTTACAGGACCAACAGGCAAAGTACTGGACAAACGAGAAGCATAATACTGTGTGTAAAATGTAACAGGCAGGATATATAACATATTTTATAAAGAACATAAAGGCAAGATACAAAGATGCGTAGGTGAATGAGGTGGGAGCACTCAAAAAGACAGGAGGAGGCCCCGTTCATAAGAGTTTATATCCACTTTCCTTCTATGATTTCCCATACAGAATACCTGATCTCCGCAGGATATACACAATTCTAAAATAAACCACAAACAATATGAACTTCCATGGTGTATAAAATTTACTTTTTATAGTTACAAAGAATTTCAGACATCTATATGACTAATGAAAAGCATTTCTGTCTGTCCGATAGTTTGTCCTTTATGCACGGCCAGAGTTATAGTTACAGAGAATGTCAAACATCTATATAATAAGCGATAAAGCGTGTCTGTCTGTCTGTCCGATTGTTTGTCCTTTATGCACAGCCAGAGATTTGGACCTAGCTCCACCAAATTTGGCATGGTGGTGTAGTTTGACCAGGATTAGGTTTTTGCATAGGGTTGAACTTTGTCAGGACTACACATTGTCACACAAACCCTAAAAATGGGGATACTCTTAAATTACACAGGTTCTGGGGTTGGCTCCAGTGGAAATTATTAGTCTGCCATCAACCTGAGAAAGCTACAAAAGTATAATTTTAACCTCAGTCTGAGGAAGTGTCACACTTTATAACTCATGCAAGTTCACATTAAAGCCTCTGTGTTTGCATGCAAGGGAGTAACTAGATCTTAAAAGGGCCAAAAATACATCCATTTGCCCCCACATATATCCCATTTATGGTATGCCACACAGAGCCCATTCAGATTATGCGACACAGTATTACCCCTTGTACACATTATGCCAGGCAGTAGTAGTGCCTCTTACACATTATGCAACACAGTAATGCACCTTACACTACACAGTAATGCCGCTTACACATTATACCACACAGTAATGCCCTTTATAGATTATGCCTCATAGTAGTAGTGCCTCATATAACACATTATTACACACAATAGTAGTGCCCCTTACATATTATGTCCCCCCCAGCAACTCACCTCCCCGTATCTCTCCAGCAGCCTTTTGCCTACCCCTGTGTGCCATCAGCAGTGAGCAGGTGTGGATTTGGGTCCAGGCTGCTAGCTAATAACAGCTGGTGCACTGGCAGGACAGACAGCACCAGTGCAATTTGAATCTGGCGCCTGTCCGCAAGCTCTGATTGCCTTGCACCAGGTGGTGGTGTCTCTCTATGACTGACGAACAGTGCACCAGATGTAATCAGCTGGTGGGCCAGCACTAAATCAACATCACTGACACCTGGGTCCCCCTTGACAGCTCTAACTGGACCGGCCTACCTTGTGTGTGTGACAAGGTGCAGGGGGAGTGGCGAGCCACAGAGGCCAGTTTTAGACCTTGTTGAGCTCAGGGTGAGAGTTCCCGGTGGCACCCCCTCCCCTCCTAAAAATAAATAAAAAATGATGCAGAAAAAAATAGGGTGTTTATTGCGTACACCGCTGGTGCTCACACTCCCAAATAAAGGTAGTGCCTTTCTGACACTCCCCTGTCAATCATTCTAAGGAACACGCCCAGCAGAAAGTAGATGCACTACTGCTCCATCATCTCTTGCCCAGCACTGTGCATGGCAGCCTCATAAGAATTAGGAAACCATTACCTGCTCAGCGCACAGTAACCTGCCCCACATGAGCCATGGAGGGGATAATCAGCACCGGCAATGGGACAAATGGGAAAGCACATGCATAGGATCATAAAGAAAGCACTGACACTTAGTGACAGGCGCTCCCCATACCTGCACTTCTGCCTGCTGTCTCGCAGGTCTGTCCCCGCAGGTGGCTGTCAGTGATCCCAATTTTTCTGGGCCCCGAGCTCCGTGTGATAGAGCCTGCACCAAGCTGGCCAACACAGTCTAGTGGCCGAGCCAGGCCGACATGTACACTGTGACATGGTCACGAATGCCGGCCACATCTGGCATTCTGGGATTCCCAGAATGCTGTGGGGGGTGCTTCACTATTTGAGGAAAGTAAGAGGGAAAGTGGCGGCACCACGGTGGGCTCGGGTGGCGGGCAAGCGCGGGCAGATGCTGTTTAGTTAGACGGTGCTGGTGGGGACACCTCACCTGTGCCTTCAGCCTCAGCGCTCTAGGCTATAGCCCTGCTTGCCTGTCATAGAAACACCACTGGCACCATAGCAACTGCAACCCTTGCACTCATGAAAGCGACGCCACTGTTTGCATGCATGTTAGCAAACAGTGGGGTCATTTCAGAATCAATTAAATGGGGTTATAGGGAAGGACAATGTAAACAAATAAAGGATGCAGGTTTACTTCAGAATCCAGTCTACAACCCGGGCAATGTCGGGTATTCCAACTAGTCTAAAAGATAGAGCTAATATGCCCAGCGTAAACATTATGCTGTAAATACCTCCATGTTGTTAAAATTCATGATCAAAGACAGCATCCATCAGCGAAATGTAAAATATTATCAGGAACTTGAATGGATGAAGCTCAAGATATTCTGACAATCTGTTCATTGCAATTTTATTGCAATCCCACATCAAGTTTTGTGAATGAAATGGAAACTTGCAAATGGTGATCCACTTATTGTATATTCACTCCAGTTCCCTGTATCCCACCTCTGATTTGCCGTTTTGACTTTCTATCAGTCATCTACAATATATCTGAGAATATCAAGAAGTATAGGACTGCAAGAGCTATTTAGGGTGACAAAGGGTTACATTTTAGAGTAGCCCTGGTTTTCAGAACATGTATTTTAGCAAGGAATTCCACGACTTGTAAGTCTATGCCAGAGGGGTGTCTGTCCCACTGATTTTCCTAGTGACAAAGTATAAATTCACAAAATGGTGAAATCATTGCCTATGAAAGAAATACAATGAATGCATCAGGGGCTTCAGATTCCTCCCATGATGAGATGTCCTGCAGTTACAGCTCTGACAGATCTAGATAGTTTGTGAGTTCTCCTTTGGCTTTGGTGACTTCCTTTTACATAATGTGTGGCTTAAGTTTCTTAATTTTGGATTGCTGATAGTGTTTAACTAGTAGCTCTTCACTGTTTGGTATTGCACAATCATTTTCACTTAGCCTATAAAACATGTTAGTGAATTGCAGCTCTGTCTACTTAAGGGACTCTTCATCATCAATACTTGGTAGCACTTCACAATTTCATAAAAAAGGTTGTCTAATGTTGTTTCATTTAGGGTGTCCTTATCAATGAAGTTTGCAATGTCAGATTGCTTTGCATCAGCGGAGCTATTAAATGTTTGCCACCCATTCATTATTTTATTGTAAAGAAGTTTGAACAGGAAGAGGATAAATTAGCACTACTTTCCTATGCTTCATTACCACTATCACCAGCATTGCTTCTATTCTTTCTTTCACTACCACTATCACCAGCATTGCTTCTATTCTTTGCTTCATTACCACTATCACCAGCATTGCTTCTTTCCTTTGCTTCATTACCACTATTACCAGCATTGCTTCTTTTCTTTGCTTCACTACCACTATCACCAGCATTGCTTCTATTCTTTCTTTCACTACCACTATCACCAGCATTGCTTCTATTCTTTGCTTCATTACCACTATCACCAGCATTGCTTCTATTCTTTGCTTCATTACCACTATCACCAGCATTGCTTCTTTCCTTTGCTTCATTACCACTATCACCAGCATTGCTTCTTTCCTTTGCTTCATTACCACTATTACCAGCATTGCTTCTTTTCTTTGCTTCACTACCACTATCACCAGCATTGCTTCTATTCTTTCTTTCACTACCACTATCACCAGCATTGCTTCTTTCTTTTGCTTCATTACCACTATCACCAGCATTGCTTCTATTCTTTGCTTCATTACCACTATCACCAGCATTGCTTCTTTCCTTTGCTTCATTACCACTATCACCAGCATTGCTTCTTATCTTTGCTTCACTACCACTATCACCAGCATTGCTTCTATTCTTTGCTTCATTACCATTATCACCAGCATAGCTTCTATTCTTTGCTTCATTACCACTATCACCACCATTGCAACTTTTCGTTGCTTCATTACCACTATCACCAGCATAGCTTCAATTCTTTGCTTCATTACCACTATCACCAACATTGCTTCTATTCTTTGCTTCATTACCACTATCACCAGCATTGCTGCTTTTCTTTGCTTCATTACCACTAATACCAGCATTGCATCTATTCTTTGCTTCATTACCACTATCACCAGCATTGCTACTTTTCTTTGCTTCCTTACTACTATCACCAACATTGCTTCTATTCTTTGCGTCATTACCACTATCACCAGCATTGCTACTTTTCTTTGCTTCATTACCACTATCCCCAGCATTGCTTCTATTCTTTGTTTAACTACCACAATCACCAGCATTGCTTTTTTCTTTGCTTCATACCACTATCACTAGCATTGCTTCTATTCTTTGTTTCATTACCACTATCACCAGCATTTCTTATTTTCTTTGCTTCACTACCACTATCACCAGCATTGCTTCTTTCCATTTCTTCATTACCACTACATCCAGCATTGCTTCTATTTTTTGCTTCATTACCACTATCACCAGCATTGCTTCAAGTCTTTGCTTCATTACCACTATCACCAGCATTGCTTATTTCCTTTGCTTCATTACCTCTATCACCAGCATTGCTTCTATTCTTTGCTTCATTACCACTATCACCAGAATTGCTTCTATTCTTTGCTTCATTACCACTATCACCAGCATTGCTTCTATTCTTTGTTTCATTACCGCTATCACCAACATTGCTTCTTTCCTTTGCTACATTACCACTATCACCAGCATTACTACTTTTCTTTGCTTCATTACCACTATCCCCAGCATTGCTTCTATTCTTTGTTTACCTACCACAGTCACCAGCATTGCTTCTTTCCATTTCTTTATTACCACTACATCCAGCATTGCTTCTATTTTTTGCTTCATTACCACTATCACCAGCATAGCTTCTAGTCTTTGCTTCATTACCACTATCACCAGCATTGCTTATTTCCTTTGCTTCATTACCTCTATCCCCAGCATTACTTTTATTCTTTGCTTCATTACCACTTGCACCAGCATTGCTTCTATTCTTTGCTTCATTACCACTATCACCAGCATTGCTTCTGTTCTTTGCTTCATTACCACTATCACCAGCATTGCTACTTTTCTTTGCTTCATTACCACTATCAGCAGCATTGCTTCTATTCTTTGCTTCATTACCACTATCACCAGCATTGCTACTTTTCTTTGCTACATTACCACTATCACCAGCATTGCTTCTATTCTTTGCTTCACTACCACTATCACCAGCATTGCTTCTATTCTTTGCTTCATTACCACTATCACCAGCATAGCTTCTGTTCTTTGCTTCACAACCACTATCACCAGCATTGCTTCTATTCTTTGTTTCATTACCACTATCACCAGCATTGCTTCTGTTCTTTGTATCACTACCAATATAACCAGCATTGCTTCTATTCTTTGCTTCATTACCACTATCACCAACATTGCTTCTATTCATTGCTTCATTACCACTATCACCAGCATAGCTTCTATTCTTTGCTTCATTACCACTATCACCAGCATTGCTTCTTTTCTTTGCTTCATTACCACTAATACCAGCATTGCTTCTATTCTTTGCTTCATTACCACTATCACCAGCAATGCTACTTTTCTTTGCTTCATTACCACTATCACCAGCATAGCTTCTATTCTTTGCGTCATTACCACTATCACCAGCATTGCTACTTTTCTTTGCTTCATTACCACTATCCCCAGCATTGCTTCTATTCTTTGTTTAACTACCACAATCACCAGCATTGCTTCTTTTCTTTGCTTCACTACCACTGTCACTAGCATTGCTTCTATTCTTTGTTTCATTACCACTATCACCAGCATTTCTTATTTTCTTTGCTTCACTACCACTATTACCAACATTGCTTCTTTCCATTTCTTCATTACCACTAAATCCAGCATTGCTTCTATTTTTTGCTTCATTACCACTATCACCAGCATTGCTTCTTGTCTTTGCTTCATTACCACTATCACCAACATTGCTTATTTCCTTTGCTTCATTACCTCTATCACCAGCATTGCTTCTATGCTTTGCTACATTACCACTTGCACCAGCATTGCTTCTATTCTTTGCTACATTACCACTATCACCAGCATTGCTTCTATTCTTTGCTTCACTACCACTATCACCAGCATTGCTTCTTTTCTTTGCTTCACTACCACTATCACCAGCATTGTTTCTGTTCTTTGCTTCACAACCACTATCACCAACATTGCTTCTATTCTTTGCTTCATTACCACTATCACCAACATTGCTTCTATTCTTTGCTTCATTACCACTATCACCAGCATTGCTGCTTTTCTTTGCTTCATTACCACTAATACCAGCATTGCTTCTATTCTTTGCTTCATTACCACTATCACCAGCATTGCTACTTTTCTTTGCTTCATTACCACTATCACCAACATTGCTTCTATTCTTTGCGTCATTACCACTATCACCAGCATTGCTACTTTTCTTTGCTTCATTACCACTATCCCCAGCATTGCTTCTATTCTTTGTTTAACTACCACAATCACCAGCATTGCTTCTTTTCTTTGCTTCACTACCACTATCACTAGCATTGCATCTATTCTTTGTTTCATTACCACTGTCACCAGCATTTCTTATTTTCTTTGCTTCACTACCACTATCACCAGCATTGCTTCTTTCCATTTCTTCATTACCACTACATCCAGCATTGCTTCTATTTTTTGCTTCATTACCACTATCACCAGCATTGCTTCTAGTCTTTGCTTCATTACCACTATCACCAGCATTGCTTATTTCCTTTGCTTCATTACCTCTATCACCAGCATTGCTTCTATGCTTTACTACATTACCACTTGCACCAGCATTGCTTCTATTCTTTGCTTCATTACCACTATCACCAGAATTGCTTCTATTCTTTGCTTCATTACCACTATCACCAGCATTGCTTCTATTCTTTGTTTCATTACCACTATCACCAACATTGCTTCTTTCCTTTGCTACATTACCACTATCACCAGCATTACTACTTTTCTTTGCTTCATTACCACTATCCCCAGCATTGCTTTTATTCTTTCTTTAACTACCAAAATCACCAGCATTGCTTCTTTCAATTTCTTTATTACCACTACATCCAGCATTGCTTCTATTTTTTGCTTCATTACCACTATCACCAGCATTGCTTCTAGTCTTTGCTTCATTACCACTATCACCAGCATTGCTTATTTCCTTTGCTTCATTACCTCTATCCCCAGCATTACTTTTATTCTTTGCTTCATTACCACTTGCACCAGCATTGCTTCTATTCTTTGCTTCATTACCACTATCACCAGCATTGCTTCTGTTCTTTGCTTCATTACCACTATCACCAGCATTGCTACTTTTCTTTGCTTCATTACCACTATCACCAACATTGCTTCTTTCCTTTGCTTCATTACCACTATCACCAGCATTGCTTCTTATCTTTGCTTCACTACCACTATCACCAGCATTGCTTCTATTCTTTGCTTCATTACCATTATCACCAGCATAGCTTCTATTCTTTGCTTCATTACCACTATCACCAACATTGCTACTTTTCGTTGCTTCATTACCACTATCACCAGCATAGCTTCAATTCTTTGCTTCATTACCACTATCACCAACATTGCTTCTATTCTTTGCTTCATTACCACTATCACCAGCATTGCTGCTTTTCTTTGCTTCATTACCACTAATACCAGCATTGCTTCTATTCTTTGCTTCATTACCACTATCACCAGCATTGCTACTTTTCTTTGCTTCATTACCACTATCACCAACATTGCTTCTATTCTTTGCGTCATTACCACTATCACCAGCATTGCTACTTTTCTTTGCTTCATTACCACTATCCCCAGCATTGCTTCTATTCTTTGTTTAACTACCACAATCACCAGCATTGCTTCTTTTCTTTGCTTCACTACCACTATCACTAGCATTGCATCTATTCTTTGTTTCATTACCACTGTCACTAGCATTTCTTATTTTCTTTGCTTCACTACCACTATCACCAGCATTGCTTCTTTCCATTTCTTCATTACCACTACATCCAGCATTGCTTCTATTTTTTGCTTCATTACCACTATCACCAGCATTGCTTCTAGTCTTTGCTTCATTACCACTATCACCAGCATTGCTTATTTCCTTTGCTTCATTACCTCTATCACCAGCATTGCTTCTATGCTTTACTACATTACCACTTGCACCAGCATTGCTTCTATTCTTTGCTTCATTACCACTATCACCAGAATTGCTTCTATTCTTTGCTTCATTACCACTATCACCAGCATTGCTTCTATTCTTTGTTTCATTACCACTATCACCAACATTGCTTCTTTCCTTTGCTACATTACCACTATCACCAGCATTACTACTTTTCTTTGCTTCATTACCACTATCCCCAGCATTGCTTTTATTATTTCTTTAACTACCACAATCACCAGCATTGCTTCTTTCAATTTCTTTATTACCACTACATCCAGCATTGCTTCTATTTTTTGCTTCATTACCACTATCACCAGCATTGCTTCTAGTCTTTGCTTCATTACCACTATCACCAGCATTGCTTATTTCCTTTGCTTCATTACCTCTATCCCCAGCATTACTTTTATTCTTTGCTTCATTACCACTTGCACCAGCATTGCTTCTATTCTTTGCTTCATTACCACTATCACCAGCATTGCTTCTGTTCTTTGCTTCATTACCACTATCACCAGCATTGCTACTTTTCTTTGCTTCATTACCACTATCAGCAGCATTGCTTCTATTCTTTGCTTCATTACCACTATCACCAGCATTGCTACTTTTCTTTGCTACATTACAACTATCAACAGCATTGCTTCTATTCTTTGCTTCACTACCACTATCACCAGCATTGCTTCTATTCTTTGCTTCATTACCACTATCACCAGCATTGCTTCTGTTCTTTGCTTCACAACCACTATCACCAGCATTGCTTCTATTCTTTGTTTCATTACCACTATCACCAGCATTGCTTCTAGTCTTTGCTTCATTACCACTATAACCAGCATTGCTTCTGTTCTTTGCTTCACTACCACTATAACCAGCATTGCTTCTATTCTTTGCTTCATTACCACTATCACCATCATTGCTTCTATTCTTTGCTTCATTACCACTATCACCAGCATTTCTTCTATTCTTTGCTTCACTACCACTATCACCAGCTTTGCTTCAATTCTTTACATCATTACCACTATCACCATCATTGCTTCTATTCATTGCATCATTACCACTATCACCAGCATTGCCTCTGTTCTTTGCTTCACAACCACTATCACCAGCATTGCTTCTATTCTTTGTTTCATTACCACTATAACCAGCATTGCTTCTGTTCTTTGCTTCACTACCACTATAACCAGCATTGCTTCTTTCCTTTGCTACATTACCACTATCACCATCATTGCTTCTATTCTTTGCTTCATTACCACTATCACCAGCATTGCTTCTATTCTTTGCTTCACTACCACTATCACCAGCTTTGCTTCAATTCTTTACATCATTACCACTATCACCAGCATTGCTTCTATTCATTGCTTCATTACCACTATCACCAGCATTGCTTCTGTTCTTTGCTTCACAACCACTATCACCAGCATTGCTTCTATTCTTTGTTTCATTACCACTATCACCAGCATTGCTTCTAGTCTTTGCTTCATTACCACTATAACCAGCATTGCTTCTGTTCTTTGCTTCACTACCACTATAACCAGCATTGCTTCTATTCTTTGCTTCATTACCACTATCACCAACATTGCTTCTTTCCTTTGCTACATTACCACTATCACCAGCATTACTACTTTTCTTTGCTTCATTACCACTATCCCCAGCATTGCTTCTATTCTTTGTTTAACTACCACAATCACCAGCATTGCTTCTTTCAATTTCTTTATTACCACTACATCCAGCATTGCTTCTATTTTTTGCTTCATTACCACTATCACCAGCATTGCTTCTAGTCTTTGCTTCATTACCACTATCACCAGCATTGCTTATTTCCTTTGCTTCATTACCTCTATCCCCAGCATTACTTTTATTCTTTGCTTCATTACCACTTGCACCAGCATTGCTTCTATTATTTGCTTCATTACCACTATCACCAGCATTGCTTCTGTTCTTTGCTTCATTACCACTATCACCAGCATTGCTACTTTTCTTTGCTTCATTACCACTATCAGCAGCATTGCTTCTATTCTTTGCTTCATTACCACTTGCACCAGCATTGCTTCTATTCTTTGCTTCATTACCACTATCACCAGCATTGCTTCTGTTCTTTGCTTCATTACCACTATCACCAGCATTGCTACTTTTCTTTGCTTCATTACCACTATCAGCAGCATTGCTTCTATTCTTTGCTTCATTACCACTATCACCAGCATTGCTACTTTTCTTTGCTACATTACCACTATCACCAGCATTGCTTCTATTCTTTGCTTCACTACCACTATCACCAGCATTGCTTCTATTCTTTGCTTCATTACCACTATCACCAGCATTGCTTCTGTTCTTTGCTTCACAACCACTATCACCAGCATTGCTTCTATTCTTTGTTTCATTACCACTATCACCAGCATTGCTTCTAGTCTTTGCTTAATTACCACTATAACCAGCATTGCTTCTGTTCTTTGCTTCACTACCACTATAACCAGCATTGCTTCTATTCTTTGCTTCATTACCACTATCACCAACATTGCTTCTTTCCTTTGCTACATTACCACTATCACCATCATTACTTCTATTCTTTGCTTCATTACCACTATCACCAGCATTGCTTCTATTCTTTGCTTCACTACCACTATCACCAGCTTTGCTTCAATTCTTTACATCATTACCACTATCACCAGCATTGCTTCTATTCATTGCTTCATTACCACTATCACCAGCATAGCTTCTATTCTTTGCTTCATTACCACTAATACCAGCATTGCTTCTATTCTTTGCTTCTTTACCACTATCACCAGCAATGCTACTTTTCTTTGCTTCATTACCACTATCACCAGCATAGCTTCTATTCTTTGCGTCATTACCACTATCACCAGCATTGCTACTTTTCTTTGCTTCATTACCACTATCCCCAGCATTGCTTCTATTCTTTGTTTAACTACCACAATCACCAGCATTGCTTCTTTTCTTTGCTTCACTACCACTATCACTAGCATTGCTTCTATTCTTTGTTTCATTACCACTTTCACCAGCATTTCTTATTTTCTTTGCTTCACTACCACTATTACCAGCATTGCTTCTTTCCATTTCTTCATTACCACTACATCCAGCATTGCTTCTATTTTTTGCTTCATTACCACTATCACCAGCATTGCTTCTTGTCTTTGCTTAATTACCACTATCACCAGCATTGCTTAATTCCTTTGCTTAATTACCTCTATCACCAGCATTGCTTCTATGCTTTGCTACATTACCACTTGCACCAGCATTGCTTTTATTCTTTGCTACATTACCACTATCACCAGCATTGCTTCTATTATTTGCTTCACTACCACTATCACCAGCATTGCTTCTTTTCTTTGCTTCACTACCACTATCACCAGCATTGTTTCTGTTCTTTGCTTCACAACCACTATCACCAGCATTGCTTCTATTCTTTGCTTCATTACCACTATCACCAGCATTGCTTCTTTCCTTTGCTTCATTACCACTATCACCAGCATTGCTTCTATTCTTTGCTTCATTACCACTATCACCAGCATTGCTTCTTTCCTTTGCTTCATTACCACTATCTCCAGCATTGCTTCTTATCTTTGCTTCACTACCACTATCACCAGCATTGCTTCTATTCTTTGCTTCATTACCATTATCACCAGCATAGCTTCTATTCTTTGCTTCATTACCACTATCACCAACATTGCTACTTTTCGTTGCTTCATTACCACTATCACCAGCATAGCTTCAATTCTTTGCTTCATTACCACTATCACCAACATTGCTTCTATTCTTTGCTTCATTACCACTATCACCAGCATTGCTGCTTTTCTTTGCTTCATTACCACTAATACCAGCATTGCTTCTATTCTTTGCTTCATTACCACTATCACCAGCATTGCTACTTTTCTTTGCTTCATTACCACTATCACCAACATTGCTTCTATTCTTTGCGTCATTACCACTATCACCAGCATTGCTGCTTTTCTTTGCTTCACTACCACTATCACTAGCATTGCTTCTATTCTTTGTTTCATTACCACTATCACCAGCATTTCTTATTTTCTTTGCTTCACTACCACTATTACCAGCATTGCTTCTTTCCATTTCTTCATTACCACTACATCCAGCATTGCTTCTATTTTTTGCTTCATTACCACTATCACCAGCATTGCTTCTTGTCTTTGCTTCATTGCCACTATCACCAGCATTGCTTATTTCCTTTGCTTCATTACCTCTATCACCAGCATTGCTTCTATGCTTTGCTACATTACCACTTGCACCAGCATTGCTTCTATTCTTTGCTACATTACCACTATCACCAGCATTGCTACTATTCTTTGCTTCACTACCACTATCACCAGCATTGCTTCTTTTCTTTGCTTCACTACCACTATCACCAGCATTGTTTCTGTTCTTTGCTTCACAACCACTATCACCAGCATTGCTTCTATTCTTTGCTTCATTACCACTATCACCAGCATTGCTTCTTTCCTTTGCTTCATTACCACTATCACCAGCATTGCTTCTATTCTTTGCTTCATTACCACTATCACCAGCATTGCTTCTATCCTTTGCTTCATTACCACTATCTCCAGCATTGCTTCTTATCTTTGCTTCACTACCACTATCACCAGCATTGCTTCTATTCTTTGCTTCATTACCATTATCACCAGCATAGCTTCTATTCTTTGCGTCATTACCACTATCACCAACATTGCTACTTTTCGTTGCTTCATTACCACTATCACCAGCATAGCTTCAATTCTTTGCTTCATTACCACTATCACCAACATTGCTTCTATTCTTTGCTTCATTACCACTATCACCAGCATTGCTGCTTTTCTTTGCTTCATTACCACTAATACCAGCATTGCTTCTATTCTTTGCTTCATTACCACTATCACCAGCATTGCTACTTTTCTTTGCTTCATTACCACTATCACCAGCATAGCTTCTATTCTTTGCTTCATTACCACTAATACCAGCATTGCTTCTATTCTTTGCTTCTTTACCACTATCACCAGCAATGCTACTTTTCTTTGCTTCATTACCACTATCACCAGCATAGCTTCTATTCTTTGCGTCATTACCACTATCACCAGCATTGCTACTTTTCTTTGCTTCATTACCACTATCACCAGCATAGCTTCTATTCTTTGCTTCATTACCACTAATACCAGCATTGCTTCTATTCTTTGCTTCTTTACCACTATCACCAGCAATGCTACTTTTCTTTGCTTCATTACCACTATCACCAGCATAGCTTCTATTCTTTGCGTCATTACCACTATCACCAGCATTGCTACTTTTCTTTGCTTCATTACCACTATCCCCAGCATTGCTTCTATTCTTTGTTTAACTACCACAATCACCAGCATTGCTTCTTTTCTTTGCTTCACTACCACTATCACTAGCATTGCTTCTATTCTTTGTTTCATTACCACTTTCACCAGCATTTCTTATTTTCTTTGCTTCACTACCACTATTACCAGCATTGCTTCTTTCCATTTCTTCATTACCACTACATCCAGCATTGCTTCTATTTTTTGCTTCATTACCACTATCACCAGCATTGCTTCTTGTCTTTGCTTAATTACCACTATCACCAGCATTGCTTATTTCCTTTGCTTAATTACCTCTATCACCAGCATTGCTTCTATGCTTTGCTACATTACCACTTGCACCAGCATTGCTTTTATTCTTTGCTACATTACCACTATCACCAGCATTGCTTCTATTATTTGCTTCACTACCACTATCACCAGCATTGCTTCTTTTCTTTGCTTCACTACCACTATCACCAGCATTGTTTCTGTTCTTTGCTTCACAACCACTATCACCAGCATTGCTTCTATTCTTTGCTTCATTACCACTATCACCAGCATTGCTTCTTTCCTTTGCTTCATTACCACTATCACCAGCATTGCTTCTATTCTTTGCTTCATTACCACTATCACCAGCATTGCTTCTTTCCTTTGCTTCATTACCACTATCTCCAGCATTGCTTCTTATCTTTGCTTCACTACCACTATCACCAGCATTGCTTCTATTCTTTGCTTCATTACCATTATCACCAGCATAGCTTCTATTCTTTGCTTCATTACCACTATCACCAACATTGCTACTTTTCGTTGCTTCATTACCACTATCACCAGCATAGCTTCAATTCTTTGCTTCATTACCACTATCACCAACATTGCTTCTATTCTTTGCTTCATTACCACTATCACCAGCATTGCTGCTTTTCTTTGCTTCATTACCACTAATACCAGCATTGCTTCTATTCTTTGCTTCATTACCACTATCACCAGCATTGCTACTTTTCTTTGCTTCATTACCACTATCACCAACATTGCTTCTATTCTTTGCGTCATTACCACTATCACCAGCATTGCTGCTTTTCTTTGCTTCACTACCACTATCACTAGCATTGCTTCTATTCTTTGTTTCATTACCACTATCACCAGCATTTCTTATTTTCTTTGCTTCACTACCACTATTACCAGCATTGCTTCTTTCCATTTCTTCATTACCACTACATCCAGCATTGCTTCTATTTTTTGCTTCATTACCACTATCACCAGCATTGCTTCTTGTCTTTGCTTCATTGCCACTATCACCAGCATTGCTTATTTCCTTTGCTTCATTACCTCTATCACCAGCATTGCTTCTATGCTTTGCTACATTACCACTTGCACCAGCATTGCTTCTATTCTTTGCTACATTACCACTATCACCAGCATTGCTACTATTCTTTGCTTCACTACCACTATCACCAGCATTGCTTCTTTTCTTTGCTTCACTACCACTATCACCAGCATTGTTTCTGTTCTTTGCTTCACAACCACTATCACCAGCATTGCTTCTATTCTTTGCTTCATTACCACTATCACCAGCATTGCTTCTTTCCTTTGCTTCATTACCACTATCACCAGCATTGCTTCTATTCTTTGCTTCATTACCACTATCACCAGCATTGCTTCTTTCCTTTGCTTCATTACCACTATCTCCAGCATTGCTTCTTATCTTTGCTTCACTACCACTATCACCAGCATTGCTTCTATTCTTTGCTTCATTACCATTATCACCAGCATAGCTTCTATTCTTTGCGTCATTACCACTATCACCAACATTGCTACTTTTCGTTGCTTCATTACCACTATCACCAGCATAGCTTCAATTCTTTGCTTCATTACCACTATCACCAACATTGCTTCTATTCTTTGCTTCATTACCACTATCACCAGCATTGCTGCTTTTCTTTGCTTCATTACCACTAATACCAGCATTGCTTCTATTCTTTGCTTCATTACCACTATCACCAGCATTGCTACTTTTCTTTGCTTCATTACCACTATCACCAACATTGCTTCTATTCTTTGCGTCATTACCACTATCACCAGCATTGCTACTTTTCTTTGCTTCATTACCACTATCCCCAGCATTGCTTCTATTCTTTGTTTAACTACCACAATCACCAGCATTGCTTCTTTTCTTTGCTTCACTACCACTATCACTAGCATTGCTTCTATTCTTTGTTTCATTACCACTATCACCAGCATTTCTTATTTTCTTTGCTTCACTACAACTATCACCAGCATTGCTTCTTTCCATTTCTTCATTACCACTACATCCAGCATTGCTTCTATTTTTTGCTTCATTACCACTATCACCAGCATTGCTTCTAGTCTTTGCTTCATTACCACTATCACCAGCATTGCTTATTTCCTTTGCTTCATTACCTCTATCACCAGCATTGCTTCTATGCTTTGCTACATTACCACTTGCACCAGCATTGCTTCTATTCTTTGCTTCATTACCACTATCACCAGAATTGCTTCTATTCTTTGCTTCATTAACACTATCACCAGCATTGCTTCTATTCTTTGTTTCATTACCACTATCACCAACATTGCTTCTTTCCTTTGCTACATTACCACTATCACCAGCATTACTACTTTTCTTTGCTTCATTACCACTATCCCCAGCATTGCTTCTATTCTTTGTTTAACTACCACAATCACCAGCATTGCTTCTTTCCATTTCTTTATTACCACTACATCCAGCATTGCTTCTATTTTTTGCTTCATTACCACTATCACCAGCATTGCTTCTAGTCTTTGCTTCATTACCACTATCACCAGCATTGCTTATTTCCTTTGCTTCATTACCTCTATCCCCAGCATTACTTCTATTCTTTGTTTCATTACCACTATCACCAGCATTGCTTCTAGTCTTTGCTTCATTACCACTATCACCAGCATTGCTACTTTTCTTTGCTTCATTACCACTATCAGCAGCATTGCTTCTTTTCTTTGCTTCATTACCACTATCACCAGCATTGCTACTTTTCTTTGCTACATTACCACTATCACCAGCATTGCTTCTATTCTTTGCTTCACTACCACTATCAACAGCATTGCTTCTATTCTTTGCTTCATTACCACTATCACCAGCATTGCTTCTGTTCTTTGCTTCACAACCACTATCACCAGCATTGCTTCTATTCTTTGTTTCATTACCACTATCACCAGCATTGCTTCTAGTCTTTGCTTAATTACCACTATAACCAGCATTGCTTCTGTTCTTTGCTTCACTACCACTATAACCAGCATTGCTTCTTTTCTTTGCTTCATTACCACTATCACCAACATTGCTTCTTTCCTTTGCTACATTACCACTATCACCATCATTGCTTCTATTCTTTGCTTCATTACCACTATCACCAGCATTGCTTCTATTCTTTGCTTCACTACCACTATCACCAGCTTTGCTTCAATTCTTTACATCATTACCACTATCACCAGCATTGCTTCTATTCATTGCTTCATTACCACTATCACCAGCATAGCTTCTATTCTTTGCTTCATTACCACTAATACCAGCATTGCTTCTATTCTTTGCTTCTTTACCACTATCACCAGCAATGCTACTTTTCTTTGCTTCATTACCACTATCCCCAGCATTGCTTCTATTCTTTGTTTAACTACCACAATCACCAGCATTGCTTCTATTCTTTGCTTCATTACCACTATCACCAGCATTGCTACTTTTCTTTGCTTCATTACCACTATCACCAACATTGCTTCTATTCTTTGCGTCATTACCACTATCACCAGCATTGCTGCTTTTCTTTGCTTCACTACCACTATCACTAGCATTGCTTCTATTCTTTGTTTCATTACCACTATCACCAGCATTTCTTATTTTCTTTGCTTCACTACCACTATTACCAGCATTGCTTCTTTCCATTTCTTCATTACCACTACATCCAGCATTGCTTCTATTTTTTGCTTCATTACCACTATCACCAGCATTGCTTCTTGTCTTTGCTTCATTGCCACTATCACCAGCATTGCTTATTTCCTTTGCTTCATTACCTCTATCACCAGCATTGCTTCTATGCTTTGCTACATTACCACTTGCACCAGCATTGCTTCTATTCTTTGCTACATTACCACTATCACCAGCATTGCTACTATTCTTTGCTTCACTACCACTATCACCAGCATTGCTTCTTTTCTTTGCTTCACTACCACTATCACCAGCATTGTTTCTGTTCTTTGCTTCACAACCACTATCACCAGCATTGCTTCTATTCTTTGCTTCATTACCACTATCACCAGCATTGCTTCTTTCCTTTGCTTCATTACCACTATCACCAGCATTGCTTCTATTCTTTGCTTCATTACCACTATCACCAGCATTGCTTCTTTCCTTTGCTTCATTACCACTATCTCCAGCATTGCTTCTTATCTTTGCTTCACTACCACTATCACCAGCATTGCTTCTATTCTTTGCTTCATTACCATTATCACCAGCATAGCTTCTATTCTTTGCGTCATTACCACTATCACCAACATTGCTACTTTTCGTTGCTTCATTACCACTATCACCAGCATAGCTTCAATTCTTTGCTTCATTACCACTATCACCAACATTGCTTCTATTCTTTGCTTCATTACCACTATCACCAGCATTGCTGCTTTTCTTTGCTTAATTACCACTAATACCAGCATTGCTTCTATTCTTTGCTTCATTACCACTATCACCAGCATTGCTACTTTTCTTTGCTTCATTACCACTATCACCAACATTGCTTCTATTCTTTGCGTCATTACCACTATCACCAGCATTGCTACTTTTCTTTGCTTCATTACCACTATCCCCAGCATTGCTTCTATTCTTTGTTTAACTACCACAATCACCAGCATTGCTTCTTTTCTTTGCTTCACTACCACTATCACTAGCATTGCTTCTATTCTTTGTTTCATTACCACTATCACCAGCATTTCTTATTTTCTTTGCTTCACTACAACTATCACCAGCATTGCTTCTTTCCATTTCTTCATTACCACTACATCCAGCATTGCTTCTATTTTTTGCTTCATTACCACTATCACCAGCATTGCTTCTAGTCTTTGCTTCATTACCACTATCACCAGCATTGCTTATTTCCTTTGCTTCATTACCTCTATCACCAGCATTGCTTCTATGCTTTGCTACATTACCACTTGCACCAGCATTGCTTCTATTCTTTGCTTCATTACCACTATCACCAGAATTGCTTCTATTCTTTGCTTCATTAACACTATCACCAGCATTGCTTCTATTCTTTGTTTCATTACCACTATCACCAACATTGCTTCTTTCCTTTGCTACATTACCACTATCACCAGCATTACTACTTTTCTTTGCTTCATTACCACTATCCCCAGCATTGCTTCTATTCTTTGTTTAACTACCACAATCACCAGCATTGCTTCTTTCCATTTCTTTATTACCACTACATCCAGCATTGCTTCTATTTTTTGCTTCATTACCACTATCACCAGCATTGCTTCTAGTCTTTGCTTCATTACCACTATCACCAGCATTGCTTATTTCCTTTGCTTCATTACCTCTATCCCCAGCATTACTTCTATTCTTTGTTTCATTACCACTATCACCAGCATTGCTTCTAGTCTTTGCTTCATTACCACTATCACCAGCATTGCTACTTTTCTTTGCTTCATTACCACTATCAGCAGCATTGCTTCTTTTCTTTGCTTCATTACCACTATCACCAGCATTGCTACTTTTCTTTGCTACATTACCACTATCACCAGCATTGCTTCTATTCTTTGCTTCACTACCACTATCAACAGCATTGCTTCTATTCTTTGCTTCATTACCACTATCACCAGCATTGCTTCTGTTCTTTGCTTCACAACCACTATCACCAGCATTGCTTCTATTCTTTGTTTCATTACCACTATCACCAGCATTGCTTCTAGTCTTTGCTTAATTACCACTATAACCAGCATTGCTTCTGTTCTTTGCTTCACTACCACTATAACCAGCATTGCTTCTTTTCTTTGCTTCATTACCACTATCACCAACATTGCTTCTTTCCTTTGCTACATTACCACTATCACCATCATTGCTTCTATTCTTTGCTTCATTACCACTATCACCAGCATTGCTTCTATTCTTTGCTTCACTACCACTATCACCAGCTTTGCTTCAATTCTTTACATCATTACCACTATCACCAGCATTGCTTCTATTCATTGCTTCATTACCACTATCACCAGCATAGCTTCTATTCTTTGCTTCATTACCACTAATACCAGCATTGCTTCTATTCTTTGCTTCTTTACCACTATCACCAGCAATGCTACTTTTCTTTGCTTCATTACCACTATCACCAGCATAGCTTCTATTCTTTGCGTCATTACCACTATCACCAGCATTGCTACTTTTCTTTGCTTCATTACCACTATCCCCAGCATTGCTTCTATTCTTTGTTTAACTACCACAATCACCAGCATTGCTTCTTTTCTTTGCTTCACTACCACTATCACTAGCATTGCTTCTATTCTTTGTTTCATTACCACTTTCACCAGCATTTCTTATTTTCTTTGCTTCACTACCACTATTACCAGCATTGCTTCTTTCCATTTCTTCATTACCACTACATCCAGCATTGCTTCTATTTTTTGCTTCATTACCACTATCACCAGCATTGCTTCTTGTCTTTGCTTCATTTCCACTATCACCAGCATTGCTTATTTCCTTTGCTTCATTACCTCTATCACCAGCATTGCTTCTATGCTTTGCTACATTACCACTTGCACCAGCATTGCTTTTATTCTTTGCTACATTACCACTATCACCAGCATTGCTTCTATTATTTGCTTCACTACCACTATCACCAGCATTGCTTCTTTTCTTTGCTTCACTACCACTATCACCAGCATTGTTTCTGTTCTTTGCTTCACAACCACTAACACCAGCATTGCTTCTATTCTTTGCTTCATTACCACTATCACCAGCATTGCTTCTTTCCTTTGCTTCATTACCACTATCACCAGCATTGCTTCTATTCTTTGCTTCATTACCACTATCACCAGCATTGCTTCTTTCCTTTGCTTCATTACCACTATCTCCAGCATTGCTTCTTATCTTTGCTTCACTACCACTATCACCAGCATTGCTTCTATTCTTTGCTTCATTACCATTATCACCAGCATAGCTTCTATTCTTTGCTTCATTACCACTATCACCAACATTGCTAGTTTTCGTTGCTTCATTACCACTATCACCAGCATAGCTTCAATTCTTTGCTTCATTACCACTATCATCAACATTGCTTCTATTCTTTGCTTCATTACCACTATCACCAGCATTGCTGCTTTTATTTGCTTCATTACCACTAATACCAGCATTGCTTCTATTCTTTGCTTCATTACCACTATCACCAGCATTGCTACTTTTCTTTGCTTCATTACCACTATCACCAACATTGCTTCTATTCTTTGCGTCATTACCACTATCACCAGCATTGCTGCTTTTCTTTGCTTCACTACCACTATCACTAGCATTGCTTCTATTCTTTGTTTCATTACCACTATCACCAGCATTTCTTATTTTCTTTGCTTCACTACCACTATTACCAGCATTGCTTCTTTCCATTTCTTCATTACCACTACATCCAGCATTGCTTCTATTTTTTGCTTCATTACCACTATCACCAGCATTGCTTCTTGTCTTTGCTTCATTGCCACTATCACCAGCATTGCTTATTTCCTTTGCTTCATTACCTCTATCACCAGCATTGCTTCTATGCTTTGCTACATTACCACTTGCACCAGCATTGCTTCTATTCTTTGCTACATTACCACTATCACCAGCATTGCTACTATTCTTTGCTTCACTACCACTATCACCAGCATTGCTTCTTTTCTTTGCTTCACTACCACTATCACCAGCATTGTTTCTGTTCTTTGCTTCACAACCACTATCACCAGCATTGCTTCTATTCTTTGCTTCATTACCACTATCACCAGCATTGCTTCTTTCCTTTGCTTCATTACCACTATCACCAGCATTGCTTCTATTCTTTGCTTCATTACCACTATCACCAGCATTGCTTCTTTCCTTTGCTTCATTACCACTATCTCCAGCATTGCTTCTTATCTTTGCTTCACTACCACTATCACCAGCATTGCTTCTATTCTTTGCTTCATTACCATTATCACCAGCATAGCTTCTATTCTTTGCGTCATTACCACTATCACCAACATTGCTACTTTTCGTTGCTTCATTACCACTATCACCAGCATAGCTTCAATTCTTTGCTTCATTACCACTATCACCAACATTGCTTCTATTCTTTGCTTCATTACCACTATCACCAGCATTGCTACTTTTCTTTGCTTCATTACCACTATCACCAACATTGCTTCTATTCTTTGCGTCATTACCACTATCACCAGCATTGCTACTTTTCTTTGCTTCATTACCACTATCCCCAGCATTGCTTCTATTCTTTGTTTAACTACCACAATCACCAGCATTGCTTCTTTTCTTTGCTTCACTACCACTATCACTAGCATTGCTTCTATTCTTTGTTTCATTACCACTATCACCAGCATTTCTTATTTTCTTTGCTTCACTACAACTATCACCAGCATTGCTTCTTTCCATTTCTTCATTACCACTACATCCAGCATTGCTTCTATTTTTTGCTTCATTACCACTATCACCAGCATTGCTTCTAGTCTTTGCTTCATTACCACTATCACCAGCATTGCTTATTTCCTTTGCTTCATTACCTCTATCACCAGCATTGCTTCTATGCTTTGCTACATTACCACTTGCACCAGCATTGCTTCTATTCTTTGCTTCATTACCACTATCACCAGAATTGCTTCTATTCTTTGCTTCATTAACACTATCACCAGCATTGCTTCTATTCTTTGTTTCATTACCACTATCACCAACATTGCTTCTTTCCTTTGCTACATTACCACTATCACCAGCATTACTACTTTTCTTTGCTTCATTACCACTATCCCCAGCATTGCTTCTATTCTTTGTTTAACTACCACAATCACCAGCATTGCTTCTTTCAATTTCTTTATTACCACTACATCCAGCATTGCTTCTATTTTTTGCTTCATTACCACTATCACCAGCATTGCTTCTAGTCTTTGCTTCATTACCACTATCACCAGCATTGCTTATTTCCTTTGCTTCATTACCTCTATCCCCAGCATTACTTCTATTCTTTGTTTCATTACCACTATCACCAGCATTGCTTCTAGTCTTTGCTTCATTACCACTATCACCAGCATTGCTACTTTTCTTTGCTTCATTACCACTATCAGCAGCATTGCTTCTTTTCTTTGCTTCATTACCACTATCACCAGCATTGCTACTTTTCTTTGCTACATTACCACTATCACCAGCATTGCTTCTATTCTTTGCTTCACTACCACTATCAACAGCATTGCTTTTATTCTTTGCTTCATTACCACTATCACCAGCATTGCTTCTGTTCTTTGCTTCACAACCACTATCACCAGCATTGCTTCTATTCTTTGTTTCATTACCACTATCACCAGCATTGCTTCTAGTCTTTGCTTCATTACCACTATCACCAGCATTGCTTCTGTTCTTTGCTTCACTACCACTATCACCAGCATTGCTTCTATTCTTTGCTTCATTACCACTATCACCAACATTGCTTCTTTCCTTTGCTACATTACCACTATCACCATCATTGCTTCTATTCTTTGCTTCATTACCACTATCACCAGCATTGCTTCTATTCTTTGCTTCACTACCACTATCACCAGCTTTGCTTCAATTCTTTACTTCATTACCACTATCACCAGCATTGCTTCTATTCATTGCTTCATTACCACTATCACCAGCATAGCTTCTATTCTTTGCTTCATTACCACTATCACCAGCATTGCTTCTTTTCTTTGCTTCATTACCACTAATACCAGCATTGCTTCTATTCTTTGCTTCATTACCACTATCACCAGCAATGCTACTTTTCTTTGCTTCATTACCACTATCACCAGCATAGCTTCTATTCCTTGCATCGTTACCACTATCACCAGCATTGCTACTTTTCTTTGCTTCATTTCCACTATCCCAAGCATTGCTTCTATTCTTTGTTTAACTACCACAATCACCAGCATTGCTTCTTTTCTTTGCTTCACTACCACTATCACTAGCATTGCTTCTATTCTTTGTTTCATTACCACTATCACCAGCATTTCTTATTTTCTTTGCTTCACTACCATTATTACCAGCATTGCTTCTTTCCATTTCTTCATTACCACTACATCCAGCATTGCTTCTATTTATTGCTTCATTACCACTATCACCAGCATTGCTTCTTGTCTTTGCTTCATTACCACTATCACCAGCATTGCTTATTTCCTTTGCTACATTACCTCTATCACCAGCATTGCTTCTATGCTTTGCTACATTACCACTTGCACCAGCATTGCTTCTATTCTTTGCTACATTACCACTATCACCAGCATTGCTTCTATTCTTTGTTTCACTACCACTATCACCAGCATTGCTTCTATTCTTTGCTTCATTACCACTATCACCAGCATTGTTTCTGTTCTTTGCTTCACAACCACTATCACCAGCATTGCTTCTATTCTTTGTTTCATTACCACTATCACCAGCATTGCTTCTAGTCTTTGCTTCATTACCACTATCACCAACATTGCTTCTGTTCTTTGCTTCACTACCACTATCACCAGCATTGCTTCTATTCTTTGCTTCATTACCACTATCACCAACATTGCTTCTTTCCTTTTCTACATTACCACTATCACCATCATTGCTTCTATTCTTTGCTTCATTACCACTATCACCAGCTTTGCTTCTATTCTTTGCTTCACTACCACTATCACCAGCATTGCTTCAATTCTTTACTTCATTACCACTATCACCAGCATTGCTTCTATTCTTTGCTTCATTACCACTATCACCAGCATAGCTTCTATTCTTTGCTTCATTACCACTATCACCAGCATTTGCTGCTTTTCTTTGCTTCACTACCACTAATACCAGCATTGCTTCTATTCTTTGCTTCATTACCGCTATCACCAGAATTGCTTCTGTTCTTTGGTTCATTACCACTATCACCAGCATTGCTTCTATTCTTTGTTTCATTACCACTATCACCAACATTGCTTCTTTCCTTTGCTACATTACCACTATCACCAGCATTACTACTTTTCTTTGCTTCATTACCACTATCCCCAGCATTGCTTCTATTCTTTGTTTAACTACCACAATCACCAGCATTGCTTCTTTTCTTTGCTTCACTTCCACTATCACTAGCATTACTTCTATTCTTTGTTTCATTACCACTATCACCAGCATTTCTTATTTTCTTTGCTTCACTACCACTATCACCAGCATTGCTTCTTTCCATTTCTTCATTACCACTACTTCCAGCATTGCTTCTATTCATTGCTTCATTACCACTATCACCAGCATAGCTTCTATTCTTTGCTTCATTACCACTATCACCAGCATTGCTTCTTTTCTTTGCTTCATTACCACTAATACCAGCATTGCTTCTATTCTTTGCTTCATTACCACTATCACCAGCAATGCTACTTTTCTTTGCTTCATTACCACTATCACCAGCATAGCTTCTATTCTTTGCGTCATTACCACTATCACCAGCATTGCTACTTTTCTTTGCTTCATTACCACTATCCCCAGCATTGCTTCTATTCTTTGTTTAACTACCACAATCACCAGCATTGCTTCTTTTCTTTGCTTCACTACCACTGTCACTAGCATTGCTTCTATTCTTTGTTTCATTACCACTATCACCAGCATTTCTTATTTTCTTTGCTTCACTACCACTATTACCAACATTGCTTCTTTCCATTTCTTCATTACCACTAAATCCAGCATTGCTTCTATTTTTTGCTTCATTACCACTATCACCAGCATTGCTTCTTGTCTTTGCTTCATTACCACTATCACCAACATTTCTTATTTCCTTTGCTTCATTACCTCTATCACCAGCATTGCTTCTATGCTTTGCTACATTACCACTTGCACCAGCATTGCTTCTATTCTTTGCTACATTACCACTATCACCAGCATTGCTTCTATTCTTTGCTTCACTACCACTATCACCAGCATTGCTTCTTTTCTTTGCTTCACTACCACTATCACCAGCATTGTTTCTGTTCTTTGCTTCACAACCACTATCACCAACATTGCTTCTATTCTTTGCTTCATTACCACTATCACCAACATTGCTTCTATTCTTTGCTTCATTACCACTATCACCAGCATTGCTGCTTTTCTTTGCTTCATTACCACTAATACCAGCATTGCTTCTATTCTTTGCTTCATTACCACTATCACCAGCATTGCTGCTTTTCTTTGCTTCATTACCACTATCACCAGCATTGCTTCTATTCTTTGCTTCATTACCACTATCACCAGCATTGCTTCTATTCTTTGCTTCATTACCACTATCACCAGCATTGCTTCTTTTCTTTGCTTCATTACCACTATCACCAGCATTGCTTCTATTCTTTGCTTCACTACCACTATCACCAGCATTGCTTCTATTCTTTGCTTCATTACCACTATCACCAGCATTGCTTCTGTTCTTTGCTTCATTACCACTATCACCAGCATTGCTACTTTTCTTTGCTTCATTACCACTATCACCAGCATTGCTTATTTCCTTTGCTACATTACCTCTATCACCAGCATTGCTTCTATGCTTTGCTACATTACCACTTGCACCAGCATTGCTTCTATTCTTTGCTACATTACCACTATCACCAGCATTGCTTCTATTCTTTGCGTCATTACCACTATCACCAGCATTGCTACTTTTCTTTGCTTCATTACCACTATCCCCAGCATTGCTTCTATTCTTTGTTTAACTACCACAATCACCAGCATTGCTTCTTTTCTTTGCTTCACTACCACTATCACTAGCATTGCTTCTATTCTTTGTTTCATTACCACTATCACCAGCATTTCTTATTTTCTTTGCTTCACTACCATTATTACCAGCATTGCTTCTTTCCATTTCTTCATTACCACTACATCCAGCATTGCTTCTATTTATTGCTTCATTACCACTATCACCAGCATTGCTTCTTGTCTTTGCTTCATTACCACTATCACCAGCATTGCTTATTTCCTTTGCTACATTACCTCTATCACCAGCATTGCTTCTATGCTTTGCTACATTACCACTTGCACCAGCATTGCTTCTATTCTTTGCTACATTACCACTATCACCAGCATTGCTTCTATTCTTTGTTTCACTACCACTATCACCAGCATTGCTTCTATTCTTTGCTTCATTACCACTATCACCAGCATTGTTTCTGTTCTTTGCTTCACAACCACTATCACCAGCATTGCTTCTATTCTTTGTTTCATTACCACTATCACCAGCATTGCTTCTAGTCTTTGCTTCATTACCACTATCACCAACATTGCTTCTGTTCTTTGCTTCACTACCACTATCACCAGCATTGCTTCTATTCTTTGCTTCATTACCACTATCACCAACATTGCTTCTTTCCTTTTCTACATTACCACTATCACCATCATTGCTTCTATTCTTTGCTTCATTACCACTATCACCAGCTTTGCTTCTATTCTTTGCTTCACTACCACTATCACCAGCATTGCTTCAATTCTTTACTTCATTACCACTATCACCAGCATTGCTTCTGTTCTTTGCTTCATTACCACTATCACCAGCATAGCTTCTATTCTTTGCTTCATTACCACTATCACCAGCATTGCTGCTTTTCTTTGCTTCACTACCACTAATACCAGCATTGCTTCTATTCTTTGCTTCATTACCGCTATCACCAGAATTGCTTCTGTTCTTTGGTTCATTACCACTATCACCAGCATTGCTTCTATTCTTTGTTTCATTACCACTATCACCAACATTGCTTCTTTCCTTTGCTACATTACCACTATCACCAGCATTACTACTTTTCTTTGCTTCATTACCACTATCCCCAGCATTGCTTCTATTCTTTGTTTAACTACCACAATCACCAGCATTGCTTCTTTTCTTTGCTTCACTTCCACTATCACTAGCATTACTTCTATTCTTTGTTTCATTACCACTACCACCAGCATTTCTTATTTTCTTTGCTTCACTACCACTATCACCAGCATTGCTTCTTTCCATTTCTTCATTACCACTACTTCCAGCATTGCTTCTATTCATTGCTTCATTACCACTATCACCAGCATAGCTTCTATTCTTTGCTTCATTACCACTATCACCAGCATTGCTTCTTTTCTTTGCTTCATTACCACTAATACCAGCATTGCTTCTATTCTTTGCTTCATTACCACTATCACCAGCAATGCTACTTTTCTTTGCTTCATTACCACTATCACCAGCATAGCTTCTATTCTTTGCGTCATTACCACTATCACCAGCATTGCTACTTTTCTTTGCTTCATTACCACTATCCCCAGCATTGCTTCTATTCTTTGTTTAACTACCACAATCACCAGCATTGCTTATTTTCTTTGCTTCACAACCACTATCACCAGCATTGCTTCTATTCTTTGTTTCATTACCACTATCACCAGCATTGCTTCTAGTCTTTGCTTAATTACCACTATAACCAGCATTGCTTCTGTTCTTTGCTTCACTACCACTATAACCAGCATTGCTTCTATTCTTTGCTTCATTACCACTATCACCAACATTGCTTCTTTCCTTTGCTACATTACCACTATCACCATCATTGCTTCTATTCTTTGCTTCATTACCACTATCACCAGCATTGCTTCTATTCTTTGCTTCACTACCACTATCACCAGCTTTGCTTCAATTCTTTACATCATTACCACTATCACCAGCATTGCTTCTATTCATTGCTTCATTACCACTATCACCAGCATAGCTTCTATTCTTTGCTTCATTACCACTAATACCAGCATTGCTTCTATTCTTTGCTTCTTTACCACTATCACCAGCAATGCTACTTTTCTTTGCTTCATTACCACTATCACCAGCATAGCTTCTATTCTTTGCGTCATTACCACTATCACCAGCATTGCTACTTTTCTTTGCTTCATTACCACTATCCCCAGCATTGCTTCTATTCTTTGTTTAACTACCACAATCACCAGCATTGCTTCTTTTCTTTGCTTCACTACCACTATCACTAGCATTGCTTCTATTCTTTGTTTCATTACCACTTTCACCAGCATTTCTTATTTTCTTTGCTTCACTACCACTATTACCAGCATTGCTTCTTTCCATTTCTTCATTACCACTACATCCAGCATTGCTTCTATTTTTTGCTTCATTACCACTATCACCAGCATTGCTTCTTGTCTTTGCTTAATTACCACTATCACCAGCATTGCTTAATTCCTTTGCTTAATTACCTCTATCACCAGCATTGCTTCTATGCTTTGCTACATTACCACTTGCACCAGCATTGCTTTTATTCTTTGATACATTACCACTATCACCAGCATTGCTTCTATTATTTGCTTCACTACCACTATCACCAGCATTGCTTCTTTTCTTTGCTTCACTACCACTATCACCAGCATTGTTTCTGTTCTTTGCTTCACAACCACTATCACCAGCATTGCTTCTATTCTTTGCTTCATTACCACTTTCACCAGCATTGCTTCTTTCCTTTGCTTCATTACCACTATCACCAGCATTGCTTCTATTCTTTGCTTCATTACCACTATCACCAGCATTGCTTCTTTCCTTTGCTTCATTACCACTATCTCCAGCATTGCTTCTTATCTTTGCTTCACTACCACTATCACCAGCATTGCTTCTATTCTTTGCTTCATTACCATTATCACCAGCATAGCTTCTATTCTTTGCGTCATTACCACTATCACCAACATTGCTACTTTTCGTTGCTTCATTACCACTATCACCAGCATAGCTTCAATTCTTTGCTTCATTACCACTATCACCAGCATTGCTGCTTTTCTTTGCTTCATTACCACTAATACCAGCATTGCTTCTATTCTTTGCTTCATTACCACTATCACCAGCATTGCTACTTTTCTTTGCTTCATTACCACTATCACCAACATTGCTTCTATTCTTTGCGTCATTACCACTATCACCAGCATTGCTGCTTTTCTTTGCTTCACTACCACTATCACTAGCATTGCTTCTATTCTTTGTTTCATTACCACTATCACCAGCATTTCTTATTTTCTTTGCTTCACTACCACTATTACCAGCATTGCTTCTTTCCATTTCTTCATTACCACTACATCCAGCATTGCTTCTATTTTTTGCTTCATTACCACTATCACCAGCATTGCTTCTTGTCTTTGCTTCATTGCCACTATCACCAGCATTGCTTATTTCCTTTGCTTCATTACCTCTATCACCAGCATTGCTTCTATGCTTTGCTACATTACCACTTGCACCAGCATTGCTTCTATTCTTTGCTACATTACCACTATCACCAGCATTGCTACTATTCTTTGCTTCACTACCACTATCACCAGCATTGCTTCTTTTCTTTGCTTCACTACCACTATCACCAGCATTGTTTCTGTTCTTTGCTTCACAACCACTATCACCAGCATTGCTTCTATTCTTTGCTTCATTACCACTATCACCAGCATTGCTTCTTTCCTTTGCTTCATTACCACTATCACCAGCATTGCTTCTATTCTTTGCTTCATTACCACTATCACCAGCATTGCTTCTATCCTTTGCTTCATTACCACTATCTCCAGCATTGCTTCTTATCTTTGCTTCACTACCACTATCACCAGCATTGCTTCTATTCTTTGCTTCATTACCATTATCACCAGCATAGCTTCTATTCTTTGCGTCATTACCACTATCACCAACATTGCTACTTTTCGTTGCTTCATTACCACTATCACCAGCATAGCTTCAATTCTTTGCTTCATTACCACTATCACCAACATTGCTTCTATTCTTTGCTTCATTACCACTATCACCAGCATTGCTGCTTTTCTTTGCTTCATTACCACTAATACCAGCATTGCTTCTATTCTTTGCTTCATTACCACTATCACCAGCATTGCTACTTTTCTTTGCTTCATTACCACTATCACCAGCATAGCTTCTATTCTTTGCTTCATTACCACTAATACCAGCATTGCTTCTATTCTTTGCTTTTTTACCACTATCACCAGCAATGCTACTTTTCTTTGCTTCATTACCACTATCACCAGCATAGCTTCTATTCTTTGCGTCATTACCACTATCACCAGCATTGCTACTTTTCTTTGCTTCATTACCACTATCCCCAGCATTGCTTCTATTCTTTGTTTAACTACCACAATCACCAGCATTGCTTCTTTTCTTTGCTTCACTACCACTATCACTAGCATTGCTTCTATTCTTTGTTTCATTACCACTTTCACCAGCATTTCTTATTTTCTTTGCTTCACTACCACTATTACCAGCATTGCTTCTTTCCATTTCTTCATTACCACTACATCCAGCATTGCTTCTATTTTTTGCTTCATTACCACTATCACCAGCATTGCTTCTTGTCTTTGCTTAATTACCACTATCACCAGCATTGCTTATTTCCTTTGCTTAATTACCTCTATCACCAGCATTGCTTCTATGCTTTGCTACATTACCACTTGCACCAGCATTGCTTTTATTCTTTGCTACATTACCACTATCACCAGCATTGCTTCTATTATTTGCTTCACTACCACTATCACCAGCATTGCTTCTTTTCTTTGCTTCACTACCACTATCACCAGCATTGTTTCTGTTCTTTGCTTCACAACCACTATCACCAGCATTGCTTCTATTCTTTGCTTCATTACCACTATCACCAGCATTGCTTCTTTCCTTTGCTTCATTACCACTATCACCAGCATTGCTTCTATTCTTTGCTTCATTACCACTATCACCAGCATTGCTTCTTTCCTTTGCTTCATTACCACTATCTCCAGCATTGCTTCTTATCTTTGCTTCACTACCACTATCACCAGCATTGCTTCTATTCTTTGCTTCATTACCATTATCACCAGCATAGCTTCTATTCTTTGCTTCATTACCACTATCACCAACATTGCTACTTTTCGTTGCTTCATTACCACTATCACCAGCATAGCTTCAATTCTTTGCTTCATTACCACTATCACCAACATTGCTTCTATTCTTTGCTTCATTACCACTATCACCAGCATTGCTGCTTTTCTTTGCTTCATTACCACTAATACCAGCATTGCTTCTATTCTTTGCTTCATTACCACTATCACCAGCATTGCTACTTTTCTTTGCTTCATTACCACTATCACCAACATTGCTTCTATTCTTTGCGTCATTACCACTATCACCAGCATTGCTGCTTTTCTTTGCTTCACTACCACTATCACTAGCATTGCTTCTATTCTTTGTTTCATTACCACTATCACCAGCATTTCTTATTTTCTTTGCTTCACTACCACTATTACCAGCATTGCTTCTTTCCATTTCTTCATTACCACTACATCCAGCATTGCTTCTATTTTTTGCTTCATTACCACTATCACCAGCATTGCTTCTTGTCTTTGCTTCATTGCCACTATCACCAGCATTGCTTATTTCCTTTGCTTCATTACCTCTATCACCAGCATTGCTTCTATGCTTTGCTACATTACCACTTGCACCAGCATTGCTTCTATTCTTTGCTACATTACCACTATCACCAGCATTGCTACTATTCTTTGCTTCACTACCACTATCACCAGCATTGCTTCTTTTCTTTGCTTCACTACCACTATCACCAGCATTGTTTCTGTTCTTTGCTTCACAACCACTATCACCAGCATTGCTTCTATTCTTTGCTTCATTACCACTATCACCAGCATTGCTTCTTTCCTTTGCTTCATTACCACTATCACCAGCATTGCTTCTATTCTTTGCTTCATTACCACTATCACCAGCATTGCTTCTTTCCTTTGCTTCATTACCACTATCTCCAGCATTGCTTCTTATCTTTGCTTCACTACCACTATCACCAGCATTGCTTCTATTCTTTGCTTCATTACCATTATCACCAGCATAGCTTCTATTCTTTGCGTCATTACCACTATCACCAACATTGCTACTTTTTGTTGCTTCATTACCACTATCACCAGCATAGCTTCAATTCTTTGCTTCATTACCACTATCACCAACATTGCTTCTATTCTTTGCTTCATTACCACTATCACCAGCATTGCTGCTTTTCTTTGCTTCATTACCACTAATACCAGCATTGCTTCTATTCTTTGCTTCATTACCACTATCACCAGCATTGCTACTTTTCTTTGCTTCATTACCACTATCACCAACATTGCTTCTATTCTTTGCGTCATTACCACTATCACCAGCATTGCTACTTTTCTTTGCTTCATTACCACTATCCCCAGCATTGCTTCTATTCTTTGTTTAACTACCACAATCACCAGCATTGCTTCTTTTCTTTGCTTCACTACCACTATCACTAGCATTGCTTCTATTCTTTGTTTCATTACCACTATCACCAGCATTTCTTATTTTCTTTGCTTCACTACAACTATCACCAGCATTGCTTCTTTCCATTTCTTCATTACCACTACATCCAGCATTGCTTCTATTTTTTGCTTCATTACCACTATCACCAGCATTGCTTCTAGTCTTTGCTTCATTACCACTATCACCAGCATTGCTTATTTCCTTTGCTTCATTACCTCTATCACCAGCATTGCTTCTATGCTTTGCTACATTACCACTTGCACCAGCATTGCTTCTATTCTTTGCTTCATTACCACTATCACCAGAATTGCTTCTATTCTTTGCTTCATTAACACTATCACCAGCATTGCTTCTATTCTTTGTTTCATTACCACTATCACCAACATTGCTTCTTTCCTTTGCTACATTACCACTATCACCAGCATTACTACTTTTCTTTGCTTCATTACCACTATCCCCAGCATTGCTTCTATTCTTTGTTTAACTACCACAATCACCAGCATTGCTTCTTTCCATTTCTTTATTACCACTACATCCAGCATTGCTTCTATTTTTTGCTTCATTACCACTATCACCAGCATTGCTTCTAGTCTTTGCTTCATTACCACTATCACCAGCATTGCTTATTTCCTTTGCTTCATTACCTCTATCCCCAGCATTACTTCTATTCTTTGTTTCATTACCACTATCACCAGCATTGCTTCTAGTCTTTGCTTCATTACCACTATCACCAGCATTGCTACTTTTCTTTGCTTCATTACCACTATCAGCAGCATTGCTTCTTTTCTTTGCTTCATTACCACTATCACCAGCATTGCTACTTTTCTTTGCTACATTACCACTATCACCAGCATTGCTTCTATTCTTTGCTTCACTACCACTATCAACAGCATTGCTTCTATTCTTTGCTTCATTACCACTATCACCAGCATTGCTTCTGTTCTTTGCTTCACAACCACTATCACCAGCATTGCTTCTATTCTTTGTTTCATTACCACTATCACCAGCATTGCTTCTAGTCTTTGCTTAATTACCACTATAACCAGCATTGCTTCTGTTCTTTGCTTCACTACCACTATAACCAGCATTGCTTCTTTTCTTTGCTTCATTACCACTATCACCAACATTGCTTCTTTCCTTTGCTACATTACCACTATCACCATCATTGCTTCTATTCTTTGCTTCATTACCACTATCACCAGCATTGCTTCTATTCTTTGCTTCACTACCACTATCACCAGCTTTGCTTCAATTCTTTACATCATTACCACTATCACCAGCATTGCTTCTATTCATTGCTTCATTACCACTATCACCAGCATAGCTTCTATTCTTTGCTTCATTACCACTAATACCAGCATTGCTTCTATTCTTTGCTTCTTTACCACTATCACCAGCAATGCTACTTTTCTTTGCTTCATTACCACTATCACCAGCATAGCTTCTATTCTTTGCGTCATTACCACTATCACCAGCATTGCTACTTTTCTTTGCTTCATTACCACTATCCCCAGCATTGCTTCTATTCTTTGTTTAACTACCACAATCACCAGCATTGCTTCTTTTCTTTGCTTCACTACCACTATCACTAGCATTGCTTCTATTCTTTGTTTCATTACCACTTTCACCAGCATTTCTTATTTTCTTTGCTTCACTACCACTATTACCAGCATTGCTTCTTTCCATTTCTTCATTACCACTACATCCAGCATTGCTTCTATTTTTTGCTTCATTACCACTATCACCAGCATTGCTTCTTGTCTTTGCTTCATTTCCACTATCACCAGCATTGCTTATTTCCTTTGCTTCATTACCTCTATCACCAGCATTGCTTCTATGCTTTGCTACATTACCACTTGCACCAGCATTGCTTTTATTCTTTGCTACATTACCACTATCACCAGCATTGCTTCTATTATTTGCTTCACTACCACTATCACCAGCATTGCTTCTTTTCTTTGCTTCACTACCACTATCACCAGCATTGTTTCTGTTCTTTGCTTCACAACCACTAACACCAGCATTGCTTCTATTCTTTGCTTCATTACCACTATCACCAGCATTGCTTCTTTCCTTTGCTTCATTACCACTATCACCAGCATTGCTTCTATTCTTTGCTTCATTACCACTATCACCAGCATTGCTTCTTTCCTTTGCTTCATTACCACTATCTCCAGCATTGCTTCTTATCTTTGCTTCACTACCACTATCACCAGCATTGCTTCTATTCTTTGCTTCATTACCATTATCACCAGCATAGCTTCTATTCTTTGCTTCATTACCACTATCACCAACATTGCTAGTTTTCGTTGCTTCATTACCACTATCACCAGCATAGCTTCAATTCTTTGCTTCATTACCACTATCATCAACATTGCTTCTATTCTTTGCTTCATTACCACTATCACCAGCATTGCTGCTTTTATTTGCTTCATTACCACTAATACCAGCATTGCTTCTATTCTTTGCTTCATTACCACTATCACCAGCATTGCTACTTTTCTTTGCTTCATTACCACTATCACCAACATTGCTTCTATTCTTTGCGTCATTACCACTATCACCAGCATTGCTGCTTTTCTTTGCTTCACTACCACTATCACTAGCATTGCTTCTATTCTTTGTTTCATTACCACTATCACCAGCATTTCTTATTTTCTTTGCTTCACTACCACTATTACCAGCATTGCTTCTTTCCATTTCTTCATTACCACTACATCCAGCATTGCTTCTATTTTATGCTTCATTACCACTATCACCAGCATTGCTTCTTGTCTTTGCTTCATTGCCACTATCACCAGCATTGCTTATTTCCTTTGCTTCATTACCTCTATCACCAGCATTGCTTCTATGCTTTGCTACATTACCACTTGCACCAGCATTGCTTCTATTCTTTGCTACATTACCACTATCACCAGCATTGCTACTATTCTTTGCTTCACTACCACTATCACCAGCATTGCTTCTTTTCTTTGCTTCACTACCACTATCACCAGCATTGTTTCTGTTCTTTGCTTCACAACCACTATCACCAGCATTGCTTCTATTCTTTGCTTCATTACCACTATCACCAGCATTGCTTCTTTCCTTTGCTTCATTACCACTATCACCAGCATTGCTTCTATTCTTTGCTTCATTACCACTATCACCAGCATTGCTTCTTTCCTTTGCTTCATTACCACTATCTCCAGCATTGCTTCTTATCTTTGCTTCACTACCACTATCACCAGCATTGCTTCTATTCTTTGCTTCATTACCATTATCACCAGCATAGCTTCTATTCTTTGCGTCATTACCACTATCACCAACATTGCTACTTTTCGTTGCTTCATTACCACTATCACCAGCATAGCTTCAATTCTTTGCTTCATTACCACTATCACCAACATTGCTTCTATTCTTTGCTTCATTACCACTATCATCAGCATTGCTACTTTTCTTTGCTTCATTACCACTATCACCAACATTGCTTCTATTCTTTGCGTCATTACCACTATCACCAGCATTGCTACTTTTCTTTGCTTCATTACCACTATCCCCAGCATTGCTTCTATTCTTTGTTTAACTACCACAATCACCAGCATTGCTTCTTTTCTTTGCTTCACTACCACTATCACTAGCATTGCTTCTATTCTTTGTTTCATTACCACTATCACCAGCATTTCTTATTTTCTTTGCTTCACTACAACTATCACCAGCATTGCTTCTTTCCATTTCTTCATTACCACTACATCCAGCATTGCTTCTATTTTTTGCTTCATTACCACTATCACCAGCATTGCTTCTAGTCTTTGCTTCATTACCACTATCACCAGCATTGCTTATTTCCTTTGCTTCATTACCTCTATCACCAGCATTGCTTCTATGCTTTGCTACATTACCACTTGCACCAGCATTGCTTCTATTCTTTGCTTCATTACCACTATCACCAGAATTGCTTCTATTCTTTGCTTCATTAACACTATCACCAGCATTGCTTCTATTCTTTGTTTCATTACCACTATCACCAACATTGCTTCTTTCCTTTGCTACATTACCACTATCACCAGCATTACTACTTTTCTTTGCTTCATTACCACTATCCCCAGCATTGCTTCTATTCTTTGTTTAACTACCACAATCACCAGCATTGCTTCTTTCAATTTCTTTATTACCACTACATCCAGCATTGCTTCTATTTTTTGCTTCATTACCACTATCACCAGCATTGCTTCTAGTCTTTGCTTCATTACCACTATCACCAGCATTGCTTATTTCCTTTGCTTCATTACCTCTATCCCCAGCATTACTTCTATTCTTTGTTTCATTACCACTATCACCAGCATTGCTTCTAGTCTTTGCTTCATTACCACTATCACCAGCATTGCTACTTTTCTTTGCTTCATTACCACTATCAGCAGCATTGCTTCTTTTCTTTGCTTCATTACCACTATCACCAGCATTGCTACTTTTCTTTGCTACATTACCACTATCACCAGCATTGCTTCTATTCTTTGCTTCACTACCACTATCAACAGCATTGCTTTTATTCTTTGCTTCATTACCACTATCACCAGCATTGCTTCTGTTCTTTGCTTCACAACCACTATCACCAGCATTGCTTCTATTCATTGTTTCATTACCACTATCACCAGCATTGCTTCTAGTCTTTGCTTCATTACCACTATCACCAGCATTGCTTCTGTTCTTTGCTTCACTACCACTATCACCAGCATTGCTTCTATTCTTTGCTTCATTACCACTATCACCAACATTGCTTCTTTCCTTTGCTACATTACCACTATCACCATCATTGCTTCTATTCTTTGCTTCATTACCACTATCACCAGCATTGCTTCTATTCTTTGCTTCACTACCACTATCACCAGCTTTGCTTCAATTCTTTACTTCATTACCACTATCACCAGCATTGCTTCTATTCATTGCTTCATTACCACTATCACCAGCATAGCTTCTATTCTTTGCTTCATTACCACTATCACCAGCATTGCTTCTTTTCTTTGCTTCATTACCACTAATACCAGCATTGCTTCTATTCTTTGCTTCATTACCACTATCACCAGCAATGCTACTTTTCTTTGCTTCATTACCACTATCACCAGCATAGCTTCTATTCCTTGCATCGTTACCACTATCACCAGCATTGCTACTTTTCTTTGCTTCATTTCCACTATCCCAAGCATTGCTTCTATTCTTTGTTTAACTACCACAATCACCAGCATTGCTTCTTTTCTTTGCTTCACTACCACTATCACCAGCATTGCTTCTATGCTTTGCTACATTACCACTTGCACCAGCATTGCTTCTATTCTTTGCTACATTACCACTATCACCAGCATTGCTTCTATTCTTTGTTTCACTACCACTATCACCAGCATTGCTTCTATTCTTTGCTTCATTACCACTATCACCAGCATTGTTTCTGTTCTTTGCTTCACAACCACTATCACCAGCATTGCTTCTATTCTTTGTTTCATTACCACTATCACCAGCATTGCTTCTAGTCTTTGCTTCATTACCACTATCACCAACATTGCTTCTGTTCTTTGCTTCACTACCACTATCACCAGCATTGCTTCTATTCTTTGCTTCATTACCACTATCACCAACATTGCTTCTTTCCTTTTCTACATTACCACTATCACCATCATTGCTTCTATTTTTTGCTTCATTACCACTATCACCAGCTTTGCTTCTATTCTTTGCTTCACTACCACTATCACCAGCATTGCTTCAATTCTTTACTTCATTACCACTATCACCAGCATTGCTTCTATTCTTTGCTTCATTACCACTATCACCAGCATAGCTTCTATTCTTTGCTTCATTACCACTATCACCAGCATTTGCTGCTTTTCTTTGCTTCACTACCACTAATACCAGCATTGCTTCTATTCTTTGCTTCATTACCGCTATCACCAGAATTGCTTCTGTTCTTTGGTTCATTACCACTATCACCAGCATTGCTTCTATTCTTTGTTTCATTACCACTATCACCAACATTGCTTCTTTCCTTTGCTACATTACCACTATCACCAGCATTACTACTTTTCTTTGCTTCATTACCACTATCCCCAGCATTGCTTCTATTCTTTGTTTAACTACCACAATCACCAGCATTGCTTCTTTTCTTTGCTTCACTTCCACTATCACTAGCATTACTTCTATTCTTTGTTTCATTACCACTATCACCAGCATTTCTTATTTTCTTTGCTTCACTACCACTATCACCAGCATTGCTTCTTTCCATTTCTTCATTACCACTACTTCCAGCATTGCTTCTATTCATTGCTTCATTACCACTATCACCAGCATAGCTTCTATTCTTTGCTTCATTACCACTATCACCAGCATTGCTTCTTTTCTTTGCTTCATTACCACTAATACCAGCATTGCTTCTATTCTTTGCTTCATTACCACTATCACCAGCAATGCTACTTTTCTTTGCTTCATTACCACTATCACCAGCATAGCTTCTATTCTTTGCGTCATTACCACTATCACCAGCATTGCTACTTTTCTTTGCTTCATTACCACTATCCCCAGCATTGCTTCTATTCTTTGTTTAACTACCACAATCACCAGCATTGCTTCTTTTCTTTGCTTCACTACCACTGTCACTAGCATTGCTTCTATTCTTTGTTTCATTACCACTTTCACCAGCATTTCTTATTTTCTTTGCTTCACTACCACTATTACCAACATTGCTTCTTTCCATTTCTTCATTACCACTAAATCCAGCATTGCTTCTATTTTTTGCTTCATTACCACTATCACCAGCATTGCTTCTTGTCTTTGCTTCATTACCACTATCACCAACATTTCTTATTTCCTTTGCTTCATTACCTCTATCACCAGCATTGCTTCTATGCTTTGCTACATTACCACTTGCACCAGCATTGCTTCTATTCTTTGCTACATTACCACTATCACCAGCATTGCTTCTATTCTTTGCTTCACTACCACTATCACCAGCATTGCTTCTTTTCTTTGCTTCACTACCACTATCACCAGCATTGTTTCTGTTCTTTGCTTCACAACCACTATCACCAACATTGCTTCTATTCTTTGCTTCATTACCACTATCACCAACATTGCTTCTATTCTTTGCTTCATTACCACTATCACCAGCATTGCTGCTTTTCTTTGCTTCATTACCACTAATACCAGCATTGCTTCTATTCTTTGCTTCATTACCACTATCACCAGCATTGCTGCTTTTCTTTGCTTCATTACCACTATCACCAGCATTGCTTCTATTCTTTGCTTCATTACCACTATCACCAGCATTGCTTCTATTCTTTGCTTCATTACCACTATCACCAGCATTGCTTCTTTTCTTTGCTTCATTACCACTATCACCAGCATTGCTTCTATTCTTTGCTTCACTACCACTATCACCAGCATTGCTTCTATTCTTTGCTTCATTACCACTATCACCAGCATTGCTTCTGTTCTTTGCTTCATTACCACTATCACCAGCATTGCTACTTTTCTTTGCTTCATTACCACTATCACCAGCATTGCTTATTTCCTTTGCTACATTACCTCTATCACCAGCATTGCTTCTATGCTTTGCTACATTACCACTTGCACCAGCATTGCTTCTATTCTTTGCTACATTACCACTATCACCAGCATTGCTTCTATTCTTTGCGTCATTACCACTATCACCAGCATTGCTACTTTTCTTTGCTTCATTACCACTATCCCCAGCATTGCTTCTATTCTTTGTTTAACTACCACAATCACCAGCATTGCTTCTTTTCTTTGCTTCACTACCACTATCACTAGCATTGCTTCTATTCTTTGTTTCATTACCACTATCACCAGCATTTCTTATTTTCTTTGCTTCACTACCATTATTACCAGCATTGCTTCTTTCCATTTCTTCATTACCACTACATCCAGCATTGCTTCTATTTATTGCTTCATTACCACTATCACCAGCATTGCTTCTTGTCTTTGCTTCATTACCACTATCACCAGCATTGCTTATTTCCTTTGCTACATTACCTCTATCACCAGCATTGCTTCTATGCTTTGCTACATTACCACTTGCACCAGCATTGCTTCTATTCTTTGCTACATTACCACTATCACCAGCATTGCTTCTATTCTTTGTTTCACTACCACTATCACCAGCATTGCTTCTATTCTTTGCTTCATTACCACTATCACCAACATTGTTTCTGTTCTTTGCTTCACAACCACTATCACCAGCATTGCTTCTATTCTTTGTTTCATTACCACTATCACCAGCATTGCTTCTAGTCTTTGCTTCATTACCACTATCACCAACATTGCTTCTGTTCTTTGCTTCACTACCACTATCACCAGCATTGCTTCTATTCTTTGCTTCATTACCACTATCACCAACATTGCTTCTTTCCTTTTCTACATTACCACTATCACCATCATTGCTTCTATTCTTTGCTTCATTACCACTATCACCAGCTTTGCTTCTATTCTTTGCTTCACTACCACTATCACCAGCATTGCTTCAATTCTTTACTTCATTACCACTATCACCAGCATTGCTTCTATTCTTTGCTTCATTACCACTATCACCAGCATAGCTTCTATTCTTTGCTTCATTACCACTATCACCAGCATTGCTGCTTTTCTTTGCTTCACTACCACTAATACCAGCATTGCTTCTATTCTTTGCTTCATTACCGCTATCACCAGAATTGCTTCTGTTCTTTGGTTCATTACCACTATCACCAACATTGCTTCTTTCCTTTGCTACATTACCACTATCACCAGCATTACTACTTTTCTTTGCTTCATTACCACTATCCCCAGCATTGCTTCTATTCTTTGTTTAACTACCACAATCACCAGCATTGCTTCTTTTCTTTGCTTCACTTCCACTATCACTAGCATTACTTCTATTCTTTGTTTCATTACCACTACCACCAGCATTTCTTATTTTCTTTGCTTCACTACCACTATCACCAGCATTGCTTCTTTCCATTTCTTCATTACCACTACTTCCAGCATTGCTTCTATTCATTGCTTCATTACCACTATCACCAGCATAGCTTCTATTCTTTGCTTCATTACCACTATCACCAGCATTGCTTCTTTTCTTTGCTTCATTACCACTAATACCAGCATTGCTTCTATTCTTTGCTTCATTACCACTATCACCAGCAATGCTACTTTTCTTTGCTTCATTACCACTATCACCAGCATAGCTTCTATTCTTTGCGTCATTACCACTATCACCAGCATTGCTTCTATTCTTTGTTTAACTACCACAATCACCAGCATTGCTTATTTTCTTTGCTTCACTACCACTGTCACTAGCATTGCTTCTATTCTTTGTTTCATTACCACTATCACCAGCATTTCTTATTTTCTTTGCTTCACTACCACTATTACCAACATTGCTTCTTTCCATTTCTTCATTACCACTAAATCCAGCATTGCTTCTATTTTTTGCTTCATTACCACTATCACCAGCATTGCTTCTTGTCTTTGCTTCATTACCACTATCACCAACATTGCTTATTTCCTTTGCTTCATTACCTCTATCACCAGCATTGCTTCTATGCTTTGCTACATTACCACTTGCACCAGCATTGCTTCTATTCTTTGCTACATTACCACTATCACCAGCATTGCTTCTATTCTTTGCTTCACTACCACTATCACCAGCATTGCTTCTTTTCTTTGCTTCACTACCACTATCACCAGCATTGTTTCTGTTCTTTGCTTCACAACCACTATCACCAACATTGCTTCTATTCTTTGCTTCATTACCACTATCACCAACATTGCTTCTATTCTTTGCTTCATTACCACTATCACCAGCATTGCTGCTTTTCTTTGCTTCATTACCACTAATACCAGCATTGCTTCTATTCTTTGCTTCATTACCACTATCACCAGCATTGCTACTTTTCTTTGCTTCATTACCACTATCACCAACATTGCTTCTATTCTTTGCGTCATTACCACTATCACCAGCATTGCTACTTTTCTTTGCTTCATTACCACTATCCCCAGCATTGCTTCTATTCTTTGTTTAACTACCACAATCACCAGCATTGCTTCTTTTCTTTGCTTCACTACCACTATCACTAGCATTGCATCTATTCTTTGTTTCATTACCACTGTCACCAGCATTTCTTATTTTCTTTGCTTCACTACCACTATCACCAGCATTGCTTCTTTCCATTTCTTCATTACCACTACATCCAGCATTGCTTCTATTTTTTGCTTCATTACCACTATCACCAGCATTGCTTCTAGTCTTTGCTTCATTACCACTATCACCAGCATTGCTTATTTCCTTTGCTTCATTACCTCTATCACCAGCATTGCTTCTATGCTTTACTACATTACCACTTGCACCAGCATTGCTTCTATTCTTTGCTTCATTACCACTATCACCAGAATTGCTTCTATTCTTTGCTTCATTACCACTATCACCAGCATTGCTTCTATTCTTTGTTTCATTACCACTATCACCAACATTGCTTCTTTCCTTTGCTACATTACCACTATCACCAGCATTACTACTTTTCTTTGCTTCATTACCACTATCCCCAGCATTGCTTTTATTCTTTCTTTAACTACCACAATCACCAGCATTGCTTCTTTCAATTTCTTTATTACCACTACATCCAGCATTGCTTCTATTTTTTGCTTCATTACCACTATCACCAGCATTGCTTCTAGTCTTTGCTTCATTACCACTATCACCAGCATTGCTTATTTCCTTTGCTTCATTACCTCTATCCCCAGCATTACTTTTATTCTTTGCTTCATTACCACTTGCACCAGCATTGCTTCTATTCTTTGCTTCATTACCACTATCACCAGCATTGCTTCTGTTCTTTGCTTCATTACCACTATCACCAGCATTGCTACTTTTCTTTGCTTCATTACCACTATCACCAACATTGCTTCTTTCCTTTGCTTCATTACCACTATCACCAGCATTGCTTCTTATCTTTGCTTCACTACCACTATCACCAGCATTGCTTCTATTCTTTGCTTCATTACCATTATCACCAGCATAGCTTCTATTCTTTGCTTCATTACCACTATCACCAACATTGCTACTTTTCGTTGCTTCATTACCACTATCACCAGCATAGCTTCAATTCTTTGCTTCATTACCACTATCACCAACATTGCATCTATTCTTTGCTTCATTACCACTATCACCAGCATTGCTGCTTTTCTTTGCTTCATTACCACTAATACCAGCATTGCTTCTATTCTTTGCTTCATTACCACTATCACCAGCATTGCTACTTTTCTTTGCTTCATTACCACTATCACCAACATTGCTTCTATTCTTTGCGTCATTACCACTATCACCAGCATTGCTACTTTTCTTTGCTTCATTACCACTATCCCCAGCATTGCTTCTATTCTTTGTTTAACTACCACAATCACCAGCATTGCTTCTTTTCTTTGCTTCACTACCACTATCACTAGCATTGCATCTATTCTTTGTTTCATTACCACTGTCACTAGCATTTCTTATTTTCTTTGCTTCACTACCACTATCACCAGCATTGCTTCTTTCCATTTCTTCATTACCACTACATCCAGCATTGCTTCTATTTTTTGCTTCATTACCACTATCACCAGCATTGCTTCTAGTCTTTGCTTCATTACCACTATCACCAGCATTGCTTATTTCCTTTGCTTCATTACCTCTATCACCAGCATTGCTTCTATGCTTTACTACATTACCACTTGCACCAGCATTGCTTCTATTCTTTGCTTCATTACCACTATCACCAGAATTGCTTCTATTCTTTGCTTCATTACCACTATCACCAGCATTGCTTCTATTCTTTGTTTCATTACCACTATCACCAACATTGCTTCTTTCCTTTGCTACATTACCACTATCACCAGCATTACTACTTTTCTTTGCTTCATTACCACTATCCCCAGCATTGCTTTTATTATTTCTTTAACTACCACAATCACCAGCATTGCTTCTTTCAATTTCTTTATTACCACTACATCCAGCATTGCTTCTATTTTTTGCTTCATTACCACTATCACCAGCATTGCTTCTAGTCTTTGCTTCATTACCACGATCACCAGCATTGCTTATTTCCTTTGCTTCATTACCTCTATCCCCAGCATTACTTTTATTCTTTGCTTCATTACCACTTGCACCAGCATTGCTTCTATTCTTTGCTTCATTACCACTATCACCAGCATTGCTTCTGTTCTTTGCTTCATTACCACTATCACCAGCATTGCTACTTTTCTTTGCTTCATTACCACTATCAGCAGCATTGCTTCTATTCTTTGCTTCATTACCACTATCACCAGCATTGCTACTTTTCTTTGCTACATTACAACTATCAACAGCATTGCTTCTATTCTTTGCTTCACTACCACTATCACCAGCATTGCTTCTATTCTTTGCTTCATTACCACTATCACCAGCATTGCTTCTGTTCTTTGCTTCACAACCACTATCACCAGCATTGCTTCTATTCTTTGTTTCATTACCACTATCACCAGCATTGCTTCTAGTCTTTGCTTCATTACCACTATAACCAGCATTGCTTCTGTTCTTTGCTTCACTACCACTATAACCAGCATTGCTTCTATTCTTTGCTTCATTACCACTATCACCATCATTGCTTCTATTCTTTGCTTCATTACCACTATCACCAGCATTTCTTCTATTCTTTGCTTCACTACCACTATCACCAGCTTTGCTTCAATTCTTTACATCATTACCACTATCACCATCATTGCTTCTATTCATTGCATCATTACCACTATCACCAGCATTGCCTCTGTTCTTTGCTTCACAACCACTATCACCAGCATTGCTTCTATTCTTTGTTTCATTACCACTATAACCAGCATTGCTTCTGTTCTTTGCTTCACTACCACTATAACCAGCATTGCTTCTTTCCTTTGCTACATTACCACTATCACCATCATTGCTTCTATTCTTTGCTTCATTACCACTATCACCAGCATTGCTTCTATTCTTTGCTTCACTACCACTATCACCAGCTTTGCTTCAATTCTTTACATCATTACCACTATCACCAGCATTGCTTCTATTCATTGCTTCATTACCACTATCACCAGCATTGCTTCTGTTCTTTGCTTCACAACCACTATCACCAGCATTGCTTCTATTCTTTGTTTCATTACCACTATCACCAGCATTGCTTCTAGTCTTTGCTTCATTACCACTATAACCAGCATTGCTTCTGTTCTTTGCTTCACTACCACTATAACCAGCATTGCTTCTTTCCTTTGCTACATTACCACTATCACCATCATTGCTTCTATTCTTTGCTTCATTACCACTATCACCAGCATTGCTTCTATTCTTTGCTTCACTACCACTATCACCAGCTTTGCTTCAATTCTTTACATCATTACCACTATCACCAGCATTGCTTCTATTCATTGCTTCATTACCACTATCACCAGCATTGCTTCTGTTCTTTGCTTCACAACCACTATCACCAGCATTGCTTCTATTCTTTGTTTCATTACCACTATCACCAGCATTGCTTCTAGTCTTTGCTTCATTACCACTATAACCAGCATTGCTTCTGTTCTTTGCTTCACTACCACTATAACCAGCATTGCTTCTATTCTTTGCTTCATTACCACTATCACCAACATTGCTTCTTTCCTTTGCTACATTACCACTATCACCAGCATTACTACTTTTCTTTGCTTCATTACCACTATCCCCAGCATTGCTTCTATTCTTTGTTTAACTACCACAATCACCAGCATTGCTTCTTTCAATTTCTTTATTACCACTACATCCAGCATTGCTTCTATTTTTTGCTTCATTACCACTATCACCAGCATTGCTTCTAGTCTTTGCTTCATTACCACTATCACCAGCATTGCTTATTTCCTTTGCTTCATTACCTCTATCCCCAGCATTACTTTTATTCTTTGCTTCATTACCACTTGCACCAGCATTGCTTCTATTATTTGCTTCATTACCACTATCACCAGCATTGCTTCTGTTCTTTGCTTCATTACCACTATCACCAGCATTGCTACTTTTCTTTGCTTCATTACCACTATCAGCAGCATTGCTTCTATTCTTTGCTTCATTACCACTTGCACCAGCATTGCTTCTATTCTTTGCTTCATTACCACTATCACCAGCATTGCTTCTGTTCTTTGCTTCATTACCACTATCACCAGCATTGCTACTTTTCTTTGCTTCATTACCACTATCAGCAGCATTGCTTCTATTCTTTGCTTCATTACCACTATCACCAGCATTGCTACTTTTCTTTGCTACATTACCACTATCACCAGCATTGCTTCTATTCTTTGCTTCACTACCACTATCACCAGCATTGCTTCTATTCTTTGCTTCATTACCACTATCACCAGCATTGCTTCTGTTCTTTGCTTCACAACCACTATCACCAGCATTGCTTCTATTCTTTGTTTCATTACCACTATCACCAGCATTGCTTCTAGTCTTTGCTTAATTACCACTATAACCAGCATTGCTTCTGTTCTTTGCTTCACTACCACTATAACCAGCATTGCTTCTATTCTTTGCTTCATTACCACTATCACCAACATTGCTTCTTTCCTTTGCTACATTACCACTATCACCATCATTGCTTCTATTCTTTGCTTCATTACCACTATCACCAGCATTGCTTCTATTCTTTGCTTCACTACCACTATCACCAGCTTTGCTTCAATTCTTTACATCATTACCACTATCACCAGCATTGCTTCTATTCATTGCTTCATTACCACTATCACCAGCATAGCTTCTATTCTTTGCTTCATTACCACTAATACCAGCATTGCTTCTATTCTTTGCTTCTTTACCACTATCACCAGCAATGCTACTTTTCTTTGCTTCATTACCACTATCACCAGCATAGCTTCTATTCTTTGCGTCATTACCACTATCACCAGCATTGCTACTTTTCTTTGCTTCATTACCACTATCCCCAGCATTGCTTCTATTCTTTGTTTAACTACCACAATCACCAGCATTGCTTCTTTTCTTTGCTTCACTACCACTATCACTAGCATTGCTTCTATTCTTTGTTTCATTACCACTTTCACCAGCATTTCTTATTTTCTTTGCTTCACTACCACTATTACCAGCATTGCTTCTTTCCATTTCTTCATTACCACTACATCCAGCATTGCTTCTATTTTTTGCTTCATTACCACTATCACCAGCATTGCTTCTTGTCTTTGCTTAATTACCACTATCACCAGCATTGCTTATTTCCTTTGCTTAATTACCTCTATCACCAGCATTGCTTCTATGCTTTGCTACATTACCACTTGCACCAGCATTGCTTTTATTCTTTGCTACATTACCACTATCACCAGCATTGCTTCTATTATTTGCTTCACTACCACTATCACCAGCATTGCTTCTTTTCTTTGCTTCACTACCACTATCACCAGCATTGTTTCTGTTCTTTGCTTCACAACCACTATCACCAGCATTGCTTCTATTCTTTGCTTCATTACCACTATCACCAGCATTGCTTCTTTCCTTTGCTTCATTACCACTATCACCAGCATTGCTTCTATTCTTTGCTTCATTACCACTATCACCAGCATTGCTTCTTTCCTTTGCTTCATTACCACTATCTCCAGCATTGCTTCTTATCTTTGCTTCACTACCACTATCACCAGCATTGCTTCTATTCTTTGCTTCATTACCATTATCACCAGCATAGCTTCTATTCTTTGCTTCATTACCACTATCACCAACATTGCTACTTTTCGTTGCTTCATTACCACTATCACCAGCATAGCTTCAATTCTTTGCTTCATTACCACTATCACCAACATTGCTTCTATTCTTTGCTTCATTACCACTATCACCAGCATTGCTGCTTTTCTTTGCTTCATTACCACTAATACCAGCATTGCTTCTATTCTTTGCTTCATTACCACTATCACCAGCATTGCTACTTTTCTTTGCTTCATTACCACTATCACCAACATTGCTTCTATTCTTTGCGTCATTACCACTATCACCAGCATTGCTGCTTTTCTTTGCTTCACTACCACTATCACTAGCATTGCTTCTATTCTTTGTTTCATTACCACTATCACCAGCATTTCTTATTTTCTTTGCTTCACTACCACTATTACCAGCATTGCTTCTTTCCATTTCTTCATTACCACTACATCCAGCATTGCTTCTATTTTTTGCTTCATTACCACTATCACCAGCATTGCTTCTTGTCTTTGCTTCATTGCCACTATCACCAGCATTGCTTATTTCCTTTGCTTCATTACCTCTATCACCAGCATTGCTTCTATGCTTTGCTACATTACCACTTGCACCAGCATTGCTTCTATTCTTTGCTACATTACCACTATCACCAGCATTGCTACTATTCTTTGCTTCACTACCACTATCACCAGCATTGCTTCTTTTCTTTGCTTCACTACCACTATCACCAGCATTGTTTCTGTTCTTTGCTTCACAACCACTATCACCAGCATTGCTTCTATTCTTTGCTTCATTACCACTATCACCAGCATTGCTTCTTTCCTTTGCTTCATTACCACTATCACCAGCATTGCTTCTATTCTTTGCTTCATTACCACTATCACCAGCATTGCTTCTTTCCTTTGCTTCATTACCACTATCTCCAGCATTGCTTCTTATCTTTGCTTCACTACCACTATCACCAGCATTGCTTCTATTCTTTGCTTCATTACCATTATCACCAGCATAGCTTCTATTCTTTGCGTCATTACCACTATCACCAACATTGCTACTTTTCGTTGCTTCATTACCACTATCACCAGCATAGCTTCAATTCTTTGCTTCATTACCACTATCACCAACATTGCTTCTATTCTTTGCTTCATTACCACTATCACCAGCATTGCTACTTTTCTTTGCTTCATTACCACTATCACCAACATTGCTTCTATTCTTTGCGTCATTACCACTATCACCAGCATTGCTACTTTTCTTTGCTTCATTACCACTATCCCCAGCATTGCTTCTATTCTTTGTTTAACTACCACAATCACCAGCATTGCTTCTTTTCTTTGCTTCACTACCACTATCACTAGCATTGCTTCTATTCTTTGTTTCATTACCACTATCACCAGCATTTCTTATTTTCTTTGCTTCACTACAACTATCACCAGCATTGCTTCTTTCCATTTCTTTATTACCACTACATCCAGCATTGCTTCTATTTTTTGCTTCATTACCACTATCACCAGCATTGCTTCTAGTCTTTGCTTCATTACCACTATCACCAGCATTGCTTATTTCCTTTGCTTCATTACCTCTATCACCAGCATTGCTTCTATGCTTTGCTACATTACCACTTGCACCAGCATTGCTTCTATTCTTTGCTTCATTACCACTATCACCAGAATTGCTTCTATTCTTTGCTTCATTAACACTATCACCAGCATTGCTTCTATTCTTTGTTTCATTACCACTATCACCAACATTGCTTCTTTCCTTTGCTACATTACCACTATCACCAGCATTACTACTTTTCTTTGCTTCATTACCACTATCCCCAGCATTGCTTCTATTCTTTGTTTAACTACCACAATCACCAGCATTGCTTCTTTCCATTTCTTTATTACCACTACATCCAGCATTGCTTCTATTTTTTGCTTCATTACCACTATCACCAGCATTGCTTCTAGTCTTTGCTTCATTACCACTATCACCAGCATTGCTTATTTCCTTTGCTTCATTACCTCTATCCCCAGCATTACTTCTATTCTTTGTTTCATTACCACTATCACCAGCATTGCTTCTAGTCTTTGCTTCATTACCACTATCACCAGCATTGCTACTTTTCTTTGCTTCATTACCACTATCAGCAGCATTGCTTCTTTTCTTTGCTTCATTACCACTATCACCAGCATTGCTACTTTTCTTTGCTACATTACCACTATCACCAGCATTGCTTCTATTCTTTGCTTCACTACCACTATCAACAGCATTGCTTTTATTCTTTGCTTCATTACCACTATCACCAGCATTGCTTCTGTTCTTTGCTTCACAACCACTATCACCAGCATTGCTTCTATTCTTTGTTTCATTACCACTATCACCAGCATTGCTTCTAGTCTTTGCTTCATTACCACTATCACCAGCATTGCTTCTGTTCTTTGCTTCACTACCACTATCACCAGCATTGCTTCTATTCTTTGCTTCATTACCACTATCACCAACATTGCTTCTTTCCTTTGCTACATTACCACTATCACCATCATTGCTTCTATTCTTTGCTTCATTACCACTATCACCAGCATTGCTTCTATTCTTTGCTTCACTACCACTATCACCAGCTTTGCTTCAATTCTTTACTTCATTACCACTATCACCAGCATTGCTTCTATTCATTGCTTCATTACCACTATCACCAGCATAGCTTCTATTCTTTGCTTCATTACCACTATCACCAGCATTGCTTCTTTTCTTTGCTTCATTACCACTAATACCAGCATTGCTTCTATTCTTTGCTTCATTACCACTATCACCAGCAATGCTACTTTTCTTTGCTTCATTACCACTATCACCAGCATAGCTTCTATTCCTTGCATCGTTACCACTATCACCAGCATTGCTACTTTTCTTTGCTTCATTTCCACTATCCCAAGCATTGCTTCTATTCTTTGTTTAACTACCACAATCACCAGCATTGCTTCTTTTCTTTGCTTCACTACCACTATCACTAGCATTGCTTCTATTCTTTGTTTCATTACCACTATCACCAGCATTTCTTATTTTCTTTGCTTCACTACCATTATTACCAGCATTGCTTCTTTCCATTTCTTCATTACCACTACATCCAGCATTGCTTCTATTTATTGCTTCATTACCACTATCACCAGCATTGCTTCTTGTCTTTGCTTCATTACCACTATCACCAGCATTGCTTATTTCCTTTGCTACATTACCTCTATCACCAGCATTGCTTCTATGCTTTGCTACATTACCACTTGCACCAGCATTGCTTCTATTCTTTGCTACATTACCACTATCACCAGCATTGCTTCTATTCTTTGTTTCACTACCACTATCACCAGCATTGCTTCTATTCTTTGCTTCATTACCACTATCACCAGCATTGTTTCTGTTCTTTGCTTCACAACCACTATCACCAGCATTGCTTCTATTCTTTGTTTCATTACCACTATCACCAGCATTGCTTCTAGTCTTTGCTTCATTACCACTATCACCAACATTGCTTCTGTTCTTTGCTTCACTACCACTATCACCAGCATTGCTTCTATTCTTTGCTTCATTACCACTATCACCAACATTGCTTCTTTCCTTTTCTACATTACCACTATCACCATCATTGCTTCTATTCTTTGCTTCATTACCACTATCACCAGCTTTGCTTCTATTCTTTGCTTCACTACCACTATCACCAGCATTGCTTCAATTCTTTACTTCATTACCACTATCACCAGCATTGCTTCTATTCTTTGCTTCATTACCACTATCACCAGCATAGCTTCTATTCTTTGCTTCATTACCACTATCACCAGCATTGCTGCTTTTCTTTGCTTCACTACCACTAATACCAGCATTGCTTCTATTCTTTGCTTCATTACCGCTATCACCAGAATTGCTTCTGTTCTTTGGTTCATTACCACTATCACCAGCATTGCTTCTATTCTTTGTTTCATTACCACTATCACCAACATTGCTTCTTTCCTTTGCTACATTACCACTATCACCAGCATTACTACTTTTCTTTGCTTCATTACCACTATCCCCAGCATTGCTTCTATTCTTTGTTTAACTACCACAATCACCAGCATTGCTTCTTTTCTTTGCTTCACTTCCACTATCACTAGCATTACTTCTATTCTTTGTTTCATTACCACTATCACCAGCATTTCTTATTTTCTTTGCTTCACTACCACTATCACCAGCATTGCTTCTTTCCATTTCTTCATTACCACTACTTCCAGCATTGCTTCTATTTTTTGCTTCATTACCACTATCACCAGCATTGCTTCTACTCTTTGCTTCATTACCACTTGCACGAGCATTGCTTCTATTCTTTGCTTCATTACCACTATCACCAGCATTGCTTCTGTTCTTTGCTTCATTACCACTATCACCAGCATTGCTACTTTTCTTTGCTTCATTACCACGATCAGCAGCATTGCTTCTATTGTTTGCTTCATTACCGCTATCACCAGCATTGCTACTTTTCTTTGCTTCATTCCCACTATCACCAGCATTGCTTCTATTCTTTGCTTCATTACCACTATCACCAGCATTGCTTCTATTCTTTGCTTCACTACCACTTGCACCAGCATTGCTTCTATTCTTTTGCGCATTACCACTATCACCAGCATTGCTTCTATTCTTTGCTTCACTACCACTATCACCAGCATTGCTTCTATTCTTTGTTTCATTACCACTATCACCAGCATTGCTTCTAGTCTTTGCTTCATTACTACTATCACCAGCATTGCTACTTTTCATTGCTTCATTACCACTATCAGCAGCATTGCTTCTATTCTTTGCTTCATTACCACTATCACCAGCATTGCTACTTTTCTTTGCTTCATTAACACTATCACCAGCATTGCTTCTATTATTTGCTTCACTACCACTATCACCAGCATTGCTTCTATTCTTTGCTTCACTACCACTATCACCTGCATTGCTTCTATTCTTTGCTTCACTACCACTATCACCAACATTGCTTCTTTCCTTAGCTACATTACCACTATCACCAGCATTACTACTTTTCTTTGCTTCATTACCACTATCCCCAGCATTGCTTCTATTCTTTGCTTAACTACCACAATCACGAGCATTGCTTCTTTTCTTTGCTTCACTACCACTATCACTAGCATTGCTTCTATTCTTTGTTTCATTACCACTATCACCAGCATTTCTTATTTTCTTTGCTTCACTACCACTATCACCAGCATTGCTTCTTTCCATTTCTTCATTACAACTACATCCAGCATTGCTTCTATTTTTTGCTTCATTACCACAATCACCAGCATTGCTTCTAGTCTTTGATTCATTACCACTATCACCAGCATTGCTTATTTCCTTTGCTTCATTACCTCTATCACCAGCATTGCTTCTATTCTTTGCTTCATTACCACTTGCACCAGCATTGCTTCTATTCTTTGCTTCATTACCACTATCACCAGCATTGCTTCTGTTCTTACTTGATTACCACTATCAGCAGCATTGCTACTTTTCTTTGCTTCATTACCACTATCAGCAGCATTGCTTCTATTCTTTGCTTCATTACCACTATCACCAGCATTGCTGCTTTTCTTTGCTTCATTACCACTAATACCAGCATTGCTTCTATTCTTTGCTTCTTTACCACTATCACCAGCATTGCTACTTTTCTTTGCTTCATTACCACTATCACCAGCATAGCTTCTATTCTTTGCGTCATTACCACTATCACCAGCATTGCTACTTTTCTTTGCTTCATTACCACTATCCCCAGCATTGCTTCTATTCTTTGTTTAACTACCACAATCACCAGCATTGCTTCTTTTCTTTGCTTCACTACCACTATCACTAGCATTGCTTCTATTCTTTGTTTCATTACCACTATCACCAGCATTTCTTATTTTCTTTGCTTCACTACCACTATCACCAGCATTGTTTCTTTCCATTTCTTCATTACCACTACTTCCAGCATTGCTTCTATTTTTTGCATCATTACCACTATCTCCAGCATTGCTTCTAGTCTTTGCTTCATTACCACTATCACCAGCATTGCTTATTTCCTTTGCTTCATTACCTCTATCCCCAGCATTGCTTCTATTATTTGCTTCATTACCACTATCACCAGCATTTCTTATTTTCTTTGCTTCACTACCACTATCACCAGCATTGCTTCTTTCCATTTCTTCATTACCACTACATCCAGCATTGCTTCTATTTTTTGCTTCATTACCACTATCACCAGCATTGCTTCTAGTCTTTGCTTCATTACCTCTATCACCAGCATTGCTTCTATGCTTTGCTACATTACCACTTGCACCAGCATTGCTTCTATTCTTTGCTTCATTACCACTATCACCAGAATTGCTTCTATTCTTTGCTTCATTACCACTATCTCCAGCATTGCTTCTATTCTTTGTTTAACAACCACAATCACCAGCATTGCTTCTTTCCATTTCTTCATTACCACTACATCCAGCATTGCTTCTATTTTTTGCTTCATTACCACTATCACCAGCATTGTTTCTAGTCTTTGCTTCATTTCCACTATCACCAGATTTGCTTATTTCCATTGCTTCATTACCTCTATCACCAACATTGCTTCTATTCTTTGCTTCATTACCACTTGCACCAGCATTGCTTCTATTCTTTGCTTCATTACCACTATCACCAGCATTGCTTCTGTTCTTTGCTTCATTACCACTATCACCAGCATTGCTACTTTTCTTTGCTTCATTACCACTAATACCAGCATTGCTTCTATTCTTTGCTTCATTACCGCTATCACCAGAATTGCTTCTGTTCTTTGCTTCATTACCACTATCACCAGCATTGCTTCTATTCTTTGTTTCATTACCACTATCACCAACATTGCTTCTTTCCTTTGCTACATTACCACTATCACCAGCATTACTACTTTTCTTGCTTCATTACCACTATCCCCAGCATTGCTTCTAATCTTTGTTTAACTACCACAATCACCAGCATTGGTTCTTTTCTTTGCTTCACTACCACTATCACTAGCATTGCTTCTATTCTTTGTTTCATTACCACTATCACCAGCATTTCTTATTTTCTTTGCTTCACTACCACTATCACCAGCATTGCTTCTTTCCATTTCTTCATTACCACTACTTCCATCATTGCTTCTATTTTTTGCTTCATTACCACTATCACCAGCATTGCTTCTAGTCTTTGCTTCATTACCACTATCACCAGCATTGCTTATTTCCTTTACTTCATTACCTCTATCCCCAGCATTGCTTTTATTCTTTGCTTCATTACCACTTGCACCAGCATTGCTTCTATTCTTTGCTTCATTACCACAATCACCAGCATTGCTTCTGTTCTTTGCTTCATTACCACAATCAGCAGCATTGCTTCTTTTCTTTGCTTCATTACCACTATCAGCAGCATTGCTTCTATTGTTTGCTTCATTACCGCTATCACCAGCATTGCTACTTTTCTTTGCTTCATTCCCACTATCACCAGCATTGCTTCTATTCTTTGCTTCATTACCACTATCAACAGCATTGCTTCTATTCTTTGCTTCACTACCACTATCACCAGCATTGCTTCTATTATTTGCTTCATTACCATTATCACCAGCATTGCTTCTATTCTTTGCTTCACTACCACTATCACCAGCATTGCTTCTATTCTTTGTTTCATTACCACTATCACCAGCATTGCTTCTAGTCTTTGCTTCATTACCACTATCACCAGCATTGATACTTTTCTTTGCTTCATTATCACTATCAGCAGCATTGCTTCTATTCTTTGCTTCATTACCACTTTCACCAGCATTGCTACTTTTCTTTGCTTCATTAACACTATCACTAGCATTGCTTCTATTATTTGCTTCACTACCACTATCACCAGCACTGCTTCTATCCTTTGCTTCACTACCACTATCACCTGCATTGCTTCTATTCTTTGCTTCACTACCACTATCACCAGCATTGCTTCTATTCTTTGTTTCATTACCACTATCACCAACATTGCTTCTTTCCTTTGCTACATTACCACTATCACCAGCATTACTACTTTTCTTTGCTTCATTACCACTATCCCCAGCATTGCTTCTATTCTTTGTTTAACTACCACAATCATGAGCATTGCTTCTTTTCTTTGCTTCAATACCACTATCACTAGCATTGCTTCTATTCTTTGTTTCATTACCACTATCACCAGCATTTCTTATTTTCTTTGCTTCACTACCACTATCACCAGCATTGCTTCTAGTCTTTGATTCATTACCACTATCACCAGCATTGCTTATTTCCTTTGCTTCATTACCTCTATCACCAGGATTGCTTCTATTCTTTGCTTCATTACCGCTATCACCAGCATTGCTTCTGTTCTTTGCTTGATTACCACTATCACCAGCATTGCTACTTCTCTTTGCTTCATTACCACTAACACCAGCATTGCTTCTATTCTTTGCTTCATTACCACTATCACCAGCATTGCTTCTATTCTTTGCTTCACTACCACTATCACCAGCATTGCTTCTATTCTTTGCTTCACTACCACTATCACCAGCATTGCTTCTATTCTTTGCTTTACTACCACTATCACCAGCATTGCTTCTATTCTTTGTTTCAGTACCACTATCACCAGCATTGCTTCTAGTCTTTGCTTCATTACCACTATCACCAGCATTGCTTCTGTTCTTTGCTTCATTACCACTATCACCAGCATTGCTGCTTTCCATTTCTTCATTACCACTACTTCCAGCATTGCTTCTATTTTTTGCTTCATTACCACTATCACCAGCATTGCTTCTAGTCTTTGCTTCATTACCACTATCACCAGCATTTCTAATTTCCTTTACTTCATTACCTCTATCCCCAGCATTGCTTCTATTCTTTGCTTCATTACCACTTGCACCAGTATTGCTTCTATTCTTTGCTTCATTACCACTATCACCAGCATTGCTTCTGTTCTTTGCTTCATTACCACTATCACCAGCATTGCTTCTAGTCTTTGCTTCATTACCTCTATCACCAGCATTGCTTCTATGCTTTGCTACATTACCACTTGCACCAGCATTTCTTCTATTCTTTGCTTCATTACCACTATCACCAGAACTGCTTCTATTCTTTGCTTCATTACCACTATCTCCAGCATTGCTTCTATTCTTTGTTTAACAACCACAATCACCAGCATTGCTTCTTTCCATTTCTTCATTACCACTACATCCAGCATTGCTTCTATTTTTTGTTTCATTACCACTATCACCAGCATTGTTTCTAGTCTTTGCTTCATTTCCACTATCACCAGATTTGCTTATTTCCATTGCTTCATTACCTCTATCACCAGCAATGCTACTTTTCTTTGCTTCATTACCACTATCACCAGCATAGCTTCTATTCCTTGCGTCGTTACCACTATCACCAGCATTGCTACTTTTCTTTGCTTCATTTCCACTATCCCAAGCATTGCTTCTATTCTTTGTTTAACTACCACAATCACCAGCATTGCTTCTTTTCTTTGCTTCACTACCACTATCACTAGCATTGCTTCTATTCTTTGTTTCATTACCACTATCACCAGCATTTCTTATTTTCTTTGCTTCACTACCATTATTACCAGCATTGCTTCTTTCCATTTCTTCATTACCACTACATCCAGCATTGCTTCTATTTATTGCTTCATTACCACTATCACCAGCATTGCTTCTTGTCTTTGCTTCATTACCACTATCACCAGCATTGCTTATTTCCTTTGCTACATTACCTCTATCACCAGCATTGCTTCTATGCTTTGCTACATTACCACTTGCACCAGCATTGCTTCTATTCTTTGCTACATTACCACTATCACCAGCATTGCTTCTATTCTTTGTTTCACTACCACTATCACCAGCATTGCTTCTATTCTTTGCTTCATTACCACTATCACCAGCATTGTTTCTGTTCTTTGCTTCACAACCACTATCACCAGCATTGCTTCTATTCTTTGTTTCATTACCACTATCACCAGCATTGCTTCTAGTCTTTGCTTCATTACCACTATCACCAACATTGCTTCTGTTCTTTGCTTCACTACCACTATCACCAGCATTGCTTCTATTCTTTGCTTCATTACCACTATCACCAACATTGCTTCTTTCCTTTTCTACATTACCACTATCACCATCATTGCTTCTATTCTTTGCTTCATTACCACTATCACCAGCTTTGCTTCTATTCTTTGCTTCACTACCACTATCACCAGCATTGCTTCAATTCTTTACTTCATTACCACTATCACCAGCATTGCTTCTATTCTTTGCTTCATTACCACTATCACCAGCATAGCTTCTATTATTTGCTTCATTACCACTATCACCAGCATTGCTGCTTTTCTTTGCTTCACTACCACTAATACCAGCATTGCTTCTATTCTTTGTTTAACTACCACAATCACCAGCATTGCTTCTTTCCATTTCTTCATTACCACTACTTCCATCATTGCTTCTATTTTTTGCTTCATTACCACTATCACCTGCATTGCTTCTATTCTTTGCTTCACTACCACTATCACCAACATTGCTTCTTTCCTTAGCTACATTACCACTATCACCAGCATTACTACTTTTCTTTGCTTCATTACCACTATCCCCAGCATTGCTTCTATTCTTTGCTTAACTACCACAATCACGAGCATTGCTTCTTTTCTTTGCTTCACTACCACTATCACTAGCATTGCTTCTATTCTTTGTTTCATTACCACTATCACCAGCATTTCTTATTTTCTTTGCTTCACTACCACTATCACCAGCATTGCTTCTTTCCATTTCTTCATTACAACTACATCCAGCATTGCTTCTATTTTTTGCTTCATTACCACAATCACCAGCATTGCTTCTAGTCTTTGATTCATTACCACTATCACCAGCATTGCTTATTTCCTTTGCTTCATTACCTCTATCACCAGCATTGCTTCTATTCTTTGCTTCATTACCACTTGCACCAGCATTGCTTCTATTCTTTGCTTCATTACCACTATCACCAGCATTGCTTCTGTTCTTACTTGATTACCACTATCAGCAGCATTGCTACTTTTCTTTGCTTCATTACCACTATCAGCAGCATTGCTTCTATTCTTTGCTTCATTACCACTATCACCAGCATTGCTGCTTTTCTTTGCTTCATTACCACTAATACCAGCATTGCTTCTATTCTTTGCTTCTTTACCACTATCACCAGCATTGCTACTTTTCTTTGCTTCATTACCACTATCACCAGCATAGCTTCTATTCTTTGCGTCATTACCACTATCACCAGCATTGCTACTTTTCTTTGCTTCATTACCACTATCCCCAGCATTGCTTCTATTCTTTGTTTAACTACCACAATCACCAGCATTGCTTCTTTTCTTTGCTTCACTACCACTATCACTAGCATTGCTTCTATTCTTTGTTTCATTACCACTATCACCAGCATTTCTTATTTTCTTTGCTTCACTACCACTATCACCAGCATTGTTTCTTTCCATTTCTTCATTACCACTACTTCCAGCATTGCTTCTATTTTTTGCATCATTACCACTATCTCCAGCATTGCTTCTAGTCTTTGCTTCATTACCACTATCACCAGCATTGCTTATTTCCTTTGCTTCATTACCTCTATCCCCAGCATTGCTTCTATTATTTGCTTCATTACCACTATCACCAGCATTTCTTATTTTCTTTGCTTCACTACCACTATCACCAGCATTGCTTCTTTCCATTTCTTCATTACCACTACATCCAGCATTGCTTCTATTTTTTGCTTCATTACCACTATCACCAGCATTGCTTCTAGTCTTTGCTTCATTACCTCTATCACCAGCATTGCTTCTATGCTTTGCTACATTACCACTTGCACCAGCATTGCTTCTATTCTTTGCTTCATTACCACTATCACCAGAATTGCTTCTATTCTTTGCTTCATTACCACTATCTCCAGCATTGCTTCTATTCTTTGTTTAACAACCACAATCACCAGCATTGCTTCTTTCCATTTCTTCATTACCACTACATCCAGCATTGCTTCTATTTTTTGCTTCATTACCACTATCACCAGCATTGTTTCTAGTCTTTGCTTCATTTCCACTATCACCAGATTTGCTTATTTCCATTGCTTCATTACCTCTATCACCAACATTGCTTCTATTCTTTGCTTCATTACCACTTGCACCAGCATTGCTTCTATTCTTTGCTTCATTACCACTATCACCAGCATTGCTTCTGTTCTTTGCTTCATTACCACTATCACCAGCATTGCTACTTTTCTTTGCTTCATTACCACTAATACCAGCATTGCTTCTATTCTTTGCTTCATTACCGCTATCACCAGAATTGCTTCTGTTCTTTGCTTCATTACCACTATCACCAGCATTGCTTCTATTCTTTGTTTCATTACCACTATCACCAACATTGCTTCTTTCCTTTGCTACATTACCACTATCACCAGCATTACTACTTTTCTTGCTTCATTACCACTATCCCCAGCATTGCTTCTAATCTTTGTTTAACTACCACAATCACCAGCATTGGTTCTTTTCTTTGCTTCACTACCACTATCACTAGCATTGCTTCTATTCTTTGTTTCATTACCACTATCACCAGCATTTCTTATTTTCTTTGCTTCACTACCACTATCACCAGCATTGCTTCTTTCCATTTCTTCATTACCACTACTTCCATCATTGCTTCTATTTTTTGCTTCATTACCACTATCACCAGCATTGCTTCTAGTCTTTGCTTCATTACCACTATCACCAGCATTGCTTATTTCCTTTACTTCATTACCTCTATCCCCAGCATTGCTTTTATTCTTTGCTTCATTACCACTTGCACCAGCATTGCTTCTATTCTTTGCTTCATTACCACAATCACCAGCATTGCTTCTGTTCTTTGCTTCATTACCACAATCAGCAGCATTGCTTCTTTTCTTTGCTTCATTACCACTATCAGCAGCATTGCTTCTATTGTTTGCTTCATTACCGCTATCACCAGCATTGCTACTTTTCTTTGCTTCATTCCCACTATCACCAGCATTGCTTCTATTCTTTGCTTCATTACCACTATCAACAGCATTGCTTCTATTCTTTGCTTCACTACCACTATCACCAGCATTGCTTCTATTATTTGCTTCATTACCATTATCACCAGCATTGCTTCTATTCTTTGCTTCACTACCACTATCACCAGCATTGCTTCTATTCTTTGTTTCATTACCACTATCACCAGCATTGCTTCTAGTCTTTGCTTCATTACCACTATCACCAGCATTGATACTTTTCTTTGCTTCATTATCACTATCAGCAGCATTGCTTCTATTCTTTGCTTCATTACCACTTTCACCAGCATTGCTACTTTTCTTTGCTTCATTAACACTATCACTAGCATTGCTTCTATTATTTGCTTCACTACCACTATCACCAGCACTGCTTCTATCCTTTGCTTCACTACCACTATCACCTGCATTGCTTCTATTCTTTGCTTCACTACCACTATCACCAGCATTGCTTCTATTCTTTGTTTCATTACCACTATCACCAACATTGCTTCTTTCCTTTGCTACATTACCACTATCACCAGCATTACTACTTTTCTTTGCTTCATTACCACTATCCCCAGCATTGCTTCTATTCTTTGTTTAACTACCACAATCATGAGCATTGCTTCTTTTCTTTGCTTCAATACCACTATCACTAGCATTGCTTCTATTCTTTGTTTCATTACCACTATCACCAGCATTTCTTATTTTCTTTGCTTCACTACCACTATCACCAGCATTGCTTCTAGTCTTTGATTCATTACCACTATCACCAGCATTGCTTATTTCCTTTGCTTCATTACCTCTATCACCAGGATTGCTTCTATTCTTTGCTTCATTACCGCTATCACCAGCATTGCTTCTGTTCTTTGCTTGATTACCACTATCACCAGCATTGCTACTTCTCTTTGCTTCATTACCACTAACACCAGCATTGCTTCTATTCTTTGCTTCATTACCACTATCACCAGCATTGCTTCTATTCTTTGCTTCACTACCACTATCACCAGCATTGCTTCTATTCTTTGCTTCACTACCACTATCACCAGCATTGCTTCTATTCTTTGCTTTACTACCACTATCACCAGCATTGCTTCTATTCTTTGTTTCAGTACCACTATCACCAGCATTGCTTCTAGTCTTTGCTTCATTACCACTATCACCAGCATTGCTTCTGTTCTTTGCTTCATTACCACTATCACCAGCATTGCTGCTTTCCATTTCTTCATTACCACTACTTCCAGCATTGCTTCTATTTTTTGCTTCATTACCACTATCACCAGCATTGCTTCTAGTCTTTGCTTCATTACCACTATCACCAGCATTTCTTATTTCCTTTACTTCATTACCTCTATCCCCAGCATTGCTTCTATTCTTTGCTTCATTACCACTTGCACCAGTATTGCTTCTATTCTTTGCTTCATTACCACTATCACCAGCATTGCTTCTGTTCTTTGCTTCATTACCACTATCACCAGCATTGCTTCTAGTCTTTGCTTCATTACCTCTATCACCAGCATTGCTTCTATGCTTTGCTACATTACCACTTGCACCAGCATTTCTTCTATTCTTTGCTTCATTACCACTATCACCAGAACTGCTTCTATTCTTTGCTTCATTACCACTATCTCCAGCATTGCTTCTATTCTTTGTTTAACAACCACAATCACCAGCATTGCTTCTTTCCATTTCTTCATTACCACTACATCCAGCATTGCTTCTATTTTTTGTTTCATTACCACTATCACCAGCATTGTTTCTAGTCTTTGCTTCATTTCCACTATCACCAGATTTGCTTATTTCCATTGCTTCATTACCTCTATCACCAGCAATGCTACTTTTCTTTGCTTCATTACCACTATCACCAGCATAGCTTCTATTCCTTGCGTCGTTACCACTATCACCTGCATTGCTACTTTTCTTTGCTTCATTTCCACTATCCCAAGCATCGCTTCTATTCTTTGTTTAACTACCACAATCACCAGCATTGCTTCTTTTCTTTGCTTCACTACCACTATCACTAGCATTGCTTCTATTCTTTGTTTCATTACCACTATCACCAGCATTTCTTATTTTCTTTGCTTCACTACCATTATTACCAGCATTGCTTCTTTCCATTTCTTCATTACCACTACATCCAGCATTGCTTCTATTTATTGCTTCATTACCACTATCACCAGCATTGCTTCTTGTCTTTGCTTCATTACCACTATCACCAGCATTGCTTATTTCCTTTGCTACATTACCTCTATCACCAGCATTGCTTCTATGCTTTGCTACATTACCACTTGCACCAGCATTGCTTCTATTCTTTGCTACATTACCACTATCACCAGCATTGCTTCTATTCTTTGTTTCACTACCACTATCACCAGCATTGCTTCTATTCTTTGCTTCATTACCACTATCACCAGCATTGTTTCTGTTCTTTGCTTCACAACCACTATCACCAGCATTGCTTCTATTCTTTGTTTCATTACCACTATCACCAGCATTGCTTCTAGTCTTTGCTTCATTACCACTATCACCAACATTGCTTCTGTTCTTTGCTTCACTACCACTATCACCAGCATTGCTTCTATTCTTTGCTTCATTACCACTATCACCAACATTGCTTCTTTCCTTTTCTACATTACCACTATCACCATCATTGCTTCTATTCTTTGCTTCATTACCACTATCACCAGCTTTGCTTCTATTCTTTGCTTCACTACCACTATCACCAGCATTGCTTCAATTCTTTACTTCATTACCACTATCACCAGCATTGCTTCTATTCTTTGCTTCATTACCACTATCACCAGCATAGCTTCTATTCTTTGCTTCATTACCACTATCACCAGCATTGCTGCTTTTCTTTGCTTCACTACCACTAATACCAGCATTGCTTCTATTCTTTGCTTCATTACCGCTATCACCAGAATTGCTTCTGTTCTTTGGTTCATTACCACTATCACCAGCATTGCTTCTATTCTTTGTTTCATTACCACTATCACCAACATTGCTTCTTTCCTTTGCTACATTACCACTATCACCAGCATTACTACTTTTCTTTGCTTCATTACCACTATCCCCAGCATTGCTTCTATTGTTTGTTTAACTACCACAATCACCAGCATTGCTTCTTTTCTTTGCTTCACTTCCACTATCACTAGCATTACTTCTATTCTTTGTTTCATTACCACTATCACCAGCATTTCTTATTTTCTTTGCTTCACTACCACTATCACCAGCATTGCTTCTTTCCATTTCTTCATTACCACTACTTCCAGCATTGCTTCTATTTTTTGCTTCATTACCACTATCACCAGCATTGCTTCTACTCTTTGCTTCATTACCACTTGCACGAGCATTGCTTCTATTCTTTGCTTCATTACCACTATCACCAGCATTGCTTCTGTTCTTTGCTTCATTACCACTATCACCAGCATTGCTACTTTTCTTTGCTTCATTACCACGATCAGCAGCATTGCTTCTATTGTTTGATTCATTACCGCTATCACCAGCATTGCTACTTTTCTTTGCTTCATTCCCACTATCACCAGCATTGCTTCTATTCTTTGCTTCATTACCACTATCACCAGCATTGCTTCTATTCTTTGCTTCACTACCACTTGCACCAGCATTGCTTCTATTCTTTTGCGCATTACCACTATCACCAGCATTGCTTCTATTCTTTGCATCACTACCACTATCACCAGCATTGCTTCTATTCTTTGTTTCATTACCACTATCACCAGCATTGCTTCTAGTCTTTGCTTCATTACTACTATCACCAGCATTGCTACTTTTCATTGCTTCATTACCACTATCAGCAGCATTGCTTCTATTCTTTGCTTCATTACCACTATCACCAGCATTGCTACTTTTCTTTGCTTCATTAACACTATCACCAGCATTGCTTCTATTATTTGCTTCACTACCACTATCACCAGCATTGCTTCTATTCTTTGCTTCACTACCACTATCACCTGCATTGCTTCTATTCTTTGCTTCACTACCACTATCACCAACATTGCTTCTTTCCTTAGCTACATTACCACTATCACCAGCATTACTACTTTTCTTTGCTTCATTACCACTATCCCCAGCATTGCTTCTATTCTTTGCTTAACTACCACAATCACGAGCATTGCTTCTTTTCTTTGCTTCACTACCACTATCACTAGCATTGCTTCTATTCTTTGTTTCATTACCACTATCACCAGCATTTCTTATTTTCTTTGCTTCACTACCACTATCACCAGCATTGCTTCTTTCCATTTCTTCATTACAACTACATCCAGCATTGCTTCTATTTTTTGCTTCATTACCACAATCACCAGCATTGCTTCTAGTCTTTGATTCATTACCACTATCACCAGCATTGCTTATTTCCTTTGCTTCATTACCTCTATCACCAGCATTGCTTCTATTCTTTGCTTCATTACCACTTGCACCAGCATTGCTTCTATTCTTTGCTTCATTACCACTATCACCAGCATTGCTTCTGTTCTTACTTGATTACCACTATCAGCAGCATTGCTACTTTTCTTTGCTTCATTTCCACTATCAGCAGCATTGCTTCTATTCTTTGCTTCATTACCACTATCACCAGCATTGCTGCTTTTCTTTGCTTCATTACCACTAATACCAGCATTGCTTCTATTCTTTGCTTCTTTACCACTATCACCAGCATTGCTACTTTTCTTTGCTTCATTACCACTATCACCAGCATAGCTTCTATTCTTTGCGTCATTACCACTATCACCAGCATTGCTACTTTTCTTTGCTTCATTACCACTATCCCCAGCATTGCTTCTATTCTTTGTTTAACTACCACAATCACCAGCATTGCTTCTTTTCTTTGCTTCACTACCACTATCACTAGCATTGCTTCTATTCTTTGTTTCATTACCACTATCACCAGCATTTCTTATTTTCTTTGCTTCACTACCACTATCACCAGCATTGCTTCTTTCCATTTCTTCATTACCACTACTTCCAGCATTGCTTCTATTTTTTGCATCATTACCACTATCTCCAGCATTGCTTCTAGTCTTTGCTTCATTACCACTATCACCAGCATTGCTTATTTCCTTTGCTTCATTACCTCTATCCCCAGCATTGCTTCTATTATTTGCTTCATTACCACTATCACCAGCATTTCTTATTTTCTTTGCTTCACTACCACTATCACCAGCATTGCTTCTTTCCATTTCTTCATTACCACTACATCCAGCATTGCTTCTATTCTTTGTTTCATTACCACTATCACCAGCATTGCTTCTAGTCTTTGCTTCATTACCTCTATCACCAGCATTGCTTCTATGCTTTGCTACATTACCACTTGCACCAGCATTGCTTCTATTCTTTGCTTCATTACCACTATCACCAGAATTGCTTCTATTCTTTGCTTCATTACCACTATCTCCAGCATTGCTTCTATTCTTTGTTTAACAACCACAATCACCAGCATTGCTTCTTTCCATTTCTTCATTACCACTACATCCAGCATTGCTTCTATTTTTTGCTTCATTACCACTATCACCAGCATTGTTTCTAGTCTTTGCTTCATTTCCACTATCACCAGATTTGCTTATTTCCATTGCTTCATTACCTCTATCACCAACATTGCTTCTATTCTTTGCTTCATTACCACTTGCACCAGCATTGCTTCTTTTCTTTGCTTCATTACCACTATCACCAGCATTGCTTCTGTTCTTTGCTTCATTACCACTATCACCAGCATTGCTACTTTTCTTTGCTTCATTACCACTAATACCAGCATTGCTTCTATTCTTTGCTTCATTACCGCTATCACCAGAATTGCTTCTGTTCTTTGCTTCATTACCACTATCACCAGCATTGCTTCTATTCTTTGTTTCATTACCACTATCACCAACATTGCTTCTTTCCTTTGCTACATTACCACTATCACCAGCATTACTACTTTTCTTGCTTCATTACCACTATCCCCAGCATTGCTTCTAATCTTTGTTTAACTACCACAATCACCAGCATTGCTTCTTTTCTTTGCTTCACTACCACTATCACTAGCATTGCTTCTATTCTTTGTTTCATTACCACTATCACCAGCATTTCTTATTTTCTTTGCTTCACTACCACTATCACCAGCATTGCTTCTTTCCATTTCTTCATTACCACTACTTCCATCATTGCTTCTATTTTTTGCTTCATTACCACTATCACCAGCATTGCTTCTAGTCTTTGCTTCATTACCACTATCACCAGCATTGCTTATTTCCTTTACTTCATTACCTCTATCCCCAGCATTGCTTTTATTCTTTGCTTCATTACCACTTGCACCAGCATTGCTTCTATTCTTTGCTTCATTACCACTATCACCAGCATTGCTTCTGTTCTTTGCTTCATTACCACAATCAGCAGCATTGCTTCTTTTCTTTGCTTCATTACCACTATCAGCAGCATTGCTTCTATTGTTTGCTTCATTACCGCTATCACCAGCATTGCTACTTTTCTTTGCTTCATTCCCACTATCACCAGCATTGCTTCTATTCTTTGCTTCATTACCACTATCAACAGCATTGCTTCTATTCTTTGCTTCACTACCACTATCACCAGCATTGCTTCTATTATTTGCTTCATTACCATTATCACCAGCATTGCTTCTATTCTTTGCTTCACTACCACTATCACCAGCATTGCTTCTATTCTTTGTTTCATTACCACTATCACCAGCATTGCTTCTAGTCTTTGCTTCATTACCACTATCACCAGCATTGATACTTTTCTTTGCTTCATTATCACTATCAGCAGCATTGCTTCTATTCTTTGCTTCATTACCACTTTCACCAGCATTGCTACTTTTCTTTGCTTCATTAACACTATCACTAGCATTGCTTCTATTATTTGCTTCACTACCACTATCACCAGCACTGCTTCTATCCTTTGCTTCACTACCACTATCACCTGCATTGCTTCTATTCTTTGCTTCACTACCACTATCACCAGCATTGCTTCTATTCTTTGTTTCATTACCACTATCACCAACATTGCTTCTTTCCTTTGCTACATTACCACTATCACCAGCATTACTACTTTTCTTTGCTTCATTACCACTATCCCCAGCATTGCTTCTATTCTTTGTTTAACTACCACAATCATGAGCATTGCTTCTTTTCTTTGCTTCAATACCACTATCACTAGCATTGCTTCTATTCTTTGTTTCATTACCACTATCACCAGCATTTCTTATTTTCTTTGCTTCACTACCACTATCACCAGCATTGCTTCTAGTCTTTGATTCATTACCACTATCACCAGCATTGCTTATTTCCTTTGCTTCATTACCTCTATCACCAGCATTGCTTCTATTGTTTGCTTCATTACCGCTATCACCAGCATTGCTTCTGTTCTTTGCTTGATTACCACTATCACCAGCATTGCTACTTTTCTTTGCTTCATTACCACTAACACCAGCATTGCTTCTATTCTTTGCTTCATTACCACTATCACCAGCATTGCTTCTATTCTTTGCTTCACTACCACTATCACCAGCATTGCTTCTATTCTTTGCTTCACTACCACTATCACCAGCATTGCTTCTATTCTTTGCTTTACTACCACTATCACCAGCATTGCTTCTATTCTTTGTTTCAGTACCACTATCACCAGCATTGCTTCTAGTCTTTGCTTCATTACCACTATCACCAGCATTGCTTCTGTTCTTTGCTTCATTACCACTATCACCAGCATTGCTGCTTTCCATTTCTTCATTACCACTACTTCCAGCATTGCTTCTATTTTTTGCTTCATTACCACTATCACCAGCATTGCTTCTAGTCTTTGCTTCATTACCACTATCACCAGCATTTCTTATTTCCTTTACTTCATTACCTCTATCCCCAGCATTGCTTCTATTCTTTGCTTCATTACCACTTGCACCAGCATTGCTTCTATTCTTTGCTTCATTACCACTATCACCAGAACTGCTTCTATTCTTTGCTTCATTACCACTATCTCCAGCATTGCTTCTATTCTTTGTTTAACAACCACAATCACCAGCATTGCTTCTTTCCATTTCTTCATTACCACTACATCCAGCATTGCTTCTATTTTTTGTTTCATTACCACTATCACCAGCATTGTTTCTAGTCTTTGCTTCATTTCCACTATCACCAGATTTGCTTATTTCCATTGCTTCATTACCTCTATCACCAACATTGCTTCTATTCTTTGCTTCATTACCACCCTCACCAGCATTGCTTCTATTCTTTGCTTCACTACCACTATCACCAGCATTGCTTCTATTCTTTGCTTCACTACCACTATCACCAGCATTGCTTCTATTCTTTGCTTTACTACCACTATCACCAGCATTGCTTCTATTCTTTGTTTCAGTACCACTATCACCAGCATTGCTTCTAGTCTTTGCTTCATTACCACTATCACCAGCATTGCTTCTGTTCTTTGCTTCATTACCACTATCACCAGCATTGCTGCTTTCCATTTCTTCATTACCACTACTTCCAGCATTGCTTCTATTTTTTGCTTCATTACCACTATCACCAGCATTGCTTCTAGTCTTTGCTTCATTACCACTATCACCAGCATTTCTTATTTCCTTTACTTCATTACCTCTATCCCCAGCATTGCTTCTATTCTTTGCTTCATTACCACTTGCACCAGCATTGCTTCTATTCTTTGCTTCATTACCACTATCACCAGCATTGCTTCTGTTCTTTGCTTCATTACCACTATCACCAGCATTGCTTCTAGTCTTTGCTTCATTACCTCTATCACCAGCATTGCTTCCATGCTTTGATACATTACCACTTGCACCAGCATTGCTTCTATTCTTTGCTTCATTACCACTATCACCAGAACTGCTTCTATTCTTTGCTTCATTACCACTATCTCCAGCATTGCTTCTATTCTTTGTTTAACAACCACAATCACCAGCATTGCTTCTTTCCATTTCTTCATTACCACTACATCCAGCATTGCTTCTATTTTTTGTTTCATTACCACTATCACCAGCATTGTTTCTAGTCTTTGCTTCATTTCCACTATCACCAGATTTGCTTATTTCCATTGCTTCATTACCTCTATCACCAACATTGCTTCTATTCTTTGCTTCATTACCACTTGCACCAGCATTGCTTCTATTCTTTGCTTCATTACCACTATCACCAGCATTGCTTCTGTTCTTTGCTTCATTACCACTATCACCAGCATTGCTACTTTTCTTTGCTTCATTACCACTATCAGCAGCATTGCTTCTATTCTTTGCTTCATTACCACTATCACCAGCATTGCTACTTTTCTTTGCTACATTGCCACTATCTCCAGCATTGCTTCTATTATTTGCTTCACTACCACTATCACCAGCATTGCTTCTATTCTTTGCTTCATTACCACTATCACCAGCATTGCTTCTGTTCTTTGCTTCACAACACTATCACCAGCATTGCTTCTATTCTTTGTTTCATTACCACTATCACCAGCATTGCTTCTAGTCTTTGCTTCATTACCACTATCACCAGCATTGCTTCTGTTCTTTGCTTCACTACCACTATCACCAGCATTGCTTCTATTCTTTGCTTCATTACCACTATCACCAGCATTGCTACTTTTCTTTGCTTCATTACCACTATCAGCAGCATTGCTTCTATTCTTTGCTTCATTACCACTATCACCAGCATTGCTACTTTTCTTTGCTACATTACCACTATCACCAGCATTGCTTCTATTCTTTGCTTCACTACCACTATCACCAGCATTGCTTCTATTCTTTGTTTCATTACCACTATCACCAGCATTGCTTCTAGTCTTTGCTTCATTACCACTATCACCAGCTTTGCTTCTTTCCTTTGCTACATTACCACTATCACTATCATTGCTTCTATTCTTTGCTTCATTACCACTATCACCAGCATTGCTTCTATTCTTTGCTTCACTACCACTATCACCAGCATTGCTCCAATTCTTTACTTCATTACCACTATCACCAGCATTGCTTCTATTCTTTGCTTCATTACCACTATCACCAGCATAGCTGCTATTCTTTGCTTCATTACTACTATCACCAGCATTGCTGCTTTTCTTTGCTTCATTACCACTAATACCAGCATTGCTTCTATTCTTTGCTTCATTACCGCTATCACCAGAATTGCTTCTGTTCTTTGCTTCATTACCACTATCACCAGCATTGCTTCTATTCTTTGTTTCATTACCACTATCACCAACATTGCTTCTTTCCTTTGCTACATTTCCACTATCACCAGCATTACTACTTTTCTTTGCTTCATTACCACTATCCCCAGCATTGCTTCTAATCTTTGTTTAACTACCACAATCACCAGCATTGCTTCTTTTCTTTGCTTCACTACCACTATCACTAGCATTGCTTCTATTCTTTGTTTCATTACCACTATCACCAGCATTTCTTATTTTCTTTGCTTCACTACCACTATCACCAGCATTGCTTCTTTCCATTTCTTCATTACCACTACTTCCATCATTGCTTCTATTTTTTGCTTCATTACCACTATCACCAGCATTGCTTCTAGTCTTTGCTTCATTACCACTATCACTAGCATTGCTTATTTCCTTTACTTCATTACCTCTATCCCCAGCATTGCTTTTATTCTTTGCTTCATTACCACTTGCACCAGCATTGCTTCTATTCTTTGCTTCATTACCACTATCACCAGCATTGCTTCTTTTCTTTGCTTCATTACCACAATCAGCAGCATTGCTTCTTTTCTTTGCTTCATTACCACTATCAGCAGCATTGCTTCTATTGTTTGCTTCATTACCGCTATCACCAGCATTGCTACTTTTCTTTGCTTCATTCCCACTATCACCAGCATTGCTTCTATTCTTTGCTTCATTACCACTATCAACAGCATTGCTTCTATTCTTTGCTTCACTACCACTATCACCAGCATTGCTTCTATTCTTTGCTTCATTACCATTATCACCAGCATTGCTTCTATTCTTTGCTTCACTACCACTATCACCAGCATTGCTTCTATTCTTTGTTTCATTACCACTATCACCAGCATTGCTTCTATTCTTTGTTTCATTACCACTATCACCAACATTGCTTCTTTCCTTTGCTACATTACCACTATCACCAGCACTACTACTTTTCTTTGCTTCATTACCACTATCCCCAGCATTGCTTCTATTCTTTGTTTAACTACCACAATCATGAGCATTGCTTCTTTTCTTTGCTTCAATACCACTATCACTAGCATTGCTTCTATTCTTTGTTTCATTACCACTATCACCAGCATTTCTTATTTTCTTTGCTTCACTACCACTATCACCAGCATTGCTTCTAGTCTTTGATTCATTACCACTATCACCAGCATTGCTTATTTCCTTTGCTTAATTACCTCTATCACCAGCATTGCTTCTATTCTTTGCTTCATTACCACTTGCACAAGCATTGCTTCTATTCTTTGCTTCATTACCGCTATCACCAGCATTGCTTCTGTTCTTTGCTTGATTACCACTATCACCAGCATTGCTACTTTTCTTTACTTCATTACCACTATCAGCAGCATTGCTTCTATTCTTTGCTTCATTACCACTATCACCAGCATTGCTACTTTTCTTTGCTTCATTACCACTAACACCAGCATTGCTTCTATTCTTTGCTTCATTACCACTATCACCAGCATTGCTTCTATTCTTTGCTTCACTACCACTATCACCAGCATTGATTCTATTCTTTGCTTCACTACCACTATCACCAGCAATGCTTCTATTCTTTGCTTCATTACCACTATCACCAGCATTGCTTCTATTCTTTGCTTTACTACCACTATCACCAGCATTGCTTCTATTCTTTGTTTCAGTACCACTATCACCAGCATTGCTTCTAGTCTTTGCTTCATTACCACTATCACCAGCATTGCTTCTGTTCTTTGCTTCATTACCACTATCACCAGCATTGCTGCTTTTCTTTGCTTCATTACCACTAATACCAGCATTGCTTCTATTCTTTGCTTCATTACCACTATCACCAGAATTGCTTCTGTTCTTTGCTTCATTACCACTATCACCAGCATTGCTTCTATTCTTTGTTTCATTACCACTATCACCAACATTGCTTCTTTCCTTTGCTACATTACCACTATCACCAGCATTACTACTTTTCTTTGCTTCATTACCACTATCCCCAGCATTGCTTCTATTCCTTGTTTAACTACCACAATCACCAGCATTGCTTCTATTCTTTGCTTCACTACCACTATCACCAGCATTGCTTCTATTCTTTGTTTCATTACCACTATCACCAGCATTGCTACTTTTCTTGGCTTCATTACCACTATCAGCAGCATTGCTTCTATTCTTTGCTTCATTACCACTATCACCAGCATTGCTACTTTTCTTTGCTTCATTACCACTATCACCAGCATTGCTTATATTCTTTGCTTCATTACCACTATCACCAGCATTGCTTCTGTTCTTTGCTTGACTACCACTATCACCAGCATTGCTTCTATTCTTTGCTTCATTTCCACTATCACCAGCATTGCTTCTATTCTTTGCTTCACTAACACTATCACCAGCATTGCTTCTATTCTTTGTTTCATTACCACTATCACCAGCATTGCTTCTAGTCTTTGCATCATTACCACTATCACCAGCATTGCTACTTTTCTTTGCTTCATTACCACTATCAGCAGAATTGCTTCTATTCTTTGCTTCATTACCACTATCACCAGCATTGCTACTTTTCTTTGCTTCATTAACACTATCACCTGCATTCCTTCTATTATTTGCTTCATTACCACTATCACCAGCATTGCTTCTATTCTTTGCTTCACTACCACTATCACCTGCATTGCTTCTATTCTTTGCTTCACTACCACTATCACCAGCATTGCTTCTATTCTTTGTTTCATTACCACTATCACCAACATTGCTTCTTTCCTTTGCTACATTACCACTATCACCAGCATTACTACTTTTCTTTGCTTCATTACCACTATCCCCAGCATTGCTTCTATTCTTTGTTTAACTACCACAATCACGAGAATTGCTTCTTTTCTTTGCTTCACTTCCACTATCACTAGCATTGCTTCTATTCTTTGTTTCATTACCACTATCACCAGCATTTCTTATTTTCTTTGCTTCACTACCACTATCACCAGCATTGCTTCTTTCCACTTCTTCATTACCACTACATCCAGCATTACTTCTATTTTTTGCTTCATTACCACTATCACCAGCATTGCTTCTAGTCTTTGATTCATTACCACTATCACCAGCATTGCTTATTTCCTTTGCTTCATTACCTCTCTCACCAGCATTGCTTCTATTGTTTGCTTCATTACCACTTGCACCAGCTTTGCTTCTATTCTTTGCTTCATTACCACTATCACCAGCATTGCTTCTGTTCTTTGCTTGATTACCACTATAACCAGCATTGCTACTTTTCTTTGCTTCATTACCACTATCAGCAGCATTGCTTCTATTCTTTGCTTCATTACCACTATCACCAGCATTGCTACTTTTCTTTGCTTCATTACCACTAACACCAGCATTGCTTCTATTCTTTGCTTCATTACCACTATCACCAGCATTGCTTCTATTCTTTGCTTCACTACCACTATCACCAGCATTGCTTCTATTCTTTGCTTCATTACCACCATCACCAGCATTGCTTCTATTCTTTGCTTTACTACCACTATCACCAGCATTGCTTCTATTCTTTGTTTCAGTACCACTATCACCAGCATTGCTTCTAGTCTTTGCTTCATTACCACTATCACCAGCATTTTGCTACTTTTCTTTGCTTCATTACCACTATCAGCAGCATTGCATCTATTCTTTGCTTCATTACCACTATCACCAGCATTGCTTCTATTCTTTGTTTCATTACCACTATCACCAACATTGCTTCTTTCCTTTGCTACATTACCACTATAACCAGCATTACTACTTTTCTTTGCTTCATTACCACTATCCCCAGCATTGCTTCTATTCTTTGTTTAACTACCACAATCACCAGCATTGCTTCTTTTCTTTGCTTCACTACCACTATCACTAGCATTGCTTCTTTTCTTTGTTTCATTACCACTATCACCAGCATTTCTTATTTTCTTTGCTTCACTACCACTATCACCAGCATTGCTTCTTTCCATTTCTTCATTACCTCTAACCCCAGCATTGCTTCTATTCTTTGCTTCATTACCACTTGCACGAGCATTGCTTCTATTCTTTGCTTCATTACCACTATCACCTGCATTGCTTCTGTTCTTTTCTTCATTACCACTATCACCAGCATTGCTTCTTTTCTTTGCTTCATTACCACTATCAGCAGCCTTGCTTCTATTGTTTGCTTCATTACCGCTATCACCAGCATTGCTACTTTTCTTTGCTTCATTCCCACTATCACCAGCATTGCTTCTATTCTTTGATTCATTACCACTATCACCAGCATTGCTTCTATTCTTTGCTTCACTACCACTATCACCAGCATTGCTTCTATTCTTTGCTTCATTACCACTATCACCAGCATTGCTTCTAATCTTTGCTTCACTACCACTATCACCAGCATTGCTTCTATTCTTTGTTTCATTACCACTATCACCAGCATTGCTTCTAGTCTTTGCTTCATTACCACTATCACCAGCATTGCTACTTTTCTTTGCTTCATTACCACTATCACCAGCATTGCTACTTTTCTTTGCTTCATTAACACTATCACCAGCATTGCTTCTATTATTTGCTTCACTACCACTATCACCTGCATTGCTTCTATTCTTTGCTTCACTACCACTATCACCAGCATTGCTTCTATTCTTTGTTTCATTACCACTATCACTAACATTGCTTCTTTCCTTTGCTACATTACCACTATCACCAGCATTACTACTTTTCTTTGCTTCATTACCACTGTCCCCAGCATTGCTTCTATTCTTTGTTTAACTACCACAATCACCAGCATTGCTTCTTTTCTTTGCTTCACTACCACTATCACTAGCATTGCTTCTATTCTTTGTTTCATTACCACTATCACCAGCATTTCTTATTTTCTTTGCTTCACTACCACTATCACCAGCATTGCTTCTTTCCAATTCTTCATTACCACTACATCCAGCATTGCTTCTATTTTTTGCTTCATTACCACTATCACCAGCATTGCTTCTAGTCTTTGATTCATTACCACTATCACCAGCATTGCTTATTTCCTTTGCTTCATTACCTCTCTCACCAGCATTGCTTCTATTCTTTGCTTCATTACCACTATCACCAGCATTGCTTCTGTTCTTTGCTTGATTACCACTATCACCTGTATTGCTACTTTTCTTTGCTTCATTACCACTATCAGCAGCATTGCTTCTATTCTTTGCTTCATTACCACTATCACCAGCATTGCTACTTTTCTTTGCTTCATTACCACTATCACCAGCATTGCTTATATTCTTTGCTTCATTACCACTATCACCAGCATTGCTTCTGTTCTTTGCTTCACTACCACTATCACCAGCATTGCTTCTATTCTTTGCTTCATTTCCACTATCACCAGCATTGCTTCTATTCTTTGCTTCACTAACACTATCACCAGCATTGCTTCTATTCTTTGTTTCATTACCACTATCACCAGCATTCCTTCTAGTCTTTGCATCATTACCACTATCACCAGCATTGCTACTTTTCTTTGCTTCATTACCACTATCAGCAGAATTGCTTCTATTCTTTGCTTCATTACCACTATCACCAGCATTGCTACTTTTCTTTGCTTCATTAACACTATCACCTGCATTGCTTCTATTATTTGCTTCATTACCACTATCACCAGCATTGCTTCTATTCTTTGCTTCACTACCACTATCACCTGCATTGCTTCTATTCTTTGCTTCACTACCACTATCACCAGCATTGCTTCTATTCTTTGTTTCATTACCACTATCACCAACATTGCTTCTTTCCTTTGCTACATTACCACTATCACCAGCATTACTACTTTTCTTTGCTTCATTACCACTATCCCCAGCATTGCTTCTATTCTTTGTTTAACTACCACAATCACGATAATTGCTTCTTTTCTTTGCTTCACTTCCACTTTGTTTCATTACCACTATCACCAGCATTTCTTATTTTCTTTGCTTCACTACCACTATCACCAGCATTGCTTCTTTCCACTTCTTCATTACCACTACATCCAGCATTGCTTCTATTTTTTGCTTCATTACCACTATCACCAGCATTGCTTCTAGTCTTTGATTCATTACCACTATCACCAGCATTGCTTATTTCCTTTGCTTCATTACCTCTCTCACCAGCATTGCTTCTATTGTTTGCTTCATTACCACTTGCACCAGCTTTGCTTCTATTCTTTGCTTCATTACCACTATCACCAGCATTGCTTCTGTTCTTTGCTTGATTACCACTATCACCAGCATTGCTACTTTTCTTTGCTTCATTACCACTATCAGCAGCATTGCTTCTATTCTTTGCTTCATTACCACTATCACCAGCATTGCTACTTTTCTTTGCTTCATTACCACTAACACCAGCATTGCTTCTATTCTTTGCTTCATTACCACTATCACCAGCATTGCTTCTATTCTTTGCTTCACTACCACTATCACCAGCATTGCTTCTATTCTTTGCTTCATTACCACCATCACCAGCATTGCTTCTATTCTTTGCTTTACTACCACTATCACCAGCATTGCTTCTATTCTTTGTTTCAGTACCACTATCACCAGCATTGCTTCTAGTCTTTGCTTCATTACCACTATCACCAGCATTTTGCTACTTTTCTTTGCTTCATTACCATTATCAGCAGCATTGCATCTATTCTTTGCTTCATTACCACTATCACCAGCATTGCTTCTATTCTTTGTTTCATTACCACTATCACCAACATTGCTTCTTTCCTTTGCTACATTACCACTATAACCAGCATTACTACTTTTCTTTGCTTCATTACCACTATCCCCAGCATTGCTTCTATTCTTTGTTTAACTACCACAATCACCAGCATTGCTTCTTTTCTTTGCTTCACTACCACTATCACTAGCATTGCTTCTTTTCTTTGTTTCATTACCACTATCACCAGCATTTCTTATTTTCTTTGCTTCACTACCACTATCACCAGCATTGCTTCTTTCCATTTCTTCATTACCTCTAACCCCAGCATTGCTTCTATTCTTTGCTTCATTACCACTTGCACGAGCATTGCTTCTATTCTTTGCTTCATTACCACTATCACCTGCATTGCTTCTATTCTTTGCTTCATTACCACTATCACCTGCATTGCTTCTGTTCTTTGCTTCATTACCACTATCACCAGCATTGCTACTTTTCTTTGCTTCATTACCACTATCAGCAGCATTGCTTCTATTGGTTGCTTCATTACCGTTATCACCAGCATTGCTACTTTTCTTTGCTTCATTCCCACTATCACCAGCATTGCTTCTATTCTTTGATTCATTACCACTATCACCAGCATTGCTTCTATTCTTTGCTTCACTACCACTATCACCAGCATTGCTTCTATTCTTTGCTTCATTACCACTATCACCAGCATTGCCTCTATTCTTTGCTTCACTACCACTATCACCAGCATTGCTTCTGTTCTTTGTTTCATTACCACTATCACCAGCATTGCTTCTAGTCTTTGCTTCATTACCACTATCACCAGCATTGCTACTTTTCTTTGCTTCATTACCACTATCAGCAGCATTGCTTCTATTCTTTGCTTCATTACCACTATCACCAGCATTGCTACTTTTCTTTGCTTCATTAACACTATCACCAGCATTGCTTCTATTATTTGCTTCACTACCACTATCACCTGCATTGCTTCTATTCTTTGCTTCACTACCACTATCACCAGCATTGCTTCTATTCTTTGTTTCATTACCACTATCACCAACATTGCTTCTTTCCTTTGCTACATTACCACTATCACCAGCATTACTACTTTTCTTTGCTTCATTACCACTATCCCCAGCATTGCTTCTATTCTTTGTTTAACTACCACAATCACGAGCATTGCTTCTTTTCTTTGCTTCACTACCACTATCACTAGCATTGCTTATATTCTTTGTTTCATTACCACTATCACCAGCATTTCTTATTTTCTTTGCTTCACTACCACTATCACCAGCATTGCTTCTTTCCACTTCTTCATTACCACTACATCCAGCATTGCTTCTATTTTTTGCTTCATTACCACTATCACCAGCATTGCTTCTAGTCTTTGATTCATTACCACTATCACCAGCATTGCTTATTTCCTTTGCTTCATTACCTCTCTCACCAGCATTGCTTCTATTCTTTGCTTCAATACCACTATCACCAGCATTGCTTCTGTTCTTTGCTTGATTACCACTATCACCTGTATTGCTACTTTTCTTTGCTTCATTACCACTATCAGCAGCATTGCTTCTATTCTTTGCTTCATTACCACTATCACCAGCATTGCTACTTTTCTTTGCTTCATTACCACTATCACCAGCATTGCTTATATTCTTTGCTTCATTACCACTATCACCAGCATTGCTTCTATTCTTTGCTTCACTAACACTATCACCAGCATTGCTTCTATTCTTTGTTTCATTACCACTATCACCAGCATTGCTTCTAGTCTTTGCATCATTACCACTATCACCAGCATTGCTACTTTTCTTTGCTTCATTACCACTATCAGCAGAATTGCTTCTATTCTTTGCTTCATTACCACTATCACCAGCATTGCTACTTTTCTTTGCTTCATTAACACTATCACCTGCATTCCTTCTATTATTTGCTTCATTACCACTATCACCAGCATTGCTTCTATTCTTTGCTTCACTACCACTATCACCTGCATTGCTTCTATTCTTTGCTTCACTACCACTATCACCAGCATTGCTTCTATTCTTTGTTTCATTACCACTATCACCAACATTGCTTCTTTCCTTTGCTACATTACCACTATCACCAGCATTACTACTTTTCTTTGCTTCATTACCACTATCCCCAGCATTACTTCTATTCTTTGTTTAACTACCACAATCACGAGAATTGCTTCTTTTCTTTGCTTCACTTCCACTATCACTAGCATTGCTTCTATTCTTTGTTTCATTACCACTATCACCAGCATTTCTTATTTTCTTTGCTTCACTACCACTATCACCAGCATTGCTTCTTTCCACTTCTTCATTACCACTACATCCAGCATTACTTCTATTTTTTGCTTCATTACCACTATCACCAGCATTGCTTCTAGTCTTTGATTCATTACCACTATCACCAGCATTGCTTATTTCCTTTGCTTCATTACCTCTCTCACCAGCATTGCTTCTATTGTTTGCTTCATTACCACTTGCACCAGCTTTGCTTCTATTCTTTGCTTCATTACCACTATCACCAGCATTGCTTCTGTTCTTTGCTTGATTACCACTATCACCAGCATTGCTACTTTTCTTTGCTTCATTACCACTATCAGCAGCATTGCTTCTATTCTTTGCTTCATTACCACTATCACCAGCATTGCTACTTTTCTTTGCTTCATTACCACTAACACCAGCATTGCTTCTATTCTTTGCTTCATTACCACTATCACCAGCATTGCTTCTATTCTTTGCTTCACTACCACTATCACCAGCATTGCTTCTATTCTTTGCTTCATTACCACCATCACCAGCATTGCTTCTATTCTTTGCTTTACTACCACTATCACCAGCATTGCTTCTATTCTTTGTTTCAGTACCACTATCACCAGCATTGCTTCTAGTCTTTGCTTCATTACCACTATCACCAGCATTTTGCTACTTTTCTTTGCTTCATTACCACTATCAGCAGCATTGCATCTATTCTTTGCTTCATTACCACTATCACCAGCATTGCTTCTATTCTTTGTTTCATTACCACTATCACCAACATTGCTTCTTTCCTTTGCTACATTACCACTATAACCAGCATTACTACTTTTCTTTGCTTCATTACCACTATCCCCAGCATTGCTTCTATTCTTTGTTTAACTACCACAATCACCAGCATTGCTTCTTTTCTTTGCTTCACTACCACTATCACTAGCATTGCTTCTTTTCTTTGTTTCATTACCACTATCACCAGCATTTCTTATTTTCTTTGCTTCACTACCACTATCACCAGCATTGCTTCTTTCCATTTCTTCATTACCTCTAACCCCAGCATTGCTTCTATTCTTTGCTTCATTACCACTTGCACGAGCATTGCTTCTATTCTTTGCTTCATTACCACTATCACCTGCATTGCTTCTGTTCTTTTCTTCATTACCACTATCACCAGCATTGCTTCTTTTCTTTGCTTCATTACCACTATCAACAGCATTGCTTCTATTGTTTGCTTCATTACCGCTATCACCAGCATTGCTACTTTTCTTTGCTTCATTCCCACTATCACCAGCATTGCTTCTATTCTTTGATTCATTACCACTATCACCAGCATTGCTTCTATTCTTTGCTTCACTACCACTATCACCAGCATTGCTTCTATTCTTTGCTTCATTACCACTATCACCAGCATTGCTTCTAATCTTTGCTTCACTACCACTATCACCAGCATTGCTTCTATTCTTTGTTTCATTACCACTATCACCAGCATTGCTTCTAGTCTTTGCTTCATTACCACTATCACCAGCATTGCTACTTTTCTTTGCTTCATTACCACTATCACCAGCATTGCTACTTTTCTTTGCTTCATTAACACTATCACCAGCATTGCTTCTATTATTTGCTTCACTACCACTATCACCTGCATTGCTTCTATTCTTTGCTTCACTACCACTATCACCAGCATTGCTTCTATTCTTTGTTTCATTACCACTATCACCAACATTGCTTCTTTCCTTTGCTACATTACCACTATCACCAGCATTACTACTTTTCTTTGCTTCATTACCACTATCCCCAGCATTGCTTCTATTCTTTGTTTAACTACCACAATCACCAGCATTGCTTCTTTTCTTTGCTTCACTACCACTATCACTAGCATTGCTTCTATTCTTTGTTTCATTACCACTATCACCAGCATTTCTTATTTTCTTTGCTTCACTACCACTATCACCAGCATTGCTTCTTTCCAATTCTTCATTACCACTACATCCAGCATTGCTTCTATTTTTTGCTTCATTACCACTATCACCAGCATTGCTTCTAGTCTTTGATTCATTACCACTATCACCAGCATTGCTTATTTCCTTTGCTTCATTACCTCTCTCACCAGCATTGCTTCTATTCTTTGCTTCATTACCACTATCACCAGCATTGCTTCTGTTCTTTGCTTGATTACCACTATCACCTGTATTGCTACTTTTCTTTGCTTCATTACCACTATCAGCAGCATTGCTTCTATTCTTTGCTTCATTACCACTATCACCGGCATTGCTACTTTTCTTTGCTTCATTACCACTATCACCAGCATTGCTTATATTCTTTGCTTCATTACCACTATCACCAGCATTGCTTCTGTTCTTTGCTTCACTACCACTATCACCAGCATTGCTTCTATTCTTTGCTTCATTTCCACTATCACCAGCATTGCTTCTATTCTTTGCTTCACTAACACTATCACCAGCATTGCTTCTATTCTTTGTTTCATTACCACTATCACCAGCATTCCTTCTAGTCTTTGCATCATTACCACTATCACCAGCATTGCTACTTTTCTTTGCTTCATTACCACTATCAGCAGAATTGCTTCTATTCTTTGCTTCATTACCACTATCACCAGCATTGCTACTTTTCTTTGCTTCATTAACACTATCACCTGCATTGCTTCTATTATTTGCTTCATTACCACTATCACCAGCATTGCTTCTATTCTTTGCTTCACTACCACTATCACCTGCATTGCTTCTATTCTTTGCTTCACTACCACTATCACCAGCATTGCTTCTATTCTTTGTTTCATTACCACTATCACCAACATTGCTTCTTTCCTTTGCTACATTACCACTATCACCAGCATTACTACTTTTCTTTGCTTCATTACCACTATCCCCAGCATTGCTTCTATTCTTTGTTTAACTACCACAATCACGAGAATTGCTTCTTTTCTTTGCTTCACTTCCACTTTGTTTCATTACCACTATCACCAGCATTTCTTATTTTCTTTGCTTCACTACCACTATCACCAGCATTGCTTCTTTCCACTTCTTCATTACCACTACATCCAGCATTGCTTCTATTTTTTGCTTCATTACCACTATCACCAGCATTGCTTCTAGTCTTTGATTCATTACCACTATCACCAGCATTGCTTATTTCCTTTGCTTCATTACCTCTCTCACCAGCATTGCTTCTATTGTTTGCTGCATTACCACTTGCACCAGCTTTGCTTCTATTCTTTGCTTCATTACCACTATCACCAGCATTGCTTCTGTTCTTTGCTTGATTACCACTATCACCAGCATTGCTACTTTTCTTTGCTTCATTACCACTATCAGCAGCATTGCTTCTATTCTTTGCTTCATTACCACTATCACCAGCATTGCTACTTTTCTTTGCTTCATTACCACTAACACCAGCATTGCTTCTATTCTTTGCTTCATTACCACTATCACCAGCATTGCTTCTATTCTTTGCTTCACTACCACTATCACCAGCATTGCTTCTATTCTTTGCTTCATTACCACCATCACCAGCATTGCTTCTTTTCTTTGCTTTACTACCACTATCACCAGCATTGCTTCTATTCTTTGTTTCAGTACCACTATCACCAGCATTGCTTCTAGTCTTTGCTTCATTACCACTATCACCAGCATTTTGCTACTTTTCTTTGCTTCATTACCATTATCAGCAGCATTGCATCTATTCTTTGCTTCATTACCACTATCACCAGCATTGCTTCTATTCTTTGTTTCATTACCACTATCACCAACATTGCTTCTTTCCTTTGCTACATTACCACTATAACCAGCATTACTACTTTTCTTTGCTTCATTACCACTATCCCCAGCATTGCTTCTATTCTTTGTTTAACTACCACAATCACCAGCATTGCTTCTTTTCTTTGCTTCACTACCACTATCACTAGCATTGCTTCTTTTCTTTGTTTCATTACCACTATCACCAGCATTTCTTATTTTCTTTGCTTCACTACCACTATCACCAGCATTGCTTCTTTCCATTTCTTCATTACCTCTAACCCCAGCATTGCTTCTATTCTTTGCTTCATTACCACTTGCACGAGCATTGCTTCTATTCTTTGCTTCATTACCACTATCACCTGCATTGCTTCTATTCTTTGCTTCATTACCACTATCACCTGCATTGCTTCTGTTCTTTGCTTCATTACCACTATCACCAGCATTGCTACTTTTCTTTGCTTCATTACCACTATCAGCAGCATTGCTTCTATTGGTTGCTTCATTACCGTTATCACCAGCATTGCTACTTTTCTTTGCTTCATTCCCACTATCACCAGCATTGCTTCTATTCTTTGATTCATTACCACTATCACCAGCATTGCTTCTATTCTTTGCTTCACTACCACTATCACCAGCATTGCTTCTATTCTTTGCTTCATTACCACTATCACCAGCATTGCCTCTATTCTTTGCTTCACTACCACTATCACCAGCATTGCTTCTGTTCTTTGTTTCATTACCACTATCACCAGCATTGCTTCTAGTCTTTGCTTCATTACCACTATCACCAGCATTGCTACTTTTCTTTGCTTCATTACCACTATCAGCAGCATTGCTTCTATTCTTTGCTTCATTACCACTATCACCAGCATTGCTACTTTTCTTTGCTTCATTAACACTATCACCAGCATTGCTTCTATTCTTTGCTTCACTACCACTATCACCAGCATTGCTTCTATTCTTTGTTTCATTACCACTATCACCAACATTGCTTCTTTCCTTTGCTACATTACCACTATCACCAGCATTACTACTTTTCTTTGCTTCATTACCACTATCCCCAGCATTGCTTCTATTCTTTGTTTAACTACCACAATCACGAGCATTGCTTCTTTTCTTTGCTTCACTACCACTATCACTAGCATTGCTTATATTCTTTGTTTCATTACCACTATCACCAGCATTTCTTATTTTCTTTGCTTCACTACCACTATCACCAGCATTGCTTCTTTCCACTTCTTCATTACCACTACATCCAGCATTGCTTCTATTTTTTGCTTCATTACCACTATCACCAGCATTGCTTCTAGTCTTTGATTCATTACCACTATCACCAGCATTGCTTATTTCCTTTGCTTCATTACCTCTCTCACCAGCATTGCTTCTATTCTTTGCTTCAATACCACTATCACCAGCATTGCTTCTGTTCTTTGCTTGATTACCACTATCACCTGTATTGCTACTTTTCTTTGCTTCATTACCACTATCAGCAGCATTGCTTCTATTCTTTGCTTCATTACCACTATCACCAGCATTGCTACTTTTCTTTGCTTCATTACCACTAACACCAGCATTGCTTCTATTCTTTGCTTCATTACCACTATCACCAGCATTGCTTCTATTCTTTGTTTAACTACCACAATCACCAGCATTGCTTCTTTTCTTTGCTTCACTACCACTATCACTAGCATTGCTTCTTTTCTTTGTTTCATTACCACTATCACCAGCATTTCTTATTTTCTTTGCTTCACTACCACTATCACCAGCATTGCTTCTTTCCATTTCTTCATTACCTCTAACCCCAGCATTGCTTCTATTCTTTGCTTCATTACCACTTGCACGAGCATTGCTTCTATTCTTTGCTTCATTACCACTATCACCTGCATTGCTTCTATTCTTTGCTTCATTACCACTATCACCTGCATTGCTTCTGTTCTTTGCTTCATTACCACTATCACCAGCATTGCTACTTTTCTTTGCTTCATTACCACTATCAGCAGCATTGCTTCTATTGGTTGCTTCATTACCGTTATCACCAGCATTGCTACTTTTCTTTGCTTCATTCCCACTATCACCAGCATTGCTTCTATTCTTTGATTCATTACCACTATCACCAGCATTGCTTCTATTCTTTGCTTCACTACCACTATCACCAGCATTGCTTCTATTCTTTGCTTCATTACCACTATCACCAGCATTGCCTCTATTCTTTGCTTCACTACCACTATCACCAGCATTGCTTCTGTTCTTTGTTTCATTACCACTATCACCAGCATTGCTTCTAGTCTTTGCTTCATTACCACTATCACCAGCATTGCTACTTTTCTTTGCTTCATTACCACTATCAGCAGCATTGCTTCTATTCTTTGCTTCATTACCACTATCACCAGCATTGCTACTTTTCTTTGCTTCATTAACACTATCACCAGCATTGCTTCTATTCTTTGCTTCACTACCACTATCACCAGCATTGCTTCTATTCTTTGTTTCATTACCACTATCACCAACATTGCTTCTTTCCTTTGCTACATTACCACTATCACCAGCATTACTACTTTTATTTGCTTCATTACCACTATCCCCAGCATTGCTTCTATTCTTTGTTTAACTACCACAATCACGAGCATTGCTTCTTTTCTTTGCTTCACTACCACTATCACTAGCATTGCTTATATTCTTTGTTTCATTACCACTATCACCAGCATTTCTTATTTTCTTTGCTTCACTACCACTATCACCAGCATTGCTTCTTTCCACTTCTTCATTACCACTACATCCAGCATTGCTTCTATTTTTTGCTTCATTACCACTATCACCAGCATTGCTTCTAGTCTTTGATTCATTACCACTATCACCAGCATTGCTTATTTCCTTTGCTTCATTACCTCTCTCACCAGCATTGCTTCTATTCTTTGCTTCAATACCACTATCACCAGCATTGCTTCTGTTCTTTGCTTGATTACCACTATCACCTGTATTGCTACTTTTCTTTGCTTCATTATCACTATCAGCAGCATTGCTTCTATTCTTTGCTTCATTACCACTATCACCAGCATTGCTACTTTTCTTTGCTTCATTACCACTAACACCAGCATTGCTTCTATTCTTTGCTTCATTACCACTATCACCAGCATTGCTTCTATTCTTTGCTTTACTACCACTATCACCAGCATTGCTTCTATTCTTTGTTTCAGTACCACTATCACCAGCATTGCTTCTAGTTTTTGCTTCATTACCACTATCACAAGCATTGCTTCTATTCTTTGCTTCATTACCACTATCACCAGCATTGCTGCTTTTCTTTGCTTCATTACCATTAATACCAGCATTGCTTCTATTCTTTGCTTCATTACCACTATCAGCAGAATTGCTTCTGTTCTTTGCTTCATTACCACTATCACCAGCATTGCTTCTATTCTTTGTTTCATTACCACTATCACCAACATTGCTTCTTTCCTTTGCTACATTACCACTATCACCAGCATTACTACTTTTCTTTGCTTCATTACCACTTTCCCCAGCATTACTTCTATTCTTTCTTTAACTACCACAATCACCAGCATTGCTTCTTTTCTTTGATTCACTACCACTATCACTAGCATTGCTTCTATTCTTTGTTTCATTACCACTATCACCAGCATTTCTTATTTTCTTTGCTTCACTACCACTATCACCAGCATTGCTTCTTTCCATTTCTTCATTACCACTACTTCCAGCATTGCTTCTATTTTTTGCATCATTACCACTATCACCAGCATTGCTTCTAGTCTTTGCTTCATTACCACTATCACCAGCATTGCTTATTTCCTTTGCTTCATTACCTCTATCCCCAGCATTGCTTCTATTATTTGCTTCATTACCACTTGCACGAGCATTGCTTCTATTCTTTGCTTCATTACCGCTATCACCAGCATTGCTACTTTTCTTTGCTTCATTACCACTATCACCAGCATTGCTTATATTCTTTGCTTCATTACCACTATCAACAGCATTGCTTCTGTTCTTTGCTTCACTACCACTATCACCAGCATTGCTTCTATTCTTTGCTTCATTTCCACTATCACCAGCATTGCTTCTATTCTTTGTTTCATTACCACTATCACCAGCATTTCTTATTTTCTTTGCTTCACTACCACTATCACCAGCATTGCTTCTTTCCACTTCTTCATTACCACTACATCCAGCATTGCTTCTATTTTTTGCTTCATTACCACTATCACCAGCATTGCTTCTAGTCTTTGATTCATTACCACTATCACCAGCATTGCTTATTTCCTTTGCTTCATTACCTCTCTCACCAGCATTGCTTCTATTCTTTGCTTCAATACCACTATCACCAGCATTGCTTCTGTTCTTTGCTTGATTACCACTATCACCTGTATTGCTACTTTTCTTTGCTTCATTACCACTATCAGCAGCATTGCTTCTATTCTTTGCTTCATTACCACTATCACCAGCATTGCTACTTTTCTTTGCTTCATTACCACTAACACCAGCATTGCTTCTATTCTTTGCTTCATTACCACTATCACCAGCATTGCTTCTATTCTTTGCTTTACTACCACTATCACCAGCATTGCTTCTATTCTTTGTTTCAGTACCACTGTCACCAGCATTGCTTCTAGTTTTTGCTTCATTACCACTATCACCAGCATTGCTTCTATTCTTTGCTTCATTACCACTATCACCAGCATTGCTGCTTTTCTTTGCTTCATTACCATTAATACCAGCATTGCTTCTATTCTTTGCTTCATTACCACTATCAGCAGAATTGCTTCTGTTCTTTGCTTCATTACCACTATCACCAGCATTGCTTCTATTCTTTGTTTCATTACCACTATCACCAACATTGCTTCTTTCCTTTGCTACATTACCACTATCACCAGCATTACTACTTTTCTTTGCTTCATTACCACTTTCCCCAGCATTGCTTCTATTCTTTCTTTAACTACCACAATCACCAGCATTGCTTCTTTTCTTTGCTTCACTACCACTATCACTAGCATTGCTTCTATTCTTTGTTTCATTACCACTATCACCAGCATTTCTTATTTTCTTTGCTTCACTACCACTATCACCAGCATTGCTTCTTTCCATTTCTTCATTACCACTACTTCCAGCATTGCTTCTATTTTTTGCATCATTACCACTATCACCAGCATTGCTTCTAGTCTTTGCTTCATTACCACTATCACCAGCATTGCTTATTTCCTTTGCTTCATTACCTCTATCCCCAGCATTGCTTCTATTATTTGCTTCATTACCACTTGCACGAGCAATGCTTCTATTCTTTGCTTCATTACCGCTATCACCAGCATTGCTACTTTTCTTTGCTTCATTACCACTATCACCAGCATTGCTTATATTCTTTGCTTCATTACCACTATCAACAGCATTGCTTCTGTTCTTTGCTTCACTACCACTATCACCAGCATTGCTTCTATTCTTTGCTTCATTTCCACTATCACCAGCATTGCTTCTATTCTTTGCTTCACTACCACTATCACCAGCATTGCTTCTATTCTTTGTTTCATTACCACTATCACCAGCATTGCTTCTAGTCTTTGCATCATTACCTCTATCACCAGCATTGCTACTTTTCTTTGCTTCATTACGAATATCAGCAGCATTGCTTCTATTCTTTGCTTCATTACCACTATCACCAGCATTGCTACTTTTCTTTCCTTCATTAACACTATCACCAGCATTGCTTCTATTATTTGCTTCACTACCACTATCACCAGCATTGCTTCTATTCTTTGCTTCACTACCACTATCACCTGCATTGCTTCTATTCTTTGCTTCACTACCACTATCACCAGCATTGCTTCTATTCTTTGTTTCATTACCACTATCACCAACACTGCTTCTTTCCTTTGCTACATTACCACTATCAACAGCATTACTAATTTTCTTTGCTTCATTACCACTATCCCCAGCATTGCTTCTATTCTTTGTTTAACTACCACAATCACGAGGATTGCTTCTTTTCTTTGCTTCACTACCACTATCACTAGCATTGCTTCTATTATTTGTTTCATTACCACTATCACCAGCATTTCTTATTTTCTTTGCTTCACTACCACTATCACCAGCATTGCTTCTTTCCATTTCTTCGTTACCACTACATCCAGCATTGCTTCTATTTTTTGCTTCATTACCACTATCACCAGCATTGCTTCTATTCTTTGATTCATTACCACTATCACCAGCATTGCTTATTTCCTTTGCTTCTTTACCTCTCTCACCAGCATTGCTTCTATTCTTTGCTTCATTACCACTTGCACCAGCATTGCTTCTATTCTTTGCTTCATTACCACTATCACCAGCATTGCTTATTTCCTTTGCTTGATTACCACTATCACCAGCATTGCTACTTTTCTTAGCTTCATTACCACTATCAGCAGCATTGCTTCTATTCTTTGCTTCATTACCACTATCACCCGCATTGCTTCTATTCTTTGCTTCACTACCACTATCACCAGCATTGCTTCTATTCTTTGCTTCATTACCACTCTCACCAGCATTGCTTCTATTCTTTGTTTCATTACCACTATCACCAGCATTGCTTCTAGTCTTTGCTTCATTACCACTATCACCAGCATTTTGCTTCTTTTCTTTGCTTCATTACCACTATCAGCAGCATTGCTTCTATTCTTTGCTTCATTACCACTATCACCTGCATTGCTTCTATTCTTTGCTTCACTACCACTATCACCAGCACTGCTTCTATTCTTTGCTTCATTACCACTATCACCAACATTGTTTCTTTCCTTTGCTACATTACCACTATCACCATCATTGCTTCTATTCTTTGCTTCATTACCACTATCACCAGCATTGCTTCTATTCTTTGCTTCACAACCACTATCACCAGCATTGCTCCAATTCTTTACTTCATTACCACTATCACCAGCATTGCTTCTATTCTTTGCTTCATTACCACTATCACCAGCATAGCTGCTATTCTTTGCTTCATTACCACTATCACCAGCATTGCTGCTTTTCTTTGCTTCATTACCACTAATACCAGCATTGCTTCTATTCTTTGCTTCATTACCGCTATCACCAGAATTGCTTCTGTTCTTTGCTTCATTACCACTATCACCAGCATTGCTTCTATTCTTTGTTTCATTACCACTATCACCAACATTGCTTCTTTCCTTTGCTACATTACCACTATCACCAGCATTACTACTTTTCTTTGCTTCATTACCACTATCCCCAGCATTGCTTCTATTCTTTGTTTAACTACCACAATTAGCAGCATTGCTTCTTTTCTTTGCTTCACTACCACTATCACTAGCATTGCTTCTATTCTTTGTTTCATTACCACTATCACCAGCATTTCTTATTTTCTTTGCTTCACTACCACTATCACCAGCATTGCTTCTTTCCATTTCTTCATTACCACTACTTCCAGCATTGCTTCTATTTTTTGCTTCATTACCACTATCACCAGCATTGCTTCTAGTCTTTGCTTCATTACCACTATCACCAGCATTGCTTATTTCCTTTACTTCATTACCTCTATCCCCAGCATTGCTTCTATTCTTTGCTTCATTACCACTTGCACCAGCATTGCTTCTATTCTTTGCTTCATTACCACTATCACCAGCATTGCTTCTGTTCTTTGCTTCATTACCACTATCACCAGCATTGCTACTTTTCTTTGCTTCATTACCACTATCAGCAGCATTGCTTCTATTGTTTGCTTCATTACCGCTATCACCAGCATTGCTACTTTTCTTTGCTTCATTCCCACTATCACCAGCATTGCTTCTATTCTTTGCTTCATTACCACTATCAACAGCATTGCTTCTATTCTTTGCTTCACTACCACTATCACCAGCATTGCTTCTATTCTTTGCTTCATTACCACTATCACCAGCATTGCTTCTATTCTTTGCTTCACTACCACTATCACCAGCATTGCTTCTATTCTTTGTTTCATTACCACTATCACCAGCATTGCTTCTAGTCTTTGCTTCATTACCACTATCACCAGCATTGCTACTTTTCTTTGCTTCATTACCACTATCAGAAGCATTGCTTCTATTCTTTGCTTCATTACCACTATCACCAGCATTGCTACTTTTCATTGCTTCACTACCACTATCACCTGCATTGCTTCTATTCTTTGCTTCACTACCACTATCACCAGCATTGCTTCTTTTCTTTGTTTCATTACCACTATCACCAACATTGCTTCTTTCCTTTGCTACATTACCACTATCACCAGCATTACTACTTTTCTTTGCTTCATTACCACTATCCCCAGCATTGCTTCTATTCTTTGTTTAACTACCACAATCACGAGCATTGCTTCTTTTCTTTGCTTCACTACCACTATCACTAGCATTGCTTCTATTCTTTGTTTCATTACCACTATCACCAGCATTTCTTATTTTCTTTGCTTCACTACCACTATCACCAGCATTGCTTCTTTCCACTTCTTCATTACCACTACATCCAGCATTGCTTCTATTTTTTGCTTCATTACCACTATCACCAGCATTGCTTCTAGTCCTTGATTCATTACCACTATCACCAGCATTGCTTATTTCCTTTGCTTCATTACCTCTCTCACCAGCATTGCTTCTATTCTTTGCTTCATTACCACTATCACCAGCATTGCTTCTGTTCTTTGCTTGATTACCACTATCACCTGTATTGCTACTTTTCTTTGCTTCATTACCACTATCAGCAGCATTGCTTCTATTCTTTGCTTCATTACCACTATCACCAGCATTGCTACTTTTCTTTGCTTCATTACCACTAACACCAGCATTGCTTCTATTCTTTGCTTCATTACCACTATCACCAGCATTGCTTCTATTCTTTGCTTTACTACCACTATCACCAGCATTGCTTCTATTCTTTGTTTCAGTACCACTATCACCAGCATTGCTTCTAGTCTTTGCTTCATTACCACTATCACCAGCATTGCTTCTATTCTTTGTTTCATTACCACTATCACCAGAATTGCGTCTGTTCTTTGCTTCATTACCACTATCACCAGCATTGCTTCTATTCTTTGTTTCATTACCACTATCACCAACATTGCTTCTTTCCTTTGCTACATTACCACTATCACCAGCATTACTACTTTTCTTTGCTTCATTACCACTTTCCCCAGCATTGCTTCTATTCATTCTTTAAATACCACAATCACCAGCATTGCTTCTTTTCTTTGCTTCACTACCACTATCACTAGCATTGCTTCTATTCTTTGTTTCATTACCACTATCACCAGCATTTCTTATTTTCTTTGCTTCACTACCACTATCACCAGCATTGCTTCTTTCCATTTCTTCATTACCACTACTTCCAGCATTGCTTCTATTTTTTGCATCATTACCACTATCACCAGCATTGCTTCTAGTCTTTGCTTCATTACCACTATCACCAGCATTGCTTCTATTCTTTGCTTCACAACCACTATCACCAGCATTGCTCCAATTCTTTACTTCATTACCACTATCACCAGCATTGCTTCTATTCTTTGCTTCATTACCACTATCACCAGCATAGCTGCTATTCTTTGCTTCATTACCACTATCACCAGCATTGCTGCTTTTCTTTGCTTCATTACCACTAATACCAGCATTGCTTCTAATCTTTGCTTCATTACCGCTATCACCAGAATTGCTTCTGTTCTTTGCTTCATTACCACTATCACCATCATTGCTTCTATTCTTTGTTTCATTACCACTATCACCAACATTGCTTCTTTCCTTTGCTACATTACCACTATCACCAGCATTACTATTTTCCTTTGCTTCATTACCACTATCCCCAGCATTGCTTCTATTCTTTGTTTAACTACCACAATCAGCAGCATTGCTTCTTTTCTTTGCTTCACTACCACTATCACTAGCATTGCTTCTATTCTTTGTTTCATTACCACTATCACCAGCATTTCTTATTTTCTTTGCTTCACTACCACTATCACCAGCATTGCTTCTTTCCATTTCTTCATTACCACTACTTCCAGCATTGCTTCTATTTTTTGCTTCATTACCACTATCACCAGCATTGCTTCTAGTCTTTGCTTCATTACCACTATCACCAGCATTGCTTATTTCCTTTACTTCATTACCTCTATCCCCAGCATTGCTTCTATTCTTTGCTTCATTACCACTTGCACCAGCATTGCTTCTATTCTTTGCTTCATTACCACTATCACCAGCATTGCTTCTGTTCTTTGCTTCATTACCACTATCACCAGCATTGCTACTTTTCTTTGCTTCATTACCACTATCAGCAGCATTGCTTCTATTGTTTGCTTCATTACCGCTATCACCAGCATTGCTACTTTTCTTTGCTTCATTCCCACTATCACCAGCATTGCTTCTATTCTTTGCTTCATTACCACTATCAACAGCATTGCTTCTATTCTTTGCTTCACTACCACTATCACCAGCATTGCTTCTATTCTTTGCTTCATTACCACTATCACCAGCATTGCTTCTATTCTTTGCTTCACTACCACTATCACCAGCATTGCTTCTATTCTTTGTTTCATTACCACTATCACCAGCATTGCTTCTAGTCTTTGCTTCATTACCACTATCACCAGCATTGCTACTTTTCTTTGCTTCATTACCACTATCAGAAGCATTGCTTCTATTCTTTGCTTCACTACCACTATCACCAGCATTGCTACTTTTCATTGCTTCACTACCACTATCACCTGCATTGCTTCTATTCTTTGCTTCACTACCACTATCACCAGCATTGCTTCTTTTCTTTGTTTCATTACCACTATCACCAACATTGCTTCTTTCCTTTGCTACATTACCACTATCACCAGCATTACTACTTTTCTTTGCTTCATTACCACTATCCCCAGCATTGCTTCTATTCTTTGTTTAACTACCACAATCACGAGCATTGCTTCTTTTCTTTGCTTCACTACCACTATCACTAGCATTGCTTCTATTCTTTGTTTCATTACCACTATCACCAGCATTTCTTATTTTCTTTGCTTCACTACCACTATCACCAGCATTGCTTCTTTCCACTTCTTCATTACCACTACATCCAGCATTGCTTCTATTTTTTGCTTCATTACCACTATCACCAGCATTGCTTCTAGTTCTTGATTCATTACCACTATCACCAGCATTGCTTATTTCCTTTGCTTCATTACCTCTCTCACCAGCATTGCTTCTATTCTTTGCTTCATTACCACTATCACCAGCATTGCTTCTGTTCTTTGCTTGATTACCACTATCACCAGCATTGCTTCTATTCTTTGCTTTACTACCACTATCACCAGCATTGCTTCTATTCTTTGTTTCAGTACCACTATCACCAGCATTGCTTCTAGTCTTTGCTTCATTACCACTATCACCAGCATTGCTTCTATTCTTTGTTTCATTACCACTATCACCAGAATTGCGTCTGTTCTTTGCTTCATTACCACTATCACCAGCATTGCTTCTATTCTTTGTTTCATTACCACTATCACCAACATTGCTTCTTTCCTTTGCTACATTACCACTATCACCAGCATTACTACTTTTCTTTGCTTCATTACCACTTTCCCCAGCATTGCTTCTATTCATTCTTTAAATACCACAATCACCAGCATTGCTTCTTTTCTTTGCTTCACTACCACTATCACTAGCATTGCTTCTATTCTTTGTTTCATTACCACTATCACCAGCATTTCTTAGTTTCTTTGCTTCACTACCACTATCACCAGCATTGCTTCTTTCCATTTCTTCATTACCACTACTTCCAGCATTGCTTCTATTTTTTGCATCATTACCACTATCACCAGCATTGCTTCTAGTCTTTGCTTCATTACCACTATCACCAGCATTGCTTCTATTCTTTGCTTCACAACCACTATCACCAGCATTGCTCCAATTCTTTACTTCATTACCACTATCACCAGCATTGCTTCTATTCTTTGCTTCATTACCACTATCACCAGCATAGCTGCTATTCTTTGCTTCATTACCACTATCACCAGCATTGCTGCTTTTCTTTGCTTCATTACCACTAATACCAGCATTGCTTCTATTCTTTGCTTCATTACCGCTATCACCAGAATTGCTTCTGTTCTTTGCTTCATTACCACTATCACCAGCATTGCTTCTATTCTTTGTTTCATTACCACTATCACCAACATTGCTTCTTTCCTTTGCTACATTACCACTATCACCAGCATTACTACTTTTCTTTGCTTCATTACCACTATCCCCAGCATTGCTTCTATTCTTTGTTTAACTACCACAATCAGCAGCATTGCTTCTTTTCTTTGCTTCACTACCACTATCACTAGCATTGCTTCTATTCTTTGTTTCATTACCACTATCACCAGCATTTCTTATTTTCTTTGCTTCACTACCACTATCACCAGCATTGCTTCTTTCCATTTCTTCATTACCACTACTTCCAGCATTGCTTCTATTTTTTGCTTCATTACCACTATCACCAGCATTGCTTCTAGTCTTTGCTTCATTACCACTATCACCAGCATTGCTTATTTCCTTTACTTCATTACCTCTATCCCCAGCATTGCTTCTATTCTTTGCTTCATTACCACTTGCACCAGCATTGCTTCTATTCTTTGCTTCATTACCACTATCACCAGCATTGCTTCTGTTCTTTGCTTCATTACCACTATCACCAGCATTGCTACTTTTCTTTGCTTCATTACCACTATCAGCAGCATTGCTTCTATTGTTTGCTTCATTACCGCTATCACCAGCATTGCTACTTTTCTTTGCTTCATTCCCACTATCACCAGCATTGCTTCTATTCTTTGCTTCATTACCACTATCAACAGCATTGCTTCTATTCTTTGCTTCACTACCACTATCACCAGCATTGCTTCTATTCTTTGCTTCATTACCACTATCACCAGCATTGCTTCTATTCTTTGCTTCACTACCACTATCACCAGCATTGCTTCTATTCTTTGTTTCATTACCACTATCACCAGCATTGCTTCTAGTCTTTGCTTCATTACCACTATCACCAGCATTGCTACTTTTCTTTGCTTCATTACCACTATCAGAAGCATTGCTTCTATTCTTTGCTTCATTACCACTATCACCAGCATTGCTACTTTTCATTGCTTCACTACCACTATCTCCTGCATTGCTTCTATTCTTTGCTTCACTACCACTATCACCAGCATTGCTTCTTTTCTTTGTTTCATTACCACTATCACCAACATTGCTTCTTTCCTTTGCTACATTACCACTATCACCAGCATTACTACTTTTCTTTGCTTCATTACCACTATCCCCAGCATTGCTTCTATTCTTTGTTTAACTACCACAATCACGAGCATTGCTTCTTTTCTTTGCTTCACTACCACTATCACTAGCATTGCTTCTATTCTTTGTTTCATTACCACTATCACCAGCATTTCTTATTTTCTTTGCTTCACTACCACTATCACCAGCATTGCTTCTTTCCACTTCTTCATTACCACTACATCCAGCATTGCTTCTATTTTTTGCTTCATTACCACTATCAACAGCATTGCTTCTAGTCTTTGATTCATTACCACTATCACCAGCATTGCTTATTTCCTTTGCTTCATTACCTCTCTCACCAGCATTGCTTCTATTCTTTGCTTCATTACCACTATCACCAGCATTGCTTCTGTTCTTTGCTTGATTACCACTATCACCTGTATTGCTACTTTTCTTTGCTTCATTACCACTATCAGCAGCATTGCTTCTATTCTTTGCTTCATTACCACTATCACCAGCATTGCTACTTTTCTTTGCTTCATTACCACTAACACCAGCATTGCTTCTATTCTTTGCTTCATTACCACTATCACCAGCATTGCTTATTTCCTTTGCTTCATTACCTCTATCCCCAGCATTGCTTCTATTATTTGCTTCATTACCACTTGCACGAGCATTGCTTCTATTCTTTGCTTCATTACCGCTATCACCAGCATTGCTACTTTTCTTTGCTTCATTACCACTATCACCAGCATTGCTTATATTCTTTTCTTCATTACCACTATCAACAGCATTGCTTCTGTTCTTTGCTTCACTACCACTATCACCAGCATTGCTTCTATTCTTTGCTTCATTTCCACTATCACCAGCATTGCTTCTATTCTTTGCTTCACTACCACTATCACCAGCATTGCTTCTGTTCTTTGCTTGATTACCACTATCACCAGCATTGGTACTTTTCTTTGCTTCATTACCACTATCAGCAGCATTGATTCTATTCTTTGCTTCATTACCACTATCACCAGCATTGCTACTTTTCTTTGCTTCATTACCACTAACACCAGCATTGCTTCTATTCTTTGCTTCATTACCACTATCACCAGCATTGCTTCTATTCTTTGCTTCACTACCACTATCACCAGCATTGCTTCTATTCTTTGCTTCATTACCACCATCACCAGCATTGCTTCTATTCTTTGCTTTACTACTACTATCACCAGCATTGCTTCTATTCTTTGTTTCAGTACCACTATCACCAGCATCGCTTCTAGTCTTTGCTTCATTACCACTATCACCAGCATTTTGCTACTTTTCTTTGCTTCATTACCACTATCAGCTGCATTGCTTCTATTCTTTGCTTCATTACCACTATCACCAGCATTGCTTCTATTCTTTGTTTCATTACCACTATCACCAACATTGCTTCTTTCCTTTGCTACATTACCACTATCACCAGCATTACTACTTTTCTTTGCTTCATTACCACTATCCCCAGCATTGCTTCTATTCTTTGTTTAACTACCACAATCACCAGCATTGCTTCTTTTCTTTGATTCACTACCACTATCACTAGCATTGCTTCTTTTCTTTGTTTCATTACCACTATCACCAGCATTTCTTATTTTCTTTGCTTCACTACCACTATCACCAGCATTGCTTCTTTCCATTTCTTCATTACCTCTAACCCCAGCATTGCTTCTATTCTTTGCTTCATTACCACTTGCATGAGCATTGCTTCTATTCTTTGCTTCATTACCACTATCACCTGCATTGCTTCTGTTCTTTGCTTCATTACCACTATCACCAGCATTGCTACTTTTCTTTGCTTCATTACCACTATCAGCAGCATTGCTTCTATTGTTTGCTTCATTACCGCTATCACCAGCATTGCTACTTTTCTTTGCTTCATTCCCACTATCACCAGCATTGCTTCTATTCTTTGATTCATTACCACTATCACCAGCATTGCTTCTATTCTTTGCTTCACTACCACTATCACCAGCATTGCTTCTATTCTTTGTTTCATTACCACTATCACCAGCATTGCTTCTAGTCTTTGCTTCATTACCACTATCACCAGCATTACTACTTTTCTTTGCTTCATTACCACTATCCCCAGCATTGCTTCTATTCTTTGTTTAACTACCACAATCACGAGCATTGCTTCTTTTCTTTGCTTCACTACCACTATCACTAGCATTGCTTCTTTTCTTTGTTTCATTACCACTATCACTAGCATTTCTTATTTTCTTTGCTTCACTACCACTATCACCAGCATTGCTTCTTTCCACTTCTTCATTACCACTACATCCAGCATTGCTTCTATTTTTTGCTTCATTACCACTATCACCAGCATTGCTTCTAGTCTTTGATTCATTACCAGTATCACCAGCATTGCTTATTTCCTTTGCTTCATTACCTCTCTCACCAGCATTGCTTCTATTCTTTGCATCATTACCACTATCACCAGCATTGCTGCTTTTCTTTGCTTCATTACCATTAATACCAGCATTGCTTCTATTCTTTGCTTCATTACCACTATCAGCAGAATTGCTTCTGTTCTTTGCTTCATTACCACTATCACCAGCATTGCTTCTATTCTTTGTTTCATTACCAGTATCACCAACATTGCTTCTTTCCTTTGCTACATTACCACTATCACCAGCATTACTACTTTTCTTTGCTTCATTACCACTTTCCCCAGCATTGCTTCTATTCTTTCTTTAACTACCACAATCACCAGCATTGCTTCTTTTCTTTGCTTCACTACCACTATCACTAGCATTGCTTCTATTCTTTGTTTCATTACCACTATCACCAGCATTTCTTATTTTCTTTGCTTCACTACCACTATCACCAGCATTGCTTCTATCCATTTCTTCATTACCACTACTTCCAGCATTGCTTCTATTTTTTGCATCATTACCACTATCACCAGCATTGCTTCTAGTCTTTGCTTCATTACCACTATCACCAGCATTGCTTATTTCCTTTGCTTCATTACCTCTATCCCCAGCATTGCTTCTATTATTTGCTTCATTACCACTTGCACGAGCATTGCTTCTATTCTTTGCTTCATTACCGCTATCACCAGCATTGCTACTTTTCTTTGCATCATTACCACTATCACCAGCATTGCTTATATTCTTTGCTTCATTACCACTATCAACAGCATTGCTTCTGTTCTTTGCTTCACTACCACTATCACCAGCATTGCTTCTATTCTTTGCTTCATTTCCACTATCACCAGCATTGCTTCTATTCTTTGCTTCACTACCACTTACACCAGCATTGCTTCTATTCTTTGTTTCATTACCACTATCACCAGCATTGCTTCTTGTCTTTGCATCATTACCTCTATCACCAGCATTGCTACTTTTCTTTGCTTCATTACCACTATCAGCAGCATTGCTTCTATTCTTTGCTTCATTACCACTATCACCAGCATTGCTACTTTTCTTTGCTTCATTAACACTATCACCAGCATTGCTTCTATTATTTGCTTCACTACCACTATCACCAGCATTGCTTCTATTCTTTGCTTCACTACCACTATCACCTGCATTGCTTCTATTCTTTGCTTCACTACCACTATCACCAGCATTGCTTCTATTCTTTGTTTCATTACCACTATCACCAACACTGCTTCTTTCCTTTGCTACATTACCACTATCAACAGCATTACTACTTTTCTTTGCTTCATTACCACTATCCCCAGCATTGCTTCTATTGTTTGTTTAACTACCACAATCACGAGGATTGCTTCTTTTCTTTGCTTCACTACCACTATCACTAGCATTGCTTCTATTATTTGTTTCATTACCACTATCACCAGCATTTCTTATTTTCTTTGCTTCACTACCACTATCACCAGCATTGCTTCTTTCCATTTCTTCGTTACCACTACATCCAGCATTGCTTCTATTTTTTGCTTCATTACCACTATCACCAGCATTGCTTCTAGTCTTTGATTCATTACCACTATCACCAGCATTGCTTATTTCCTTTGCTTCATTACCTCTCTCACCAGCATTGCTTCTATTATTTGCTTCATTACCACTTGCACCAGCATTGCTTCTATTCTTTGCTTCATTACCACTATCACCAGCATTGCTTCTGTTCTTTGCTTGATTACCACTATCACCAGCATTGCTACTTTTCTTAGCTTCATTACCACTATCAGCAGCATTGCTTCTATTTTTTGCTTCATTACCACTATCACCAGCATTGCTACTTTTCTTTGCTTCATTACCACTAACACCAGCATTGCTTCTATTCTTTGCTTCATTACCACTATCACCCGCATTGATTCAATTCTTTGCTTCACTACCACTATCACCAGCATTGCTTCTATTCTTTGCTTCATTACCACTCTCACCAGCATTGCTTCTATTCTTTGTTTCATTACCACTATCACCAGCATTGATTCTAGTATTTGCTTCATTACCACTATCACCAGCATTTTGCTACTTTTCTTTGCTTCATTACCACTATCAGCAGCATTGCTTCTATTCTTTGCTTCATTACCACTATCACCTGCATTGCTTCTATTCTTTGCTTCACTACCACTATCACCAGCACTGCTTCTATTCTTTGTTTATTACCACTATCACCAACATTGCTTCTTTCCTTTGCTACATTACCACTATCACCATCATTGCTTCTATTCTTTGCTTCATTACCACTATCACCAGCATTGCTTCTATTCTTTGCTTCACTACCACTATCACCAGCATTGCTCCAATTCTTTACTTCATTACCACTATCACCAGCATTTCTTCTATTCTTTGCTTCATTACCACTATCACCAGCATAGCTGCTATTCTTTGCTTCATTACCACTATCACCAGCATTGCTGCTTTTCTTTGCTTCATTACCACTAATATCAGCATTGCTTCTATTCTTTGCTTCATTAACGCTATCACCAGAATTGCTTCTGTTCTTTGCTTCATTACCACTATCACCAGCATTACTACTTTTCTTTGCTTCATTACCACTTTCCCCAGCATTGCTTCTATTCTTTCTTTAACTACCACAATCACCAGCATTGCTTCTTTTCTTTGCTTCACTACCACTATCACTAGCATTGCTTCTATTCTTTGTTTCATTACCACTATCACCAGCATTTCTTATTTTCTTTGCTTCACTACCACTATCAACAGCATTGCTTCTTTCCATTTCTTCATTACCACTACTTCCAGCATTGCTTCTATTTTTTGCATCATTACCACTATCACCAGCATTGCTTCTAGTCTTTGCTTCATTACCACTATCACCAGCATTGCTTATTTCCTTTGCTTCATTACCTCTATCCCCAGCATTGCTTCTATTATTTGCTTCATTACCACTTGCACGAGCATTGCTTCTATTCTTTGCTTCATTACCGCTATCACCAGCATTGCTACTTTTCTTTGCTTCATTACCACTATCACCAGCATTGCTTATATTCTTTGCTTCATTACCACTATCAACAGCATTGCTTCTGTTCTTTGCTTCACTACCACTATCACCAGCATTGCTTCTATTCTTTGCTTCATTTCCACTATCACCAGCATTGCTTCTATTCTTTGCTTCACTACCACTTACACCAGCATTGCTTCTATTCTTTGTTTCATTACCACTATCACCAGCATTGCTTCTAGTCTTTCCATCATTACCTCTATCACCAGCATTGCTACTTTTCTTTGCTTCATTACCACTATCAGCAGCATTGCTTCTATTCTTTGCTTCATTACCACTATCACCAGCATTGCTACTTTTCTTTGCTTCATTAACACTATCACCAGCATTGCTTCTATTATTTGCTTCACTACCACTATCACCAGCATTGCTTCTATTCTTTGCTTCACTACCACTATCACCTGCATTGCTTCTATTCTTTGCTTCACTACCACTATCACCAGCATTGCTTCTATTCTTTGTTTCATTACCACTTTCACCAACACTGCTTCTTTCCTTTGCTACATTACCACTATCAACAGCATTACTACTTTTCTTTGCTTCATTACCACTATCCCCAGCATTGCTTCTATTCTTTGTTTAACTACCACAATCACGAGGATTGCTTCTTTTCTTTGCCTCACTACCACTATCACTAGCATTGCTTCTATTATTTGTTTCATTACCACTATCACCAGCATTTCTTATTTTCTTTGCTTCACTACCACTATCACCAGCATTGCTTCTTTCCATTTCTTCGTTACCACTACATCCAGCATTGCTTCTATTTTTTGCTTCATTACCACTATCACCAGCATTGCTTCTAGTCTTTGATTCATTACCACTATCACCAGCATTGCTTATTTCCTTTGCTTCATTACCTCTCTCACCAGCATTGCTTCTATTCTTTGCTTCATTACCACTTGCACCAGCATTGCTTCTATTCTTTGCTTCATTACCACTATCACCAGCATTGCTTCTGTTCTTTGCTTGATTACCACTATCACCAGCATTGCTACTTTTCTTAGATTCATTACCACTATCAGCAGCATTGCTTCTATTTTTTGCTTCATTACCACTATCACCAGCATTGCTACTTTTCTTTGCTTCATTACCACTAAAACCAGCATTGCTTCTATTCTTTGCTTCATTACCACTATCACCCGCATTGCTTCTATTCTTTGCTTCACTACCACTATCACCAGCATTGCTTCTATTCTTTGCTTCATTACCACTCTCACCAGCATTGCTTCTATTCTTTGTTTCATTACCACTATCACCAGCATTGCTTCTAGTATTTGCTTCATTACCACTATCACCAGCATTTTGCTACTTTTCTTTGCTTCATTACCACTATCAGCAGCATTGCTTCTATTCTTTGCTTCATTACCACTATCACCTGCATTGCTTCTATTCTTTGCTTCACTACCACTATCACCAGCACTGCTTCTATTCTTTGTTTATTACCACTATCACCAACATTGCTTCTTTCCTTTGCTACATTACCACTATCACCATCATTGCTTCTATTCTTTGCTTCATTACCACTATCACCAGCATTGCTTCTATTCTTTGCTTCACTAACACTATCACCAGCATTGCTCCAATTATTTACTTCATTACCACTATCACCAGCATTTCATCTATTCTTTGCTTCATTACCACTATCACCAGCATAGCTGCTATTCTTTGCTTCATTACCACTATCACCAGCATTGCTGCTTTTCTTTGCTTCATTACCACTAATACCAGCATTGCTTCTATTCTTTGCTTCATTACCGCTATCACCAGAATTTGCTTCTGTTCTTTGCTTCATTACCACTATCACCAGCATTGCTTCTATTCTTTGTTTCATTACCACTATCACCAACATTGCTTCTTTCCTTTGCTACATTACCACTTTCACCAGCATTACTACTTTTCTTTGCTTCATTACCACTATCCCCAGCATTGCTTCTATTCTTTGTTTAACTACCACAATCAGCAGCATTGCTTCTTTTCTTTACTTCACTACCACTATCACTAGCATTGCTTCTATTCTTTGTTTCATTACCACTATCACCAGCATTTCTTATTTTCTTTGCTTCACTACCACTATCACCAGCATTGCTTCTTTCCATTTCTTCATTACCACTACTTCCAGCATTGCTTCTATTTTTTGCATCATTACCACTATCACCAGCATTGCTTCTAGTCTTTGCTTCATTACCACTATCACCAGCATTGCTTCTATTCTTTGCTTCACAACCACTATCACCAGCATTGCTCCAATTCTTTACTTCATTACCACTATCACCAGCATTGCTTCTATTCTTTGCTTCATTACCACTATCACCAGCATAGCTGCTATTCTTTGCTTCATTACCACTATCACCAGCATTGCTGCTTTTCTTTGCTTCATTACCACTAATACCAGCATTGCTTCTATTCTTTGCTTCATTACCGCTATCACCAGAATTGCTTCTGTTCTTTGCTTCATTACCACTATCACCAGCATTGCTTCTATTCTTTGTTTCATTACCACTATCACCAACATTGCTTCTTTCCTTTGCTACATTACCACTATCACCAGCATTACTACTTTTCTTTGCTTCATTACCACTATCCCCAGCATTGCTTCTATTCTTTGTTTAACTACCACAATCAGCAGCATTGCTTCTTTTCTTTGCTTCACTACCACTATCACTAGCATTGCTTCTATTCTTTGTTTCATTACCACTATCACCAGCATTTCTTATTTTCTTTGCTTCACTACCACTATCACCAGCATTGCTTCTTTCCATTTCTTCATTACCACTACTTCCAGCATTGCTTCTATTTTTTGCTTCATTACCACTATCACCAGCATTGCTTCTAGTCTTTGCTTCATTACCACTATCACCAGCATTGCTTATTTCCTTTACTTCATTACCTCTATCCCCAGCATTGCTTCTATTCTTTGCTTCATTACCACTTGCACCAGCATTGCTTCTATTCTTTGCTTCATTACCACTATCACCAGCATTGCTTCTGTTCTTTGCTTCATTACCACTATCACCAGCATTGCTACTTTTCTTTGCTTCATTACCACTATCAGCAGCATTGCTTCTATTGTTTGCTTCATTACCGCTATCACCAGCATTGCTACTTTTCTTTGCTTCATTCCCACTATCACCAGCATTGCTTCTATTCTTTGCTTCATTACCACTATCAACAGCATTGCTTCTATTCTTTGCTTCACTACCACTATCACCAGCATTGCTTCTATTCTTTGCTTCATTACCACTATCACCAGCATTGCTTCTATTCTTTGCTTCACTACCACTATCACCAGCATTGCTTCTATTCTTTGTTTCATTACCACTATCACCAGCATTGCTTCTAGTCTTTGCTTCATTACCACTATCACCAGCATTGCTACTTTTCTTTGCTTCATTACCACTATCAGAAGCATTGCTTCTATTCTTTGCTTCATTACCACTATCACCAGCATTGCTACTTTTCATTGCTTCACTACCACTATCTCCTGCATTGCTTCTATTCTTTGCTTCACTACCACTATCACCAGCATTGCTTCTTTTCTTTGTTTCATTACCACTATCACCAACATTGCTTCTTTCCTTTGCTACATTACCACTATCACCAGCATTACTACTTTTCTTTGCTTCATTACCACTATCCCCAGCATTGCTTCTATTCTTTGTTTAACTACCACAATCACGAGCATTGCTTCTTTTCTTTGCTTCACTACCACTATCACTAGCATTGCTTCTATTCTTTGTTTCATTACCACTATCACCAGCATTTCTTATTTTCTTTGCTTCACTACCACTATCACCAGCATTGCTTCTTTCCACTTCTTCATTACCACTACATCCAGCATTGCTTCTATTTTTTGCTTCATTACCACTATCACCAGCATTGCTTCTAGTCTTTGATTCATTACCACTATCACCAGCATTGCTTATTTCCTTTGCTTCATTACCTCTCTCACCAGCATTGCTTCTATTCTTTGCTTCATTACCACTATCACCAGCATTGCTTCTGTTCTTTGCTTGATTACCACTATCACCTGTATTGCTACTTTTCTTTGCTTCATTACCACTATCAGCAGCATTGCTTCTATTCTTTGCTTCATTACCACTATCACCAGCATTGCTACTTTTCTTTGCTTCATTACCACTAACACCAGCATTGCTTCTATTCTTTGCTTCATTACCACTATCACCAGCATTGCTTATTTCCTTTGCTTCATTACCTCTATCCCCAGCATTGCTTCTATTATTTGCTTCATTACCACTTGCACGAGCATTGCTTCTATTCTTTGCTTCATTACCGCTATCACCAGCATTGCTACTTTTCTTTGCTTCATTACCACTATCACCAGCATTGCTTATATTCTTTTCTTCATTACCACTATCAACAGCATTGCTTCTGTTCTTTGCTTCACTACCACTATCACCAGCATTGCTTCTATTCTTTGCTTCATTTCCACTATCACCAGCATTGCTTCTATTCTTTGCTTCACTACCACTATCACCAGCATTGCTTCTGTTCTTTGCTTGATTACCACTATCACCAGCATTGGTACTTTTCTTTGCTTCATTACCACTATCAGCAGCATTGATTCTATTCTTTGCTTCATTACCACTATCACCAGCATTGCTACTTTTCTTTGCTTCATTACCACTAACACCAGCATTGCTTCTATTCTTTGCTTCATTACCACTATCACCAGCATTGCTTCTATTCTTTGCTTCACTACCACTATCACCAGCATTGCTTCTATTCTTTGCTTCATTACCACCATCACCAGCATTGCTTCTATTCTTTGCTTTACTACTACTATCACCAGCATTGCTTCTATTCTTTGTTTCAGTACCACTATCACCAGCATCGCTTCTAGTCTTTGCTTCATTACCACTATCACCAGCATTTTGCTACTTTTCTTTGCTTCATTACCACTATCAGCAGCATTGCTTCTATTCTTTGCTTCATTACCACTATCACCAGCATTGCTTCTATTCTTTGTTTCATTACCACTATCACCAACATTGCTTCTTTCCTTTGCTACATTACCACTATCACCAGCATTACTACTTTTCTTTGCTTCATTACCACTATCCCAAGCATTGCTTCTATTCTTTGTTTAACTACCACAATCACCAGCATTGCTTCTTTTCTTTGATTCACTACCACTATCACTAGCATTGCTTCTTTTCTTTGTTTCATTACCACTATCACCAGCATTTCTTATTTTCTTTGCTTCACTACCACTATCACCAGCATTGCTTCTTTCCATTTCTTCATTACCTCTAACCCCAGCATTGCTTCTATTCTTTGCTTCATTACCACTTGCATGAGCATTGCTTCTATTCTTTGCTTCATTACCACTATCACCTGCATTGCTTCTGTTCTTTGCTTCATTACCACTATCACCAGCATTGCTACTTTTCTTTGCTTCATTACCACTATCAGCAGCATTGCTTCTATTGTTTGCTTCATTACCGCTATCACCAGCATTGCTACTTTTCTTTGCTTCATTCCCACTATCACCAGCATTGCTTCTATTCTTTGATTCATTACCACTATCACCAGCATTGCTTCTATTCTTTGCTTCACTACCACTATCACCAGCATTGCTTCTATTCTTTGTTTCATTACCACTATCACCAGCATTGCTTCTAGTCTTTGCTTCATTACCACTATCACCAGCATTACTACTTTTCTTTGCTTCATTACCACTATCCCCAGCATTGCTTCTATTCTTTGTTTAACTACCACAATCACGAGCATTGCTTCTTTTCTTTGCTTCACTACCACTATCACTAGCATTGCTTCTTTTCTTTGTTTCATTACCACTATCACTAGCATTTCTTATTTTCTTTGCTTCACTACCACTATCACCAGCATTGCTTCTTTCCACTTCTTCATTACCACTACATCCAGCATTGCTTCTATTTTTTGCTTCATTACCACTATCACCAGCATTGCTTCTAGTCTTTGATTCATTACCAGTATCACCAGCATTGCTTATTTCCTTTGCTTCATTACCTCTCTCACCAGCATTGCTTCTATTCTTTGCTTCATTACCACTATCACCAGCATTGCTGCTTTTCTTTGCTTCATTACCATTAATACCAGCATTGCTTCTATTCTTTGCTTCATTACCACTATCAGCAGAATTGCTTCTGTTCTTTGCTTCATTACCACTATCACCAGCATTGCTTCTATTCTTTGTTTCATTACCAGTATCACCAACATTGCTTCTTTCCTTTGCTACATTACCACTATCACCAGCATTACTACTTTTCTTTGCTTCATTACCACTTTCCCCAGCATTGCTTCTATTCTTTCTTTAACTACCACAATCACCAGCATTGCTTCTTTTCTTTGCTTCACTACCACTATCACTAGCATTGCTTCTATTCTTTGTTTCATTACCACTATCACCAGCATTTCTTATTTTCTTTGCTTCACTACCACTATCACCAGCATTGCTTCTATCCATTTCTTCATTACCACTACTTCCAGCATTGCTTCTATTTTTTGCATCATTACCACTATCACCAGCATTGCTTCTAGTCTTTGCTTCATTACCACTATCACCAGCATTGCTTATTTCCTTTGCTTCATTACCTCTATCCCCAGCATTGCTTCTATTATTTGCTTCATTACCACTTGCACGAGCATTGCTTCTATTCTTTGCTTCATTACCGCTATCACCAGCATTGCTACTTTTCTTTGCATCATTACCACTATCACCAGCATTGCTTATATTCTTTGCTTCATTACCACTATCAACAGCATTGCTTCTGTTCTTTGCTTCACTACCACTATCACCAGCATTGCTTCTATTCTTTGCTTCATTTCCACTATCACCAGCATTGCTTCTATTCTTTGCTTCACTACCACTTACACCAGCATTGCTTCTATTCTTTGTTTCATTACCACTATCACCAGCATTGCTTCTTGTCTTTGCATCATTACCTCTATCACCAGCATTGCTACTTTTCTTTGCTTCATTACCACTATCAGCAGCATTGCTTCTATTCTTTGCTTCATTACCACTATCACCAGCATTGCTACTTTTCTTTGCTTCATTAACACTATCACCAGCATTGCTTCTATTATTTGCTTCACTACCACTATCACCAGCATTGCTTCTATTCTTTGCTTCACTACCACTATCACCTGCATTGCTTCTATTCTTTGCTTCACTACCACTATCACCAGCATTGCTTCTATTCTTTGTTTCATTACCACTATCACCAACACTGCTTCTTTCCTTTGCTACATTACCACTATCAACAGCATTACTACTTTTCTTTGCTTCATTACCACTATCCCCAGCATTGCTTCTATTGTTTGTTTAACTACCACAATCACGAGGATTGCTACTTTTCTTTGCTTCACTACCACTATCACTAGCATTGCTTCTATTATTTGTTTCATTACCACTATCACCAGCATTTCTTATTTTCTTTGCTTCACTACCACTATCACCAGCATTGCTTCTTTCCATTTCTTCGTTACCACTACATCCAGCATTGCTTCTATTTTTTGCTTCATTACCACTATCACCAGCATTGCTTCTAGTCTTTGATTCATTACCACTATCACCAGCATTGCTTATTTCCTTTGCTTCATTACCTCTCTCACCAGCATTGCTTCTATTATTTGCTTCATTACCACTTGCACCAGCATTGCTTCTATTCTTTGCTTCATTACCACTATCACCAGCATTGCTTCTGTTCTTTGCTTGATTACCACTATCACCAGCATTGCTACTTTTCTTAGCTTCATTACCACTATCAGCAGCATTGCTTCTATTTTTTGCTTCATTACCACTATCACCAGCATTGCTACTTTTCTTTGCTTCATTACCACTAACACCAGCATTGCTTCTATTCTTTGCTTCATTACCACTATCACCCGCATTGCTTCAATTCTTTGCTTCACTACCACTATCACCAGCATTGCTTCTATTCTTTGCTTCATTACCACTCTCACCAGCATTGCTTCTATTCTTTGTTTCATTACCACTATCACCAGCATTGATTCTAGTATTTGCTTCATTACCACTATCACCAGCATTTTGCTACTTTTCTTTGCTTCATTACCACTATCAGCAGCATTGCTTCTATTCTTTGCTTCATTACCACTATCACCTGCATTGCTTCTATTCTTTGCTTCACTACCACTATCACCAGCACTGCTTCTATTCTTTGTTTATTACCACTATCACCAACATTGCTTCTTTCCTTTGCTACATTACCACTATCACCATCATTGCTTCTATTCTTTGCTTCATTACCACTATCACCAGCATTGCTTCTATTCTTTGCTTCACTACCACTATCACCAGCATTGCTCCAATTCTTTACTTCATTACCACTATCACCAGCATTTCTTCTATTCTTTGCTTCATTACCACTATCACCAGCATAGCTGCTATTCTTTGCTTCATTACCACTATCACCAGCATTGCTGCTTTTCTTTGCTTCATTACCACTAATATCAGCATTGCTTCTATTCTTTGCTTCATTAACGCTATCACCAGAATTGCTTCTGTTCTTTGCTTCATTACCACTATCAGCAGCATTGCTTCTATTCTTTGTTTCATTACCACTATCACCAACATTGCTTCTTTCCTTTGCTACATTACCACTATCACCAGCATTACTACTTTTCTTTGCTTCATTACCACTTTCCCCAGCATTGCTTCTATTCTTTCTTTAACTACCACAATCACCAGCATTGCTTCTTTTCTTTGCTTCACTACCACTATCACTAGCATTGCTTCTATTCTTTGTTTCATTACCACTATCACCAGCATTTCTTATTTTCTTTGCTTCACTACCACTATCAACAGCATTGCTTCTTTCCATTTCTTCATTACCACTACTTCCAGCATTGCTTCTATTTTTTGCATCATTACCACTATCACCAGCATTGCTTCTAGTCTTTGCTTCATTACCACTATCACCAGCATTGCTTATTTCCTTTGCTTCATTACCTCTATCCCCAGCATTGCTTCTATTATTTGCTTCATTACCACTTGCACGAGCATTGCTTCTATTCTTTGCTTCATTACCGCTATCACCAGCATTGCTACTTTTCTTTGCTTCATTACCACTATCACCAGCATTGCTTATATTCTTTGCTTCATTACCACTATCAACAGCATTGCTTCTGTTCTTTGCTTCACTACCACTATCACCAGCATTGCTTCTATTCTTTGCTTCATTTCCACTATCACCAGCATTGCTTCTATTCTTTGCTTCACTACCACTTACACCAGCATTGCTTCTATTCTTTGTTTCATTACCACTATCACCAGCATTGCTTCTAGTCTTTCCATCATTACCTCTATCACCAGCATTGCTACTTTTCTTTGCTTCATTACCACTATCAGCAGCATTGCTTCTATTCTTTGCTTCATTACCACTATCACCAGCATTGCTACTTTTCTTTGCTTCATTAACACTATCACCAGCATTGCTTCTATTATTTGCTTCACTACCACTATCACCAGCATTGCTTCTATTCTTTGCTTCACTACCACTATCACCTGCATTGCTTCTATTCTTTGCTTCACTACCACTATCACCAGCATTGCTTCTATTCTTTGTTTCATTACCACTATCACCAACACTGCTTCTTTCCTTTGCTACATTACCACTATCAACAGCATTACTACTTTTCTTTGCTTCATTACCACTATCCCCAGCATTGCTTCTATTCTTTGTTTAACTACCACAATCACGAGGATTGCTTCTTTTCTTTGCTTCACTACCACTATCACTAGCATTGCTTCTATTATTTGTTTCATTACCACTATCACCAGCATTTCTTATTTTCTTTGCTTCACTACCACTATCACCAGCATTGCTTCTTTCCATTTCTTCGTTACCACTACATCCAGCATTGCTTCTATTTTTTGCTTCATTACCACTATCACCAGCATTGCTTCTAGTCTTTGATTCATTACCACTATCACCAGCATTGCTTATTTCCTTTGCTTCATTACCTCTCTCACCAGCATTGCTTCTATTCTTTGCTTCATTACCACTTGCACCAGCATTGCTTCTATTCTTTGCTTCATTACCACTATCACCAGCATTGCTTCTGTTCTTTGCTTGATTACCACTATCACCAGCATTGCTACTTTTCTTAGATTCATTACCACTATCAGCAGCATTGCTTCTATTTTTTGCTTCATTACCACTATCACCAGCATTGCTACTTTTCTTTGCTTCATTACCACTAAAACCAGCATTGCTTCTATTCTTTGCTTCATTACCACTATCACCCGCATTGCTTCTATTCTTTGCTTCACTACCACTATCACCAGCATTGCTTCTATTCTTTGCTTCATTACCACTCTCACCAGCATTGCTTCTATTCTTTGTTTCATTACCACTATCACCAGCATTGCTTCTAGTATTTGCTTCATTACCACTATCACCAGCATTTTGCTACTTTTCTTTGCTTCATTACCACTATCAGCAGCATTGCTTCTATTCTTTGCTTCATTACCACTATCACCTGCATTGCTTCTATTCTTTGCTTCACTACCACTATCACCAGCACTGCTTCTATTCTTTGTTTATTACCACTATCACCAACATTGCTTCTTTCCTTTGCTACATTACCACTATCACCATCATTGCTTCTATTCTTTGCTTCATTACCACTATCACCAGCATTGCTTCTATTCTTTGCTTCACTAACACTATCACCAGCATTGCTCCAATTATTTACTTCATTACCACTATCACCAGCATTTCATCTATTCTTTGCTTCATTACCACTATCACCAGCATAGCTGCTATTCTTTGCTTCATTACCACTATCACCAGCATTGCTGCTTTTCTTTGCTTCATTACCACTAATACCAGCATTGCTTCTATTCTTTGCTTCATTACCGCTATCACCAGAATTGCTTCTGTTCTTTGCTTCATTACCACTATCACCAGCATTGCTTCTATTCTTTGTTTCATTACCACTATCACCAACATTGCTTCTTTCCTTTGCTACATTACCACTATCACCAGCATTACTACTTTTCTTTGCTTCATTACCACTATCCCCAGCATTGCTTCTATTCTTTGTTTAACTACCACAATCAGCAGCATTGCTTCTTTTCTTTACTTCACTACCACTATCACTAGCATTGCTTCTATTCTTTGTTTCATTACCACTATCACCAGCATTTCTTATTTTCTTTGCTTCACTACCACTATCACCAGCATTGCTTCTTTCCATTTCTTCATTACCACTACTTCCAGCATTGCTTCTATTTTTTGCTTCATTACCACTATCACCAGCATTGCTTCTAGTCTTTGCTTCATTACCACTATCACCAGCATTGCTTATTTCCTTTACTTCATTACCTCTATACCCAGCATTGCTTATTTTCTTTGCTTCATTACCACTTGCACCAGCATTGCTTCTATTCTTTGCTTCATTACCACTATCACCAGCATTGCTTCTGTTCTTTGCTTCATTACCACTATCACCAGCATTGCTTCTTGTCTTTGCTTCATTACCACTATCAGCAGCATTGCTTCTATTGTTTGCTTCATTACCACTATCACCAGCATTGCTTCTATTCTTTGCTTCACTACCACTATCACCAGCATTGCTTCTATTCTTTGTTTCATTACCACTATCACCAGCATTGCTTCTAGTCTTTGCTTCATTACCACTATCACCAGCATTGCTACTTTTCTTTGCTTCATTACCACTATCAGCAGCATTGCTTCTATTCTTTGCTTCATTACCACTATCACCAGCATTGCTACTTTTCTTTGCTTCACTACCACTATCACCTGCATTGCTTCTATTCTTTGCTTCACTACCACTATCACCAGCATTGCTTCTTTTCTTTGTTTCATTACCACTATCACCAACATTGCTTCTTTCCTTTGCTACATTACCACTATCACCAGCATTACTACTTTTCTTTGCTTCATTACCACTTTCCCCAGCATTGCTTCTATTCTTTCTTTAACTACCACAATCACCAGCATTGCTTCTTTTCTTTGCTTCACTACCACTATCACTAGCATTGGTTCTATTCTTTGTTTCATTACCACTATCACCAGCATTTATTATTTTCTTTGCTTCACTACCACTATCACCAGCATTGCTTCTTTCCATTTCTTCATTACCACTACTTCCAGCATTGCTTCTATTTTTTGCATCATTACCACTATCACCAGCATTGCTTCTAGTCTTTGCTTCATTACCTCTATCCCCAGCATTGCTTCTATTATTTGCTTCATTACCACTTGCACGAGCATTGCTTCTATTCTTTGCTTCATTACCGCTATCACCAGCATTGCTACTTTTCTTTGCTTCATTACCACTATCACCAGCATTGCTTATATTCTTTGCTTCATTACCACTATCAACAGCATTTCTTCTGTTCTTTGCTTCACTACCACTATCACCAGCATTGCTTCTAGTCTTTGCTTCACTACCACTATCACCTGCATTGCTTCTATTCTTTGCTTCACTACCACTATCACCAGCACTGCTTCTATTCTTTGTTTATTACCACTATCACCAACATTGCTTCTTTCCTTTGCTACATTACCACTATCACCATCATTGCTTTTATTCTTTGCTTCATTACCACTATCACCAGCATTGCTTCTATTCTTTGCTTCACTAACACTATCACCAGCATTGCTCCAATTATTTACTTCATTACCACTATCACCAGCATTTCATCTATTCTTTGCTTCATTACCACTATCACCAGCATAGCTGCTATTCTTTGCTTCATTACCACTATCACCAGCATTGCTGCTTTTCTTTGCTTCATTACCACTAATACCAGCATTGCTTCTATTCTTTGCTTCATTACCGCTATCAGCAGAATTGCTTCTGTTCTTTGCTTCATTACCACTATCACCAGCATTGCTTCTATTCTTTGTTTCATTACCACTATCACCAACATTGCTTCTTTCCTTTGCTACATTACCACTATCACCAGCATTACTACTTTTCTTTGCTTCATTACCACTTTCCCCAGCATTGCTTCTATTCTTTCTTTAACTACCACAATCACCAGCATTGCTTCTTTTCTTTGCTTCACTACCACTATCACTAGCATTGGTTCTATTCTTTGTTTCATTACCACTATCACCAGCATTTATTATTTTCTTTGCTTCACTACCACTATCACCAGCATTGCTTCTTTCCATTTCTTCATTACCACTACTTCCAGCATTGCTTCTATTTTTTGCATCATTACCACTATCACCAGCATTGCTTCTAGTCTTTGCTTCATTACCACTATCACCAGCATTGCTTATTTCCTTTGCTTCATTACCTCTATCCCCAGCATTGCTTCTATTATTTGCTTCATTACCACTTGCACGAGCATTGCTTCTATTCTTTGCTTCATTACCGCTATCACCAGCATTGCTACTTTTCTTTGCTTCATTACCACTATCACCAGCATTGCTTATATTCTTTGCTTCATTACCACTATCAACAGCATTTCTTCTGTTCTTTGCTTCACTACCACTATCACCAGCATTGCTTCTAGTCTTTGCTTCACTACCACTATCACCTGCATTGCTTCTATTCTTTGCTTCACTACCACTATCACCAGCACTGCTTCTATTCTTTGTTTATTACCACTATCACCAACATTGCTTCTTTCCTTTGCTACATTACCACTATCACCATCATTGCTTCTATTCTTTGCTTCATTACCACTATCACCAGCATTGCTTCTATTCTTTGCTTCACTAACACTATCACCAGCATTGCTCCAATTATTTACTTCATTACCACTATCACCAGCATTTCATCTATTCTTTGCTTCATTACCACTATCACCAGCATAGCTGCTATTCTTTGCTTCATTACCACTATCACCAGCATTGCTGCTTTTCTTTGCTTCATTACCACTAATACCAGCATTGCTTCTATTCTTTGCTTCATTACCGCTATCACCAGAATTGCTTCTGTTCTTTGCTTCATTACCACTATCACCAGCATTGCTTCTATTCTTTGTTTCATTACCACTATCACCAACATTGCTTCTTTCCTTTGCTACATTACCACTATCACCAGCATTACTACTTTTCTTTGCTTCATTACCACTATCCCCAGCATTGCTTCTATTCTTTGTTTAACTACCACAATCAGCAGCATTGCTTCTTTTCTTTACTTCACTACCACTATCACTAGCATTGCTTCTATTCTTTGTTTCATTACCACTATCACCAGCATTTCTTATTTTCTTTGCTTCACTACCACTATCACCAGCATTGCTTCTTTCCATTTCTTCATTACCACTACTTCCAGCATTGCTTCTATTTTTTGCTTCATTACCACTATCACCAGCATTGCTTCTAGTCTTTGCTTCATTACCACTATCACCAGCATTGCTTATTTCCTTTACTTCATTACCTCTATACCCAGCATTGCTTATATTCTTTGCTTCATTACCACTTGCACCAGCATTGCTTCTATTCTTTGCTTCATTACCACTATCACCAGCATTGCTTCTGTTCTTTGCTTCATTACCACTATCACCAGCATTGCTTCTTGTCTTTGCTTCATTACCACTATCAGCAGCATTGCTTCTATTGTTTGCTTCATTACCACTATCACCAGCATTGCTTCTATTCTTTGCTTCACTACCACTATCACCAGCATTGCTTCTATTCTTTGTTTCATTACCACTATCACCAGCATTGCTTCTAGTCTTTGCTTCATTACCACTATCACCAGCATTGCTACTTTTCTTTGCTTCATTACCACTATCAGCAGCATTGCTTCTATTCTTTGCTTCATTACCACTATCACCAGCATTGCTACTTTTCTTTGCTTCACTACCACTATCACCTGCATTGCTTCTATTCTTTGCTTCACTACCACTATCACCAGCATTGCTTCTTTTCTTTGTTTCATTACCACTATCACCAACATTGCTTCTTTCCTTTGCTACATTACCACTATCACCAGCATTACTACTTTTCTTTGCTTCATTACCACTTTCCCCAGCATTGCTTCTATTCTTTCTTTAACTACCACAATCACCAGCATTGCTTCTTTTCTTTGCTTCACTACCACTATCACTAGCATTGGTTCTATTCTTTGTTTCATTACCACTATCACCAGCATTTATTATTTTTTTTGCTTCACTACCACTATCACCAGCATTGCTTCTTTCCATTTCTTCATTACCACTACTTCCAGCATTGCTTCTATTTTTTGCATCATTACCACTATCACCAGCATTGCTTCTAGTCTTTGCTTCATTACCACTATCACCAGCATTGCTTATTTCCTTTGCTTCATTACCTCTATCCCCAGCATTGCTTCTATTATTTGCTTCATTACCACTTGCACGAGCATTGCTTCTATTCTTTGCTTCATTACCGCTATCACCAGCATTGCTACTTTTCTTTGCTTCATTACCACTATCACCAGCATTGCTTATATTCTTTGCTTCATTACCACTATCAACAGCATTTCTTCTGTTCTTTGCTTCACTACCACTATCACCAGCATTGCTTCTAGTATTTGCTTCATTACCACTATCACCAGCATTGCTTATTTCCTTTGCTTCATTACCTCTATCCCCAGCATTGCTTCTATTATTTGCTTCATTACCACTTGCACGAGCATTGCTTCTATTCTTTGCTTCATTACCGCTATCACCAGCATTGCTACTTTTCTTTGCTTCATTACCACTATCACCAGCATTGCTTATATTCTTTGCTTCATTACCACTATCAACAGCATTGCTTCTGTTCTTTGCTTCACTACCACTATCACCAGCATTGCTTCTATTCTTTGCTTCATTTCCACTATCACCAGCATTGCTTCTATTCTTTGCTTCACTACCACTATCACCAGCATTGCTTCTATTCTTTGTTTCATTACCACTTGCACCAGCATTGCTTCTAGTCTTTGCATCATTACCTCTATCACCAGCATTGCTACTTTTCTTTGCTTCATTACAACTATCAGCAGCATTGCTTCTATTCTTTGCTTCATTACCACTATCACCAGCATTGCTACTTTTCTTTGCTTCATTAACACTATCACCAGCATTGCTTCTATTATTTGCTTCACTACCACTATCACCAGCATTGCTTCTATTCTTTGCTTCACTACCACTATCACCTGCATTGCTTCTATTCTTTGCTTCACTACCACTTTCACCAGCATTGCTTCTATTCTTTGTTTCATTACCACTATCACCAACACTGCTTCTTTCCTTTGCTACATTACCACTATCAACAGCATTACTACTTTTCTTTGCTTCATTACCACTATCCCCAGCATTGCTTCTATTCTTTGTTTAACTACCACAATCACGAGGATTGCTTCTTTTCTTTGCTTCACTACCACTATCACCAGCATTGCTTCTTTCCATTTCTTCATTACCACTACATCCAGCATTGCTTCTATTTTTTGCTTCATTACCACTATCACCAGCATTGCTTCTAGTCTTTGATTCATTACCACTATCACCAGCATTGCTTATTTCCTTTGCTTCATTACCTATCTCACCAGCATTGCTTCTATTCTTTGCTTCATTACCACTTGCACCAGCATTGCTTCTATTCTTTGCTTCATTACCACTATCACCAGCATTGCTTCTGTTCTTTGCTTGATTACCACTATCACCAGCATTGCTACTTTTCTTAGCTTCATTACCACTATCAGCAGCATTGCTTCTATTCTTTGCTTCATTACCACTATCACCAGCATTGCTACTTTTCTTTGCTTCATTACCACTAACACCAGCATTGCTTCTATTCTTTGCTTCATTACCACTATCACCCGCATTGCTTCTATTCTTTGCTTCACTACCACTATCACCAGCATTGCTTCTATTCTTTGCTTCATTACCACTCTCACCAGCATTGCTTCTATTCTTTGTTTCATTACCACTATCACCAGCATTGCTTCTAGTCTTTGCTTCATTACCACTATCACCAGCATTTTGCTACTTTTCTTTGCTTCATTACCACTATCAGCAGCATTGCTTCTATTCTTTGCTTCATTACCACTATCACCTGCATTGCTTCTATTCTTTGCTTCACTACCACTATCACCAGCACTGCTTCTATTCTTTGCTTCATTACCACTATCACCAACATTGCTTCTTTCCTTTGCTACATTACCACTATCACCATCATTGCTTTTATTCTTTGCTTCATTACCACTATCACCAGCATTGCTTCTATTCTTTGCTTCACTACCACCATCACCAGCATTGCTCCAATTCTTTACTTCATTACCACTATCACCAGCATTGCTTCTATTCTTTGCTTCATTACCACTATCACCAGCATAGCTGCTATTCTTTGCTTCATTACCACTATCACCAGCATTGCTGCTTTTCTTTGCTTCATTACCACTAATACCAGCATTGCTTCTATTCTTTGCTTCATTACCGCTATCACCAGAATTGCTTCTGTTCTTTGCTTCATTACCACTATCACCAGCATTGCTTCTATTCTTTGTTTCATTACCACTATCACCAACATTGCTTCTTTCCTTTGCTACATTACCACTATCACCAGCATTACTACTTTTCTTTGCTTCATTACCACTATCCCCAGCATTGCTTCTATTCTTTGTTTAACTACCACAATCAGCAGCATTGCTTCTTTTCTTTGCTTCACTACCACTATCACTAGCATTGCTTCTATTCTTTGTTTCATTACCACTATCACCAGCATTTCATATTTTCTTTGCTTCACTACCACTATCACCAGCATTGCTTCTTTCCATTTCTTCATTACCACTACTTCCAGCATTGCTTCTATTTTTTGCTTCATTACCACTATCACCAGCATTGCTTCTAGTCTTTGCTTCATTAACACTATCACCAGCATTGCTTATTTCCTTTACTTCATTACCTCTATCCCAAGCATTGCTTCTATTCTTTGCTTCATTACCACTTGCACCAGCGTTGCTTCTATTCTTTGCTTCATTACCACTATCACCAGCATTGCTTCTGTTCTTTGCTTCATTACCACTATCACCAGCATTGCTTCTTTTCTTTGCTTCATTACCACTATCAGCAGCATTGCTTCTATTGTTTGCTTCATTACCGCTATCACCAGCATTGCTACTTTTCTTTGCTTCATTCCCACTATCACCAGCATTGCTTCTATTCTTTGCTTCATTACCACTATCAACAGCATTGCTTCTATTCTTTGCTTCACTACCACTATCACCAGCATTGCTTCTATTCTTTGCTTCATTACCACTATCACCAGCATTGCTTCTATTCTTTGCTTCTCTACCACTATCACCAGCATTGCTTCTATTCTTTGTTTCATTACCACTATCACCAGCATTGCTTCTAGTCTTTGCTTCATTACCACTATCACCAGCATTGCTACTTTTCTTTGCTTCATTACCACTATCAGCAGCATTGCTTCTATTCTTTGCTTCATTACCACTATCACCAGCATTGCTACTTTTCTTTGCTTCACTACCACTATCACCTGCATTGCTTCTATTCTTTGCTTCACTACCACTATCACCAGCATTGCTTCTATTCTTTGTTTCATTACCACTATCACCAACATTGCTTCTTTCCTTTGCTACATTACCACTATCACCAGCATTACTACTTTTCTTTGCTTCATTACCACTATCCCCAGCATTGCTTCTATTCTTTGTTTAACTACCACAATCACGAGCATTGCTTCTTTTCTTTGCTTCACTACCACTATCACTAGCATTGCTTCTATTCTTTGTTTCATTACCACTATCACCAGCATTTCTTATTTTCTTTGCTTCACTACCACTATCACCAGCATTGCTTCTTTCCACTTCTTCATTACCACTACATCCAGCATTGCTTCTATTTTTTGCTTCATTACCACTATCACCAGCATTGCTTCTAGTCTTTGATTCATTACCACTATCACCAGCATTGCTTATTTCCTTTGCTTCATTACCTCTCTCACCAGCATTGCTTCTATTCTTTGCTTCATTACCACTATCACCAGCATTGCTTCTGTTCTTTGCTTGATTACCACTATCACCTGTATTGCTACTTTTCTTTGCTTCTTTACCACTATCAGCAGCATTGCTTCTATTCTTTGCTTCATTACCACTATCACCAGCATTGCTACTTTTCTTTGCTTCATTACCACTAACACCAGCATAGCCGCTATTCTTTGCTTCATTACCACTGTCACCAGCATTGCTGCTTTTCTTTGCTTCATTACCACTAATACCAGCATTGCTTCTATTCTTTGCTTCTTTACCGCTATCACCAGAATTGCTTCTGTTCTTTGCTTCATTACCACTATCACCAGCATTGCTTCTATTCTTTGTTTCATTACCACTATCACCAACATTGCTTCTTTCCTTTGCTACATTACCACTATCACCAGCATTACTACTTTTCTTTGCTTCATTACCACTATCCCCAGCATTGCTTCTATTCTTTGTTTAACTACCACAATCACGAGCATTGCTTTTTTTCTTTGCTTCACTACCACTATCACTAGCATTGCTTCTATTCTTTGTTTCATTACCACTATCACCAGCATTTCTTATTTTCTTTGCTTCACTACCACTATCACCAGCATTGCTTCTTTCCACTTCTTCATTACCACTACATCCAGCATTGCTTCTATTTTTTGCTTCATTACCACTATCACCAGCATTGCTTCTAGTCTTTGATTCATTACCACTATCACCAGCATTGCTTATTTCCTTTGCTTCATTACCTCTCTCACCAGCATTGCTTCTATTCTTTGCTTCATTACCACTATCACCAGCATTGCTTCTGTTCTTTGCTTGATTACCACTATCACCTGTATTGCTACTTTTCTTTGCTTCTTTACCACTATCAGCAGCATTGCTTCTATTCTTTGCTTCATTACCACTATCACCAGCATTGCTACTTTTCTTTGCTTCATTACCACTAACACCAGCATAGCCGCTATTCTTTGCTTCATTACCACTGTCACCAGCATTGCTGCTTTTCTTTGCTTCATTACCACTAATACCAGCATTGCTTCTATTCTTTGCTTCATTACCGCTATCACCAGAATTGCTTCTGTTCTTTGCTTCATTACCACTATCACCAGCATTGCTTCTATTCTTTGTTTCATTACCACTATCACCAACATTGCTTCTTTCCTTTGCTACATTACCACTATCACCAGCATTACTACTTTTCTTTGCTTCATTACCACTATCCCCAGCATTGCTTCTATTCTTTGTTTAACTACCACAATCAGCAGCATTGCTTCTTTTCTTTGCTTCACTACCACTATCACTAGCATTGCTTCTATTCTTTGTTTCATTACCACTATCACCAGCATTTCTTATTTTCTTTGCTTCACTACCACTATCACCAGCATTGCTTCTTTCCATTTCTTCATTACCACTACTTCCAGCATTGCTTCTATTTTTTGCTTCATTACCACTATCACCAGCATTGCTTCTAGTCTTTGCTTCATTACCACTATCACCAGCATTGCTTATTTCCTTTACTTCATTACCTCTATCCCCAGCATTGCTACTATTCTTTGCTTCATTACCACTTGCACCAGCATTGCTTCTATTCTTTGCTTCATTACCACTATCACCTGCATTGCTTCTGTTCTTTGCTTCATTACCACTATCACCAGCATTGCTTCTTTTCTTTGCTTCATTACCACTATCAGCAGCATTGCTTCTATTGTTTGCTTCATTACCGCTATCACCAGCATTGCTACTTTTCTTTGCTTCATTCAAACTATCACCAGCATTGCTTCTATTCTTTGCTTCATTACCACTATCAACAGCATTGCTTCTATTCTTTGCTTCACTACCACTATCACCAGCATTGCTTCTATTCTTTGCTTCATTACCACTATCACCAGCATTGCTTCTATTCTTTGCTTCACTACCACTATCACCAGCATTGCTTCTATTCTTTGTTTCATTACCACTATCACCAGCATTGCTTCTAGTCTTTGCTTCATTACCACTATCACCAGCATTGCTACTTTTCTTTGCTTCATTACCACTATCAGCAGCATTGCTTCTATTCATTGCTTCATTACCACTATCACCAGCATTGCTACTTTTCTTTGCTTCACTACCACTATCACCTGCATTGCTTCTATTCTTTGCTTCACTACCACTATCACCAGCATTGCTTCTATTCTTTGTTTCATTACCACTATCACCAATATTGCTTCTTTCCTTTGCTACATTACCACTATCACCAGCATTACTACTTTTCTTTGCTTCATTACCACTATCCCCAGCATTGCTTCTATTCTTTGTTTAACTACCACAATCACGAGCATTGCTTCTTTTCTTTGCTTCACTACCACTATCACTAGCATTGCTTCTATTCTTTGTTTCATTACCACTATCACCAGCATTTCTTATTTTCTTTGCTTCACTACCACTGTCACCAGCATTGCTTCTTTCCACTTCTTCATTACCACTACATCCAGCATTGCTTCTATTTTTTGCTTCATTACCACTATCACCAGCATTGCTTCTAGTCTTTGATTCATTACCACTATCACCAGCATTGCTTATTTCCTTTGCTTCATTACCTCTCTCACCAGCACTGCTTCTATTCTTTGCTTCATTACCACTATCACCAGCATTGCTTCTGTTCTTTGCTTGATTACCACTATCACCTGTATTGCTACTTTTCTTTGCTTCTTTACCACTATCAGCAGCATTGCTTCTATTCTTTGCTTCATTACCACTATCACCAGCATTGCTACTTTTCTTTGCTTCATTACCACTAACTCCAACATTGCTTCTATTCTTTGCTTCATTACCACTATCACCAGCATTGCTTCTATTCTTTGCTTTACTACCACTATCACCAGCATTGCTTCTATTCTTTGTTTCAGTACCACTATCACCAGCATTGCTTCTAGTCTTTGCTTCATTACCACTATCACCAGCATTGCTTCTATTCTTTGCTTCATTACCACTATCACCAGCATTGCTGCTTTTCTTTGCTTCATTACCATTAATACCAGCATTGCTTCTATTCTTTGCTTCATTACCACTATCACAAGAATTGCGTCTGTTCTTTGCTTCATTACCACTATCACCAGCATTGCTTCTATTCTTTGTTTCATTACCACTATCACCAACATTGCTTCTTTTCTTTGCTTCATTACCACTATCAGCAGCATTGCTTCTATTGTTTGCTTCATTACCGCTATCACCAGCATTGCTACTTTTCTTTGCTTCATTCCCACTATCACCAGCATTGCTTCTATTCTTTGCTTCATTACCACTATCAACAGCATTGCTTCTATTCTTTGCTTCACTACCACTATCACCAGCATTGCTTCTATTCTTTGCTTCATTATCACTATCACCAGCATTGCTTCTATTCTTTGCTTCACTACCACTATCACCAGCATTGCTTCTATTCTTTGTTTCATTACCACTATCACCAGCATTGCTTCTAGTCTTTGCTTCATTACCACTATCACCAGCATTGCTACTTTTCTTTGCTTCATTACCACTATCAGCAGCATTGCTTCTATTCTTTGCTTCATTACCACTATCACCAGCATTGCTACTTTTCTTTGCTTCACTACCACTATCACCTGCATTGCTTCTATTCTTTGCTTCACTACCGCTATCACCAGCATTGCTTCTATTCTTTGTTTCATTACCACTATCACCAACATTGCTTCTTTCCTTTGCTACATTACCACTATCACCAGCATTACTACTTTTCTTTGCTTCATTACCACTATCCCCAGCATTGCTTCTATTCTTTGTTTAACTACCACAATCACGAGCATTGCTTCTTTTCTTTGCTTCACTACCACTATCACTAGCATTGCTTCTATTCTTTGTTTCATTACCACTATCACCAGCATTTCTTATTTTCTTTGCTTCACTACCACTATCACCAGCATTGCTTCTTTCCACTTCTTCATTACCACTACATCCAGCATTGCTTCTATTTTTTGCTTCATTACCACTATCACCAGCATTGCTTCTACTCTTTGATTCATTACCACTATCACCAGCATTGCTTATTTCCTTTGCTTCATTACCTCTCTCACCAGCACTGCTTCTATTCTTTGCTTCATTACCACTATCACCAGCATTGCTTCTGTTCTTTGCTTGATTACCACTATCACCAGTATTGCTACTTTTCTTTGCTTCTTTACCACTATCAGCAGCATTGCTTCTATTCTTTGCTTCATTACCACTATCACCAGCATTGCTACTTTTCTTTGCTTCATTACCACTAACACCAGCATTGCTTCTATTCTTTGCTTCATTACCACTATCACCAGCATTGCTTCTATTCTTTGCTTTACTACCACTATCACCAGCATTGCTTCTATTCTTTGTTTCAGTACCACTATCACCAGCATTGCTTCTAGTCTTTGCTTCATTACCACTATCACCAGCATTGCTTCTATTCTTTGCTTCATTACCACTATCACCAGCATTGCTGCTTTTCTTTGTTTCATTACCACTATCACCAACATTGCTTCTTTCCTTTGCTACATTACCACTATCACCAGCATTGCTTCTATTCTTTGTTTCATTACCACTATCACCAACATTGCTTCTTTCCTTTGCTACATTACCACTATCACCAGCATTACTACTTTTCTTTGCTTCATTACCACTTTCCCCAGCATTGCTTCTATTCTTTCTTTAACTACCACAATCACCAGCATTGCTTCTTTTCTTTGCTTCACTACCACTATCACTAGCATTGCTTCTATTCTTTGTTTCATTACCACTATCACCAGCATTTCTTATTTTCTTTGCTTCACTACCACTATCACCAGCATTGCTTCTTTCCATTTCTTCATTACCACTACTTCCAGCATTGCTTCTATTTTTTGCATCATTACCACTATCACCAGCATTGCTTCTAGTCTTTGCTTCATTACCACTATCACCAGCATTGCTTATTTCCTTTGCTTCATTACCTCTATCCCAAGCATTGCTTCTATTATTTGCTTCATTACCACTTGCACGAGCATTGCTTCTATTCTTTGCTTCATTACCGCTATCACCAGCATTTCTACTTTTCTTTGCTTCATTACCACTATCACCAGCATTGCTTATATTCTTTGCTTCATTACCACTATCAACAGCATTGCTTCTGTTCTTTGCTTCACTACCAGTATCACCAGCATTGCTTCTATTCTTTGCTTCATTTCCACTATCACCAGCATTGCTTCTATTCTTTGCTTCACTACCACTATCACCAGCATTGCTTCTATTCTTTGTTTCATTACCACTATCACCAGCATTGCTTCTAGTCTTTGCATCATTACCTCTATCACCAGCATTGCTACTTTTCTTTGCTTCATTACCACTATCAGCAGCATTGCTTCTATTCTTTGCTTCATTACCACTATCACCAGCATTGCTACTTTTCTTTGCTTCATTAACACTGTCACCAGCATTGCTTCTATTATTTGCTTCACTACCACTATCACCAGCATTGCTTCTATTCTTTGCTTCACTACCACTATCACCTGCATTGCTTCTATTCTTTGCTTCACTACCACTATCACCAGCATTGCTTCTATTCTTTGTTTCATTACCACTATCACCAACACTGCTTCTTTCCTTTGCTACATTACCACTATCAACAGCATTACTACTTTTCTTTGCTTCATTACCACTATCCCCAGCATTGCTTCTATTCTTTGTTTAACTACCACAATCACGAGCATTGCTTCTTTTCTTTGCTTCACTACCACTATCACTAGCATTGCTTCTATTCTTTGTTTCATTACCACTATCACCAGCATTTCTTATTTTCTTTGCTTCACTACCACTGTCACCAGCATTGCTTCTTTCCACTTCTTCATTACCACTACATCCAGCATTGCTTCTATTTTTTGCTTCATTACCACTATCACCAGCATTGCTTCTAGTCTTTGATTCATTACCACTATCACCAGCATTGCTTATTTCCTTTGCTTCATTACCTCTCTCACCAGCACTGCTTCTATTCTTTGCTTCATTACCACTATCACCAGCATTGCTTCTGTTCTTTGCTTGATTACCACTATCACCTGTATTGCTACTTTTCTTTGCTTCTTTACCACTATCAGCAGCATTGCTTCTATTCTTTGCTTCATTACCACTATCACCAGCATTGCTACTTTTCTTTGCTTCATTACCACTAACTCCAACATTGCTTCTATTCTTTGCTTCATTACCACTATCACCAGCATTGCTTCTATTCTTTGCTTTACTACCACTATCACCAGCATTGCTTCTATTCTTTGTTTCAGTACCACTATCACCAGCATTGCTTCTAGTCTTTGCTTCATTACCACTATCACCAGCATTGCTTCTATTCTTTGCTTCATTACCACTATCACCAGCATTGCTGCTTTTCTTTGCTTCATTACCATTAATACCAGCATTGCTTCTATTCTTTGCTTCATTACCACTATCACAAGAATTGCGTCTGTTCTTTGCTTCATTACCACTATCACCAGCATTGCTTCTATTCTTTGTTTCATTACCACTATCACCAACATTGCTTCTTTTCTTTGCTTCATTACCACTATCAGCAGCATTGCTTCTATTGTTTGCTTCATTACCGCTATCACCAGCATTGCTACTTTTCTTTGCTTCATTCCCACTATCACCAGCATTGCTTCTATTCTTTGCTTCATTACCACTATCAACAGCATTGCTTCTATTCTTTGCTTCACTACCACTATCACCAGCATTGCTTCTATTCTTTGCTTCATTATCACTATCACCAGCATTGCTTCTATTCTTTGCTTCACTACCACTATCACCAGCATTGCTTCTATTCTTTGTTTCATTACCACTATCACCAGCATTGCTTCTAGTCTTTGCTTCATTACCACTATCACCAGCATTGCTACTTTTCTTTGCTTCATTACCACTATCAGCAGCATTGCTTCTATTCTTTGCTTCATTACCACTATCACCAGCATTGCTACTTTTCTTTGCTTCACTACCACTATCACCTGCATTGCTTCTATTCTTTGCTTCACTACCGCTATCACCAGCATTGCTTCTATTCTTTGTTTCATTACCACTATCACCAACATTGCTTCTTTCCTTTGCTACATTACCACTATCACCAGCATTACTACTTTTCTTTGCTTCATTACCACTATCCCCAGCATTGCTTCTATTCTTTGTTTAACTACCACAATCACGAGCATTGCTTCTTTTCTTTGCTTCACTACCACTATCACTAGCATTGCTTCTATTCTTTGTTTCATTACCACTATCACCAGCATTTCTTATTTTCTTTGCTTCACTACCACTATCACCAGCATTGCTTCTTTCCACTTCTTCATTACCACTACATCCAGCATTGCTTCTATTTTTTGCTTCATTACCACTATCACCAGCATTGCTTCTAGTCTTTGATTCATTACCACTATCACCAGCATTGCTTATTTCCTTTGCTTCATTACCTCTCTCACCAGCACTGCTTCTATTCTTTGCTTCATTACCACTATCACCAGCATTGCTTCTGTTCTTTGCTTGATTACCACTATCACCAGTATTGCTACTTTTCTTTGCTTCTTTACCACTATCAGCAGCATTGCTTCTATTCTTTGCTTCATTACCACTATCACCAGCATTGCTACTTTTCTTTGCTTCATTACCACTAACACCAGCATTGCTTCTATTCTTTGCTTCATTACCACTATCACCAGCATTGCTTCTATTCTTTGCTTTACTACCACTATCACCAGCATTGCTTCTATTCTTTGTTTCAGTACCACTATCACCAGCATTGCTTCTAGTCTTTGCTTCATTACCACTATCACCAGCATTGCTTCTATTCTTTGCTTCATTACCACTATCACCAGCATTGCTGCTTTTCTTTGTTTCATTACCACTATCACCAACATTGCTTCTTTCCTTTGCTACATTACCACTATCACCAGCATTGCTTCTATTCTTTGTTTCATTACCACTATCACCAACATTGCTTCTTTCCTTTGCTACATTACCACTATCACCAGCATTACTACTTTTCTTTGCTTCATTACCACTTTCCCCAGCATTGCTTCTATTCTTTCTTTAACTACCACAATCACCAGCATTGCTTCTTTTCTTTGCTTCACTACCACTATCACTAGCATTGCTTCTATTCTTTGTTTCATTACCACTATCACCAGCATTTCTTATTTTCTTTGCTTCACTACCACTATCACCAGCATTGCTTCTTTCCATTTCTTCATTACCACTACTTCCAGCATTGCTTCTATTTTTTGCATCATTACCACTATCACCAGCATTGCTTCTAGTCTTTGCTTCATTACCACTATCACCAGCATTGCTTATTTCCTTTGCTTCATTACCTCTATCCCAAGCATTGCTTCTATTATTTGCTTCATTACCACTTGCACGAGCATTGCTTCTATTCTTTGCTTCATTACCGCTATCACCAGCATTTCTACTTTTCTTTGCTTCATTACCACTATCACCAGCATTGCTTATATTCTTTGCTTCATTACCACTATCAACAGCATTGCTTCTGTTCTTTGCTTCACTACCAGTATCACCAGCATTGCTTCTATTCTTTGCTTCATTTCCACTATCACCAGCATTGCTTCTATTCTTTGCTTCACTACCACTATCACCAGCATTGCTTCTATTCTTTGTTTCATTACCACTATCACCAGCATTGCTTCTAGTCTTTGCATCATTACCTCTATCACCAGCATTGCTACTTTTCTTTGCTTCATTACCACTATCAGCAGCATTGCTTCTATTCTTTGCTTCATTACCACTATCACCAGCATTGCTACTTTTCTTTGCTTCATTAACACTGTCACCAGCATTGCTTCTATTATTTGCTTCACTACCACTATCACCAGCATTGCTTCTATTCTTTGCTTCACTACCACTATCACCTGCATTGCTTCTATTCTTTGCTTCACTACCACTATCACCAGCATTGCTTCTATTCTTTGTTTCATTACCACTATCACCAACACTGCTTCTTTCCTTTGCTACATTACCACTATCAACAGCATTACTACTTTTCTTTGCTTCATTACCACTATCCCCAGCATTGCTTCTATTCTTTGTTTAACTACCTTAATCACGAGCATTGCTTCTTTTCTTTGCTTCACTACCAATATCACTAGCATTGCTTCTATTCTTTGTTTCATTACCACTATCACCAGCATTTCTTATTTTCTTTGCTTCACTACCACTATCACCAGCATTGCTTCTTTCCATTTCTTCATTACCACTACATCCAGCATTGCTTCTATTTTTTGCTTCAATAACACTATCACCAGCATTGCTTCTAGTCTTTGATTCATTACCACTATCACCAGCATTGCTTATTTCCTTTGCTTCATTACCTCTCTCACCAGCATTGCTTCTATTCTTTGCTTCATTACCACTTGCACCAGCATTGCTTCTATTCTTTGCTTCATTACCACTATCACCAGCATTGCTTCTGTTCTTTGCTTGATTACCACAATCACCAGCATTGCTGCTTTTCTTAGCTTCATTACCACTATCAGCAGCATTGCTTCTATTATTTGCTTCATTACCTCTATCACCAGCATTGCTACTTTTCTTTGCTTCATTACCACTAACACCAGCATTGCTTCTATTCTTTGCTTCATTACCACTATCACCAGCATTGCTTCTATTATTTGCTTCACTACCACTATCACCAGCATTGCTTCTATTCTTTGCTTCATTACCACTATCACCAGCATTGCTTCTATTCTTTGCTTTACTACCACTATCACCAGCATTGCTTCTATTCTTTGTTTCAGTACCACTCTCACCAGCATTGCTTCTAGTCTTTGCTTCATTACCACTATCACCAGCAATTTGCTACATTTCTTTGCTTCATTACCACTATCAGCAGCATTGCTTCTATTCTTTGCTTCATTACCACTATCACCTGCATTGCTTCTATTCTTTGCTTCACTACCACTATCACCAGCATTGCTTCTATTCTTTGCTTCATTACCAATATCACCAACATTGCTTCTTTCCTTTGCTACATTATCACTATCACCAGCATTGCTTCTATTCTTTGCTTCATTACCACTATCACCAGCATTGCTTCTATTCTTTGCTTCATTTCCACTATCACCAACATTGCTTCTTTCCTTTGTTTCATTACCACTATCACCAACATTGCTTCTTTCCTTTGTTTCATTACCACTATCACCAACATTGCTTCTTTCCTTTGTTTCATTACCACTATCACCAGCATTTCTTATTTTCTTTGCTTTACTACCGCTATCACCAGCATTGCTTCTTTCAATTTCTTCATTACCACTACATCCAGCATTGCTTCTATTTTTTGCTTCATTACCACTATCACCAGCATTGCTTCTAGTCTTTGCTCCATTACCACTATCACCAGCATTGCTTATTTCCTTTGCTTCATTACCACTATCACCAGCATTGCTTCTGTTCTTTGCTTCATTACCACTATCACCAGCATTGCTTCTAGTCTTTGCTTCATTACCACTTTCACCAGCATTGCTTATTTCCTTTGCTTCTTTTCCACTATCCCCAGCTATGCTTTTTTCCTTTGTTTCATTACCACTATCACCAGCATTGCTTCTATTCTTTGCTTCACTACCACTATCACCAGCATTGCTTCGATTCTTTGCTTCATTACCACTATCACCAGCATTGCTTCTTTCCTTTGCTTCATTACCGCTATCACCAGCATTGGTTCTATTCTTTGCTTCATTACCTCTATCACCAGCATTGCTTCTATTCTTTGCTTCTCTACCACTATCACCAGCATTGCTTCTATTCTTTGCTTCATTACCACTAATACCAGCATTGCTTCTATTCTTTGCTTCATTACCACTATTACGAGCATTGCTTCTATTCTTTGCTTCATTACCACTATCACCAGCATTACTTCTATTCTTTGCTTCATTTCCACTATCACCAGCATTGCTTCTATTCTTTGCTTCACTAACACTATCACCGGCATTTCTTCTATTCTTTGTTTCATTACCACTATCACCAGCATTGCTTCTAGTCTTTGCATCATTACCACTATCACCAGCATTGCTACTTTTCTTTGCTTCATTACCACTATCAGCAGCATTGCTTCTATTCTTTGCTTCATTACCACTATCACCAGCATTGCTACTTTTCTTTGCTTCATTACCACTATCACCAGCATTGCTTCTATTCTTTGTTTCATTACCACTATCACCAACATTGCTTCTTTCCTTTGCTACATTACCACTATCACCAGCATTACTACTTTTCTTTGCTTCATTACCACTTTCCCCAGCATTGCTTCTATTCTTTCTTTAACTACCACAATCACCAGCATTGCTTCTTTTCTTTGCTTCACTACCACTATCACTAGCATTGCTTCTATTCTTTGTTTCATTACCACTATCACCAGCATTTCTTATTTTCTTTGCTTCACTACCACTATCACCAGCATTGCTTCTTTCCATTTCTTCATTACCACTACTTCCAGCATTGCTTCTATTTTTTGCATCATTACCACTATCACCAGCATTGCTTCTAGTCTTTGCTTCATTACCACTATCACCAGCATTGCTTATTTCCTTTGCTTCATTACCTCTATCCCAAGCATTGCTTCTATTATTTGCTTCATTACCACTTGCACGAGCATTGCTTCTATTCTTTGCTTCATTACCGCTATCACCAGCATTGCTACTTTTCTTTGCTTCATTACCGCTATCACCAGCATTGCTACTTTTCTTTGCTTCATTACCACTATCACCAGCATTGCTTATATTCTTTGCTTCATTACCACTATCAACAGCATTGCTTCTGTTCTTTGCTTCACTACCACTATCACCAGCATTGCTTCTATTCTTTGCTTCATTTCCACTATCACCAGCATTGCTTCTATTCTTTGCTTCACTACCACTATCACCAGCATTGCTTCTATTCTTTGTTTCATTACCACTATCACCAGCATTGCTTCTAGTCTTTGCATCATTACCTCTATCACCAGCATTGCTACTTTTCTTTGCTTCATTACCACTATCAGCAGCATTGCTTCTATTCTTTGCTTCATTACCACTATCACCAGCAATGCTACTTTTCTTTGCTTCATTAACACTATCACCAGCATTGCTTCTATTATTTGCTTCACTACCACTATCACCTGCATTGCTTCTATTCTTTGCTTCACTACCACTATCACCAGCATTGCTTCTATTCTTTGTTTCATTACCACTATCACCAACATTGCTTTTTTCCTTTGCTACATTACCACTATCACCAGCATTACTACTTTTCTTTGCTTCATTACCACTATCCCCAGCATTGCTTCTATTCTTTGTTTAACTACCACAATCACGAGCATTGCTTCTTTTCTTTGCTTCACTACCACTATCACTAGCATTGCTTCTAATATTTGTTTCATTACCACTATCACCAGCATTTCTAATTTTCTTTGCTTCACTACCACTACCACCAGCATTGCTTCTTTCCACTTCTTCATTACCACTACATCCAGCATTTCTTCTATTTTTTGCTTCATTACCACTATCACCAGCATTGCTTCTAGTCTTTGATTCATTACCACTATCACCAGCATTGCTTATTTCCTTTGCTTCATTACCTCTCTCACCAGCATTGCTTCTATTCTTTGCTTCATTACCACTATCACCAGCATTGCTTCTGTTCTTTGCTTGATTACCACTATCACCAGCATTGCTACTTTTCTTTGCTTCATTACCACTATCAGCAGCATTGCTTCTATTCTTTGCTTCACTACCACTATCACCAGCATTGCTTCTATTTTTTGCTTTACTACCACTATCACCAGCATTGCTTCTATTCTTTGTTTCAGTACCACTATCACCAGCATTGCTTCTAGTATTTGCTTCATTACCTCTATCACCAGCATTGCTTCTATTCTTTGCTTCATTACCACTATCACCAGCATTGCTGCTTTTCTTTGCTTCATTACCACTAATACCAGCATTGCTTCTATTCTTTGCTTCATTACCACTATCACCAGAATTGCTTCTGTTCTTTGCTTCATTACCACTATCACCAGCATTGCTTCTATTCTTTGTTTCATTACCACTATCACCAACATTGCTTCTTTCCTTTGCTACATTACCACTATCACCAGCATTACTACTTTTCTTTGCTTCATTACCACTTTCCCCAGCATTGCTTCTATTCTTTCTTTAACTACCACAATCACCAGCATTGCTTCTTTTCTTTGCTTCACTACCACTATCACTAGCATTGCTTCTATTCTTTGTTTCATTACCACTATCACCAGCATTTCTTATTTTCTTTGCTTCACTACCACTATCACCAGCATTGCTTCTTTCCATTTCTTTATTACCACTACTTCCAGCATTGCTTCTATTTTTTGCTTCATTACCACTATCACCAGCATTGCTTCTAGTCTTTGCTTCATTACCTCTATCACCAGCATTGCTTATTTCCTTTGCTTCATTACCTCTATCCCCAGCATTGCTTCTATTATTTGCTTCATTACCAGTTGCACGAGCATTGCTTCTATTCTTTGCTTCATTACCGCTATCACCAGCATTGCTACTTTTCTTTGCTTCATTACCACTATCACCAGCATTGCTTATATTCTTTGCTTCATTACCACTATCAACAGCATTGCTTCTGTTCTTTGCTTCACTACCACTATCACCAGCATTGCTTCTATTCTTTGTTTCATTACCACTATAACCAGCTTTGCTTCTAGTCTTTGCATCATTACCTCTATCACCAGCATTGCTACTTTTCTTTGCTTCATTACCACTATCAGCAGCATTGCTTCTATTCTTTGCTTCATTACCACTATTACCAGCATTGCTACTTTTCTTTGCTTCATTAACACTATCACCAGCATTGCTTCTATTATTTGCTTCACTACCACTATCACCAGCATTGCTTCTATTCTTTGCTTCATTACCACTAATACCAGCATTGCTTCTATTCTTTGCTTCATTACCACTATTAAGAGCATTGCTTCTATTCTTTGCTTCATTACCACTATCACCAGCATTGCTTCTATTCTTTGCTTCATTACCACTTGCACCAGCATTGCTTCTATTCTTTGCTTCATTACCACTATCACCTGCATTGCTTCTGTTCTTTGCTTCATTACCACTATCACCAGCATTGCTTCTTTTCTTTGCTTCATTACCACTATCAGCAGCATTGCTTCTATTGTTTGCTTCATTACCGCTATCACCAGCATTGCTACTTTTCTTTGCTTCATTCAAACTATCACCAGCATTGCTTCTATTCTTTGCTTCATTACCACTATCAACAGCATTGCTTCTATTCTTTGCTTCACTACCACTATCACCAGCATTGCTTCTATTCTTTGCTTCATTACCACTATCACCAGCATTGCTTCTATTCTTTGCTTCACTACCACTATCACCAGCATTGCTTCTATTCTTTGTTTCATTACCACTATCACCAGCATTGCTTCTAGTCTTTGCTTCATTACCACTATCACCAGCATTGCTACTTTTCTTTGCTTCATTACCACTATCAGCAGCATTGCTTCTATTCTTTGCTTCATTACCACTATCACCAGCATTGCTACTTTTCTTTGCTTCACTACCACTATCACCTGCATTGCTTCTATTCTTTGCTTCACTACCACTATCACCAGCATTGCTTCTATTCTTTGTTTCATTACCACTATCACCAACATTGCTTCTTTCCATTGCTACATTACCACTATCACCAGCATTACTACTTTTCTTTGCTTCATTACCACTATCCCCAGCATTGCTTCTATTCTTTGTTTAACTACCACAATCACGAGCATTGCTTCTTTTCTTTGCTTCACTACCACTATCACTAGCATTGCTTCTATTCTTTGTTTCATTACCACTATCACCAGCATTTCTTATTTTCTTTGCTTCACTACCACTGTCACCAGCATTGCTTCTTTCCACTTCTTCATTACCACTACATCCAGCATTGCTTCTATTTTTTGCTTCATTACCACTATCACCAGCATTGCTTCTAGTCTTTGATTCATTACCACTATCACCAGCATTGCTTATTTCCTTTGCTTCATTACCTCTCTCACCAGCACTGCTTCTATTCTTTGCTTCATTACCACTATCACCATCATTGCTTCTGTTCTTTGCTTGATTACCACTATCACCTGTATTGCTACTTTTCTTTGCTTCTTTACCACTATCAGCAGCATTGCTTCTATTCTTTGCTTCATTACCACTATCACCAGCATTGCTACTTTTCTTTGCTTCATTACCACTAACACCAGCATTGCTTCTATTCTTTGCTTCATTACCACTATCACCAGCATTGCTTCTATTCTTTGCTTTACTACCACTATCACCAGCATTGCTTCTATTCTTTGTTTCAGTACCACTATCACCAGCATTGCTTCTAGTCTTTGCTTCATTACCACTATCACCAGCATTGCTTCTATTCTTTGCTTCATTACCACTATCACCAGCATTGCTGCTTTTCTTTGCTTCATTACCATTAATACCAGCATTGCTTCTATTCTTTGCTTCATTACCACTATCACAAGAATTGCGTCTGTTCTTTGCTTCATTACCACTATCACCAGCATTGCTTCTATTCTTTGTTTCATTACCACTATCACCAACATTGCTTCTTTTCTTTGCTTCATTACCACTATCAGCAGCATTGCTTCTATTGTTTGCTTCATTACCGCTATCACCAGCATTGCTACTTTTCTTTGCTTCATTCCCACTATCACCAGCATTGCTTCTATTCTTTGCTTCATTACCACTATCAACAGCATTGCTTCTATTCTTTGCTTCACTACCACTATCACCAGCATTGCTTCTATTCTTTGCTTCATTACCACTATCACCAGCATTGCTTCTATTCTTTGCTTCACTACCACTATCACCAGCATTGCTTCTATTCTTTGTTTCATTACCACTATCACCAGCATTGCTTCTAGTCTTTGCTTCATTACCACTATCACCAGCATTGCTACTTTTCTTTGCTTCATTACCACTATCAGCAGCATTGCTTCTATTCTTTGCTTCATTACCACTATCACCAGCATTGCTACTTTTCTTTGCTTCACTACCACTATCACCTGCATTGCTTCTATTCTTTGCTTCACTACCACTATCACCAGCATTGCTTCTATTCTTTGTTTCATTACCACTATCACCAACATTGCTTCTTTCCTTTGCTACATTACCACTATCACCAGCATTACTACTTTTCATTGCTTCATTACCACTATCCCCAGCATTGCTTCTATTCTTTGTTTAACTACCACAATCACGAGCATTGCTTCTTTTCTTTGCTTCACTACCACTATCACTAGCATTGCTTCTATTCTTTGTTTCATTACCACTATCACCAGCATTTCTTATTTTCTTTGCTTCACTACCACTATCACCAGCATTGCTTCTTTCCACTTCTTCATTACCACTACATCCAGCATTGCTTCTATTTTTTGCTTCATTACCACTATCACCAGCATTGCTTCTAGTCTTTGATTCATTATCACTATCACCAGCATTGCTTATTTCCTTTGCTTCATTACCTCTCTCACCAGCACTGCTTCTATTCTTTGCTTCATTACCACTATCACCAGCATTGCTTCTGTTCTTTGCTTGATTACCACTATAACCAGTATTGCTACTTTTCTTTGCTTCTTTACCACTATCAGCAGCATTGCTTCTATTCTTTGCTTCATTACCACTATCACCAGCATTGCTACTTTTCTTTGCTTCATTACCACTAACACCAGCATTGCTTCTATTCTTTGTTTCATTACCACTATCACCAGCATTGCTTCTATTCTTTGCTTTACTACCACTATCACCAGCATTGCTTCTATTCTTTGTTTCAGTACCACTATCACCAGCATTGCTTCTAGTCTTTGCTTCATTACCACTATCACCAGCATTGCTTCTATTCTTTGCTTCATTACCACTATCACCAGCATTGCTGCTTTTCTTTGTTTCATTACCACTATCACCAACATTGCTTCTTTCCTTTGCTACATTACCACTATCACCAGCATTGCTTCTATTCTTTGTTTCATTACCACTATCACCAACATTGCTTCTTTCCTTTGCTACATTACCACTATCACCAGCATTACTACTTTTCTTTGCTTCATTACCACTTTCCCCAGCATTGCTTCTATTCTTTCTTTAACTACCACAATCACCAGCATTGCTTCTTTTCTTTGCTTCACTACCACTATCACTAGCATTGCTTCTATTCTTTGTTTCATTACCACTATCACCAGCATTTCTTATTTTCTTTGCTTCACTACCACTATCACCAGCATTGCTTCTTTCCATTTCTTCATTACCACTACTTCCAGCATTGCTTCTATTTTTTGCATCATTACCACTATCACCAGCATTGCTTCTAGTCTTTGCTTCATTACCACTATCACCAGCATTGCTTATTTCCTTTGCTTCATTACCTCTATCCCAAGCATTGCTTCTATTATTTGCTTCATTACCACTTGCACGAGCATTGCTTCTATTCTTTGCTTCATTACCGCTATCACCAGCATTGCTACTTTTCTTTGCTTCATTACCGCTATCACCAGCATTGCTACTTTTCTTTGCTTCATTACCACTATCACCAGCATTGCTTATATTCTTTGCTTCATTACCACTATCAACAGCATTGCTTCTGTTCTTTGCTTCACTACCACTATCACCAGCATTGCTTCTATTCTTTGCTTCATTTCCACTATCACCAGCATTGCTTCTATTCTTTGCTTCACTACCACTATCACCAGCATTGCTTCTATTCTTTGTTTCATTACCACTATCACCAGCATTGCTGCTAGTCTTTGCATCATTACCTCTATCACCAGCATTGCTACTTTTCTTTGCTTCATTACCACTATCAGCAGCATTGCTTCTATTCTTTGCTTCATTACCACTATCACCAGCATTGCTACTTTTCTTTGCTTCATTAACACTATCACCAGCATTGCTTCTATTATTTGCTTCACTACCACTATCACCAGCATTGCTTCTATTCTTTGCTTCACTACCACTATCACCTGCATTGCTTCTATTCTTTGCTTCACTACCACAATCACCAGCATTGCTTCTTTTCTTTGCTTCACTACCACTATCACTAGCATTGCTTCTATTCTTTGTTTCATTACCACTATCACCAGCATTTCTTATTTTCTTTGCTTCACTACCACTATCACCAGCATTGCTTCTTTCCATTTCTTCATTACCACTACTTCCAGCATTGCTTCTATTTTTTGCATCATTACCACTATCACCAGCATTGCTTCTAGTCTTTGCTTCATTACCACTATCACCAGCATTGCTTATTTCCTTTGCTTCATTACCTCTATCCCAAGCATTGCTTCTATTATTTGCTTCATTACCACTTGCACGAGCATTGCTTCTATTCTTTGCTTCATTACCGCTATCACCAGCATTGCTACTTTTCTTTGCTTCATTACCGCTATCACCAGCATTGCTACTTTTCTTTGCTTCATTACCACTATCACCAGCATTGCTTATATTCTTTGCTTCATTACCACTATCAACAGCATTGCTTCTGTTCTTTGCTTCACTACCACTATCACCAGCATTGCTTCTATTCTTTGCTTCATTTCCACTATCACCAGCATTGCTTCTATTCTTTGCTTCACTACCACTATCACCAGCATTGCTTCTATTCTTTGTTTCATTACCACTATCACCAGCATTGCTGCTAGTCTTTGCATCATTACCTCTATCACCAGCATTGCTACTTTTCTTTGCTTCATTACCACTATCAGCAGCATTGCTTCTATTCTTTGCTTCATTACCACTATCACCAGCATTGCTACTTTTCTTTGCTTCATTAACACTATCACCAGCATTGCTTCTATTATTTGCTTCACTACCACTATCACCAGCATTGCTTCTATTCTTTGCTTCACTACCACTATCACCTGCATTGCTTCTATTCTTTGCTTCACTACCACTATCACCAGCATTGCTTCTATTCTATGTTTCATTACCACTATCACCAACACTGCTTCTTTCCTTTGCTACATTACCACTATCAACAGCATTACTACTTTTCTTTGCTTCATTACCACTATCCCCAGCATTGCTTCTATTCTTTATTTAACTACCTTAATCACGAGCATTGCTTCTTTTCTTTGCTTCACTACCAATATCACTAGCATTGCTTCTATTCTTTGTTTCATTACCACTATCACCAGCATTTCTTATTTTCTTTGCTTCACTACCACTATCACCAGCATTGCTTCTTTCCATTTCTTCATTACCACTACATCCAGCATTGCTTCTATTTTTTGCTTCAATAACACTATCACCAGCATTGCTTCTAGTCTTTGATTCATTACCACTATCACCAGCATTGCTTATTTCCTTTGCTTCATTACCTCTCTCACCAGCATTGCTTCTATTCTTTGCTTCATTACCACTTGCACCAGCATTGCTTCTATTCTTTGCTTCATTACCACTATCACCAGCATTGCTTCTGTTCTTTGCTTGATTACCACAATCACCAGCATTGCTACTTTTCTTAGCTTCATTACCACTATCAGCAGCATTGCTTCTATTCTTTGCTTCATTACCTCTATCACCAGCATTGCTACTTTTCTTTGCTTCATTACCACTAACACCAGCATTGCTTCTATTCTTTGCTTCATTACCACTATCACCAGCATTGCTTCTATTCTTTGCTTCACTACCACTATCACCAGCATTGCTTCTATTCTTTGCTTCATTACCACTATCACCAGCATTGCTTCTATTCTTTGCTTTACTACCACTATCACCAGCATTGCTTCTATTCTTTGTTTCAGTACCACTCTCACCAGCATTGCTTCTAGTCTTTGCTTCATTACCACTATCACCAGCAATTTGCTACATTTCTTTGCTTCATTACCACTATCAGCAGCATTGCTTCTATTCTTTGCTTCATTACCACTATCACCTGCATTGCTTCTATTCTTTGCTTCACTACCACTATCACCAGCATTGCTTCTATTCTTTGTTTCATTACCAATATCACCAACATTGCTTCTTTCCTTTGCTACATTATCACTATCACCAGCATTGCTTCTATTCTTTGCTTCATTACCACTATCACCAGCATTGCTTCTATTCTTTGCTTCATTACCACTATCACCAACATTGCTTCTTTCCTTTGTTTCATTACCACTATCACCAACATTGCTTCTTTCCTTTGTTTCATTACCACTATCACCAACATTGCTTCTTTCCTTTGTTTCATTACCACTATCACCAGCATTTCTTATTTTCTTTGCTTTACTACCGCTATCACCAGCATTGCTTCTTTCAATTTCTTCATTACCACTACATCCAGCATTGCTTCTATTTTTTGCTTCATTACCACTATCACCAACATTGCTTCTAGTCTTTGCTCCATTACCACTATCACCAGCATTGCTTATTTCCTTTGCTTCATTACCACTATCACCAGCATTGCTTCTGTTCTTTGCTTCATTACCACTATCACCAGCATTGCTTTAAGTCTTTGCTTCATTACCACTTTCACCAGCATTGATTAATTCCTTTGCTTCTTTTCCACTATCCCCAGCTATGTTTTTTTCCTTTGTTTCATTACCACTATCACCAGCATTGCTTCTATTCTTTGCTTCACTACCACTATCACCAGCATTGCTTCGATTCTTTGCTTCATTACCACTATCACCAGCATTGCTTCTTTCCTTTGCTTCATTACCGCTATCACCAGCATTGGTTCTATTCTTTGCTTCATTACCTCTATCACCAGCATTGCTTCTATTCTTTGCTTCATTACCACTATCACCAGCATTGCTTCTATTCTTTGCTTCATTACCACTAATACCAGCATTGCTTCTATTCTTTGCTTCACTACCACTATTACGAGCATTGCTTCTATTCTTTGCTTCATTACCACTATCACCAGCATTACTTCTATTCTTTGCTTCATTTCCACTATCACCAGCATTGCTTCTATTCTTTGCTTCACTAACACTATCACCGGCATTGCTTCTATTCTTTGTTTCATTACCACTATCACCAGCATTGCTTCTAGTCTTTGCATCATTACCACTATCACCAGCATTGCTACTTTTCTTTGCTTCATTACCACTATCAGCAGCATTGCTTCTATTCTTTGCTTCATTACCACTATCACCAGCATTGCTACTTTTCTTTGCTTCATTAACACTATCACCTGCATTGCTTCTATTATTTGCTTCACTACCACTATCACCAGCATTGCTTCTATTCTTTGCTTCACTACCACTATCACCTGCATTGCTTCTATTCTTTGCTTCACTACCACTATCACCAGCATTGCTTCTATTCTTTGTTTCATTACCACTATCACCAACATTGCTTCTTTCCTTTGCTACATTACCACTATCACCAGCATTACTACTTTTCTTTGCTTCATTACCACTATCCCCAGCATTGCTTCTATTCTTTGTTTAACTACCACAATCACGAGAATTGCTTCTTTTCTTTGCTTCACTACCACTATCACTAGCATTGCTTCTATTCTTTGTTTCATTACCACTATCACCAGCATTTCTTATTTTCTTTGCTTCACTACCACTATCACCAGCATTGCTTCTTTCCACTTCTTCATTACCACTAAATCCAGCATTGCTTCTTTTTTTTGCTTCATTACCACTATCACCAGCATTGCTTCTAGTCTTTGATTCATTACCACTATCACCAGCATTGCTTATTTCCTTTGCTTCATTACCTCTCTCACCAGCATTGCTTCTATTGTTTGCTTCATTACCACTTGCACCAGCTTTGCTTCTATTCTTTGCTTCATTACCACTATCACCAGCATTGCTTCTGTTCTTTGCTTGATTACCACTATCACCAGCATTGCTACTTTTCTTTGCTTCATTACCACTATCAGCAGCATTGCTTCTATTCTTTGCTTCATTACCACTATCACCAGCATTGCTACTTTTCTTTGCTTCATTACCACTAACACCAGCATTGCTTCTATTCTTTGCTTCACTACCACTATCACCAGCATTGCTTCTATTCTTTGCTTCACTACCACTATCACCAGCATTGCTTCTATTCTTTGCTTCATTACCACTATCACGAGCATTGCTTCTATTCTTTGCTTTACTACCACTATCACCAGCATTGCTTCTATTCTTTGTTTCAGTACCACAATCACCAGCATTGCTTCTAGTCTTTGCTTCATTACCACTATCACCAGCATTTTGCTACTTTTCTTTGCTTCATTACCACTATCAGCAGCATTGCTTCTATTCTTTGCTTCATTACCACTATCACCAGCATTGCTTCTATTCTTTGTTTCATTACCACTATCACCAACATTGCTTCTTTCCTTTGCTACATTACCACTATCACCAGCATTACTACTTTTCTTTGCTTCATTACCACTATCCCCAGCATTGCTTCTATTCTTTGTTTAACTACCGCAATCACCAGCATTGCTTCTTTTCTTTGCTTCACTACCACTATCACTAGCATTGATTCTTTTCTTTGTTTCATTACCACTATCACCAGCATTTCTTATTTTCTTTGCTTCACTACCACTATAACCAGCATTGCTTCTTTCCATTTCTTCATTACCACTACTTCCAGCATTGCTTCTATTTTTTGCTTCATTACCACTATCACCAGCATTGCTTCTAGTCTTTGCTTCATTACCACTATCATCAGCATTGCTTATTTCCTTTACTTCATTACCTCTAACCCCAGCATTGCTTCTATTCTTTGCTTCATTACCACTTGCACGAGCATTGCTTCTATTCTTTGCTTCATTACCACTATCACCAGCATTGCTTCTGTTCTTTGCTTCATTACCACTATCACCAGCATTGCTACATTTCTTTGCTTCATTACCACTATCAGCAGCATTGCTTCTATTGTTTGCTTCATTACCGCTATCACCAGCATTGCTACATTTATTTGTTTCGTTCCCACTATCACCAGCATTGCTTCTATTCTTTGCTTCATTACCACTATCACCAGCATTGCTTCTATTCTTTGCTTCACTACCACTATCACCAGCATTGCTTCTATTCTTTGCTTCATTACCACTATAACCAGCATTGCTTCTATTCTTTGCTTCACTACCACTATCACCAGCATTGCTTCTATTCTTTGTTTCATTACCACTATCACCAGCATTGCTACTTTTCTTTGCTTCATTACCACTATCAGCTGCATTGCTTCTATTCTTTGCTTCATTACCACTATCACCAGCATTGCTACTTTTCTTTGCTTCATTACCACTAACACCAGCATTGCTTCAATTCTTTGCTTCATTACCACTATCACCAGCATTGCTTCTATTCTTTGCTTCACTAACACTATCACCAGCATTGCTTCTATTCTTTGCTTCATTACCACTATCACCAGCATTGCTTCTATTCTTTGCTTTACTACCACTATCACCAGCATTGCTTCTATTCTTTGTTTCAGTACCACTCTCACCAGCATTGCTTCTAGTCTTTGCTTCATTACCACTATCACCAGCAATTTGCTACTTTTCTTTGCTTCATTACCACTATCAGCAGCATTGCTTCTATTCTTTGCTTCATTACCACTATCACTTGCATTGCTTCTATTCTTTGCTTCACTACCACTATCACCAGCATTGCTTCTATTCTTTGCTTCAATACCAATATCACCAACATTGCTTCTTTCCTTTGCTACATTATCACTATCACCAGCATTGCTTCTATTCTTTGCTTCATTATCACTATCACCAGCATTGCTTCTATTCTTTGCTTCATTACCACTATCACCAACATTGCTTCTTTCCTTTGTTTCATTACCACTATCACCAACATTGCTTCTTTCCTTTGTTTCATTACCACTATCACCAACATTGCTTCTTTCCTTTGTTTCACTACCACTATCACCAGCATTTCTTATTTTCTTTGCTTTACTACCGCTATCACCAGCATTGCTTCTTTCAATTTCTTCATTACCACTACATCCAGCATTGCTTCTATTTTTTGCTTCATTACCACTATCACCAGCATTGCTTCTAGTCTTTGCTCCATTACCACTATCACCAGCATTGCTTATTTCCTTTGCTTCATTACCACTATCACCAGCATTGCTTCTGTTCTTTGCTTCATTACCACTATCACCAGCATTGCTTCTAGTCTTTGCTTCATTACCACTTTCACCAGCATTGCTTATTTCCTTTGCTTCTTTTCCACTATCCCCAGTTATGCTTTTTTCCTTTGTTTCATTACCACTATCACCAGCATTGCTTCTATTCTTTGCTTAACTACCACTATCACCAGCATTGCTTCGATTCTTTGCTTCATTACCACTATCACCACATTGCTTCTTTCCTTTGCTTCATTACCTCTATCACCAGCATTGCTTCTATTCTTTGCTTCACTACCACTATCACCAGCATTGCTTCTATTCTTTGCTTCATTACCACTAATACCAGCATTGCTTCTATTCTTTGCTTCATTAACACTATTACGAGCATAGCTTCTATTCTTTGCTTCATTACCACTATCACCAGCATTGCTTCTATTCTTTGCTTCATTTCCACTATCACCAGCATTGCTTCTATTCTTTGCTTCACTAACACTATCACCGGCATTGCTCCTATTCTTTGTTTTATTACCACTATCACCAGCATTGCTTCTAGTCTTTGCATCATTACCACTATCACCAGCATTGCTACTTTTCTTTGCTTCATTACCACTATCAGCAGCATTGCTTCTATTCTTTGCTTCATTACCACTGTCACCAGCATTGCTACTTTTCTTTGCTTCATTAACACTATCACCTGCATTGCTTCTATTATTTGCTTCACTACCACTATCACCAGCATTGCTTCAATTCTTTGCTTCACTACCACTATCACCTGCATTGCTTCTATTCTTTGCTTCACTACCACTATCACCAGCATTGCTTCTATTCTTTGTTTCATTACCACTATCACCAACATTGCTTCTTTCCTTTGCTACATTACCACTATCACCAGCATTACTACTTTTCTTTGCTTCATTACCACTATCCCCAGCATTGCTTCTATTCTTTGTTTAACTACCACAATCACGAGAATTGCTTCTTTTCTTTGCTTCACTACCACTATCACTAGCATTGCTTCTATTCTTTGTTTCATTACCACTATCACCAGCATTTCTTATTTTCTTTGCTTCACTACCACTATCACCAGCATTGCTTCTTTCCACTTCTTCATTACCACTACATCCAGCATTGCTTCTATTTTTTGCTTCATTACCACTAATACCAGCATTGCTTCTATTCTTTGCTTCATTACCACTATTACGAGCATTGCTTCTATTCTTTGCTTCATTACCACTATCACCAGCATTGCTTCTATTCTTTGCTTCATTTCCACTATCACCAGCATTGCTTCTATTCTTTGCTTCACTAACACTATCACCATCATTGCTCCTATTCTTTGTTTCATTACCACTATCACCAGCATTGCTTCTAGTCTTTGCATCATTACCACTATCACCAGCATTGCTACTTTTCTTTGCTTCATTACCACTATCAGCAGCATTGCTTCTATTCTTTGCTTCATTACCACTATCACCAGCATTGCTACTTTTCTTTGCTTCATTAACACTATCACCTGCATTGCTTCTATTTTTTGCTTCACTACCACTATCACCAGCATTGCTTTAATTCTTTGCTTCACTACCACTATCACTTGCATTGCTTCTATTCTTTGCTTCACTACCACTATCACCAGCATTGCTTCTATTCTTTGTTTCATTACCACTATCACCAACATTGCTTCTTTACTTTGCTACATTACCACTATCACCAGCATTACTACTTTTCTTTGCTTCATTACCACTATCCCCAGCATTGCTTCTATTCTTTGTTTAACTACCACAATCACGAGAATTGATTCTTTTCTTTGCTTCACTACCACTATCACTAGCATTGCTTCTATTCTTTGTTTCATTACCACTATCACCAGCATTTCTTAGTTTCTTTGCTTCACAACCACTATCACCAGCATTGCTTCTTTCCACTTCTTCATTACCACTACATCCAGCATTGCTTCTATTTTTTGCTTCATTATCACTATCACCAGCATTGCTTCTAGTCTTTGATTCATTACCACTATCACCAGCATTGCTTATTTCCTTTGCTTCATTACCTCTCTCACCAGCATTGCTTCTATTGTTTGCTTCATTACCACTTGCACCAGCTTTGCTTCTATTCTTTGCTTCATTACTACTATCACCAGCATTGCTTCTGTTCTTTGCTTGATTACCACTATCACCAGCATTGCTACTTTTCTTTGCTTCATTACCACTATCAGCAGCATTGCTTCTATTCTTTGCTTCATTACCACTATCACCAGCATTGCTACTTTTCTTTGCTTCATTACCACTAACACCAGCATTGCCTCTATTCTTTGCTTCATTACCACTATCACCAGCATTGCTTCTATTCTTTGCTTCACTACCAATATCACCAGCATTGCTTCTATTCTTTGCTTCATTACCACTATCACCAGCATTGCTTCTATTCTTTGCTTTACTACCACTATCACCAGCATTGCTTCTATTCTTTGTTTCAGTACCACTATCACCAGCATTGCTTCTAGTCTTTGCTTCATTACCACTATCACCAGCATTTTGCTACTTTTCTTTGCTTCATTACCACTATCAGCAGCATTGCTTCTATTCTTTGCTTCATTACCACTATCACCAGCATTGCTTCTATTCTTTGTTTCATTACCACTATCACCAACATTGCTTCTTTCCTTTGCTACATTACCACTATCACCAGCATTACTACTTTTCTTTGCTTCATTACCACTATCCCCAGCATTGCTTCTATTCTTTGTTTAACTACCACAATCACCAGCATTGCTTCTTTTCTTTGCTTCACTACCACTATCACTAGCATTGCTTCTTTTCTTTGTTTCATTACCACTATCACCAGCATTTCTTATTTTCTTTGCTTCACTACCACTATAACCAGCATTGCTTCTTTCCATTTCTTCATTACCACTACTTCCAGCATTGCTTCTATTTTTTGCTTCATTACCACTATCACCAGCATTGCTTCTAGTCTTTGCTTCATTACCACTATCACCAGCATTGCTTATTTCCTTTACTTCATTACCTCTAACCCCAGCATTGCTTCTATTCTTTGCTTCATTACCACTTGCACGAGCATTGCTTCTATTCTTTGCTTCATTACCACTATCACCAGCATTGCTTCTGTTCTTTGCTTCATTACCACTATCACCAGCATTGCTACATTTCTTTGCTTCATTACCACTATCAGCAGCATTGCTTCTATTGTTTGCTTCATTACCGCTATCACCAGCATTGCTACATTTATTTGCTTCATTCCCACTATCACCAGCATTGCTTCTATTCTTTGCTTCATTACCACTATCACCAGCATTGCTTCTATTCTTTGCTTCACTACCACTATCACCAGCATTGCTTCTATTCTTTGCTTCATTACCACTATAACCAGCATTGCTTCTATTCTTTGCTTCACTACCACTATCACCAGCATTGCTTCTATTCTTTGTTTCATTACCACTATCACCAGCATTGCTACTTTTCTTTGCTTCATTACCACTATCAGCAGCATTGCTTCTATTCTTTGCTTCATTACCACTATCACCAGCATTGCTACTTTTCTTTGCTTCATTAACACTATCACCAGCATTGCTTCTATTATTTGCTTCACTACCACTATCACCTGCATTGCTTCTATTCTTTGCTTCACTACCACTATCACCAGCATTGCTTCTATTCTTTGTTTCATTACCACTATCACCAACATTGCTTCTTTCCTTTGCTACATTACCACTATCACCAGCATTACTACTTTTCTTTGCTTCATTACCACTATCCCCAGCATTGCTTCTATTCTTTGTTTAACTACCACAATCACGAGCATTGCTTCTTTTCTTTGCTTCACTACCACTATCACTAGCATTGCTTCTAATATTTGTTTCATTACCACTATCACCAGCATTTCTAATTTTCTTTGCTTCACTACCACTATCACCAGCATTGCTTCTTTCCACTTCTTCATTACCACTACATCCAGCATTTCTTCTATTTTTTGCTTCATTACCACTATCACCAGCATTGCTTCTAGTCTTTGATTCATTACCACTATCACCAGCATTGCTTATTTCCTTTGCTTCATTACCTCTCTCACCAGCATTGCTTCTATTCTTTGCTTCATTACCACTATCACCAGCATTGCTTCTGTTCTTTGCTTGATTACCACTATCACCAGCATAGCTACTTTTCTTTGCTTCATTACCACTATCACCAGCATTGCTTCTATTCTTTGCTTCACTACCACTATCACCAGCATTGCTTCTATTTTTTGCTTTACTACCACTATCACCAGCATTGCTTCTATTCTTTGTTTCAGTACCACTATCACCAGCATTGCTTCTAGTATTTGCTTCATTACCTCTATCACCAGCATTGCTTCTATTCTTTGCTTCATTACCACTAATACCAGCATTGCTTCTATTCTTTGCTTCATTACCACTATCACCAGAATTGCTTCTGTTCTTTGCTTCATTACCACTATCACCAGCATTGCTTCTATTCTTTGTTTCATTACCACTATCACCAACATTGCTTCTTTCCTTTGCTACATTACCACTATCACCAGCATTACTACTTTTCTTTGCTTCATTACCACTTTCCCCAGCATTGCTTCTATTCTTTCTTTAACTACCACAATCACCAGCATTGCTTCTTTTCTTTGCTTCACTACCACTATCACTAGCATTGCGTCTATTCTTTGTTTCATTACCACTATCACCAGCATTTCTTATTTTCTTTGCTTCACTACCACTATCACCAGCATTGCTTCTTTCCATTTCTTCATTACCACTACTTCCAGCATTGCTTCTATTTTTTGCTTCATTACCACTATCACCAGCATTGCTTCTAGTCTTTGCTTCATTACCTCTATCACCAGCATTGCTTATTTCCTTTGCTTCATTACCTCTATCCCCAGCATTGCTTCTATTATTTGCTTCATTACCACTTGCACGAGCATTGCTTCTATTCTTTGCTTCATTACCGCTATCACCAGCATTGCTACTTTTCTTTGCTTCATTACCACTATCACCAGCATTGCTTATATTCTTTGCTTCATTACCACTATCAACAGCATTGCTTCTGTTCTTTGCTTCACTACCACTATCACCAGCATTGCTTCTATTCTTTGCTTTATTTCCACTATCACCAGCATTGCTTCTATTCTTTGCTTCACTACCACTATCACCAGCATTGCTTCTATTCTTTGTTTCATTACCACTATCACCAGCTTTGCTTCTAGTCTTTGCATCATTACCTCTATCACCAGCATTGCTACTTTTCTTTGCTTCATTACCACTATCAGCAGCATTGCTTCTATTCTTTGCTTCATTACCACTATTACCAGCATTGCTACTTTTCTTTGCTTCATTAACACTATCACCAGCATTGCTTCTATTATTTGCTTCACTACCACTATCACCAGCATTGCTTCTATTCTTTGCTTCATTACCACTAATACCAGCATTGCTTCTATTCTTTGCTTCATTACCACTATTAAGAGCATTGCTTCTATTCTTTGCTTCATTACCACTATCACCAGCATTGCTTCTATTATTTGCTTCATTACCACTATCACCAGCATTGCTTCTATTCTTTGCTTCATTACCACTATCACCAGCATTGCTTCTATTCTTTGCTTCATTACCACTATCACCAGCATTGCTTCTTTTCATGTACAATGTATTTAGTGAACTGAGGTTGTCAGGTATATAAGCCTTTCCATATTTGCAGCAGATTTAGATTTTGTCCTTTGCACTTTTGAGTTTGGAATGAGAGCAAATGTTTATCTTACTCTTCTCTTTGAGGATGACTGTCACATTGTATTACTACTGTCTTACTACTGTATGTACATTCTCAAACTGTTGTAAATAGACATTAACACTGCATTGTAATTTTATTAATTCTGTGTTTTCACCCTGGCCGCCATCAAGGGGGGACTGCCAGTCTTGGAATCCCAGGCCTGGACAGAGAGGGGGCCCACACCTAGCTCCTACCCAGATGCCGGCCCGGGGGCCAAGGTGACATCTGCTTCTCAGGCCAATACAACTTTATAATTGTAAGGGATCCACTCCCCAGCTGATTGGCCACTGCTGTGCTACAAATAGGATGGTTGCCGCGATGGATTCATGAGGGTGAGTGGCGCACATGGCTATCTCTGCCTACCCTCCTCCCTACTCCTACATTGGTGCACCACAGCCTAGAGTCTGATCATGCTGAAAAGGTGAGTGAGACATTAGGACATTGTGACATCCTAACATCTTATACCCTGGCCAGCTAAAATTAGAACCTCTGCAAGAAAGGAGTGAACACACTCCTCCCTGGCCAGCCTGAGCCAATCACCAGCACAGTGATCACAGACAAGAGGTGGAGCAGAGGAAAAAACAGAAGAACAGGTAAGTAAGAAAAGAAGGGTACACAAGATCATTAAACACGTCACATACACACATACTGTATAAGGGAAAGGATGGAGGTGGCCTTGGGGAAAATAAATCATAAAATACATATATTTGACACATATATTATAAGGAGAGTGTGGGGGAAGGCACAAATTCAATAAATGTACAAGTGATGGAGATGGGGAGTGTTAAAAAAATGAGAGAAAAGAGGCAGGCTGGGGAGACACACTGGGGCTGGAGTTTCCGGTACAGGGGGGCAGCTATTTTGTCAGTCCCATAATTTCTGATGGCAGCCCTGGTTTTCACCATTGCTTTGAGATTATATATCATCTTCAAAGTCTGTTAAGTTGTGATTACAATTTCTGCATCACAGTTTTAAACAAGTGATGAAGGAAATTCACAAGTTTCACTATCATTTGAACCATAACATGAGCTGTGCAGTCTATTATTTCATGAGACTCCACAAAATCATCACTTTGGAAAAAAAGGATTTTGTTATTTTATTGGGGGTGTTACGTATCTTCTCTCCATGCAAGTTATCATTCTATATAACATTATTTGCAATACAATAAATTGTTTAATGAGAAATTATGGACAGACTGACTACTGGTAGTGCACTGAGAAAAATAAAGTTGCAGTGGAACTTCACGTAACAGAAATTTTGCAAGACCACAGGCCATTTCACAGGGCTGTGAAGTTTGCATGAAAAAATGTTTGAGTTACACAAATGTGAATTGCCATTGTAATGTATAAATGGCTTTTTGCAGTGTATTTGTACATTTGCAGTTGTGGATTTTATAGTCTACTCTGCATTTGATTCCACTGGACTGGGGACTGGGGTCAGGACTGTGAGCATTAAAGGCTAAATTCCACTATTGAAATAACTAAAATGTGGTGTGAAGTGAACCTTTTGCAGAATAGTTTTAAAAATTGTGCTCACTTCTACAGACATGTGCCCAATCTTAATCTTTTCTTATAGGTTTGCCAGCTTTCAATCGCATCAATAATCCATCTGTGGAATTGAAAATTGATGTTCAACAGTGGTCCATAGCCAACTTGTTTGAAACTGTGCAATATTTTAAAGAACAATGGGTAAACATTGGATCCATTAATGGACAGCTGGTAGAGACTTAGGGCCTGATTCAGAGCCGGACGCACTGAACGAGCGCCCGCTCTGAATCAGGGCGTTTTTTTTTTTTTTTTGGTGCGTCCCCCAGGACGCTCACATAGCTGTGGGTTACCACCCACAGCTTATGCAAGCGTCCATGATGATGGTCGCAATGGTCAAGACCATTGCGACCATCGGGCTTGCGATGAGACCCTGCAGTAGGGTCACGGTGACTGCAAGCCCTGGAGTGATTTTGGCTCTATCAGAGCAAAATCACTCCCACTGACATCACTAGTGATGTCAGTGGGGCCGGACACAGACGTTAGGTGGTTCCATGGGAACGCCTCCATCTGGCAGCCACGCCCCTGGCATGCCCACCAAAGGGGGCGTGCTGTCACTCACCATCGACAGCACGCCCCCTTTGGTGCGAGACCTGGAGCGACAGCTTGGCTGTCGCTATGCAGGTCTCGCGCATGCGCACGACGGAGCTTCCTCCGACCATCGACCCGCTTGCGAGCGCTCAGCGCTCGCGAGTGGGTCTGAATCAGGCCCTTAATCCAATAGATGCATAACTGTAACTGCAGCTAATGGTTCTTCTACAACATATTTAAACTAGTGGTGAAAATTTATGTAATTGATTACAGTCATTTATAGTTGTTTTGTCATAACAAAGTATTTTGTGTTGATCAGTAATTCCTGAGTAAGATCATTGTGGTCCCAGTTTGTAAGAAAATCAAACGTGGGACATCCCATTGGAGACATTGGCCCTCATTCAGAGCCGTTCGCTATTTGCGGTCGTTCGTTTAAAAACAAGGGGTGGCTATTCAAATGATCCGTACGCACATTGTAGTCTGTTCACACCTCTAAGTCTGAACGAGCGAGCAAAACATACGCTCGTTTATTTGTTAAAAACGCCCCCTGGCCGCTCGCATCCTACGTCATGTCCGTTATTTATTAGATTAATCGAGTACATCGACCAGCGTATGAACTGCTCGCTATTCTTGTGGTTGGTGTTTGCTACCACAAATTTGCGAGCAGTCCTGGCTATAAAATAACCCAGTGACGTGAACAATGACGCTGCTGTTTTAAATATACACACCCATAAAACGCCCGTTTTGACCTTTAAGCACGCCTGCGTTCGGATCTCCACTCCCCATTTTCAAGCACCTTCCCCTGTTACCACCCACATACGCCTCATTCTGTCATTCAAAATAGCAGGCACTCGCTAAATTGCGTACCAACGATTTTTGGCCGCACTGACTGGTTCGCGCATGCGTACTAAAAACCGTACGCATGCGCAGATGTGCAAACATCGCTCGGAACGAGCGTACTGCCGCTAACGAGCGGCTCTGAATGAGGGCCTTTGTATATTAACAATTTAAACCATCTAAATGGGACTGGATGTGATAATTAATTAAAAGTACCAGTAGATTCTACATTTTTCAACACAATCTCTAAAATGATTAATATGATTAATTATATCTCTGAGTGACCTGAGATGCTGAAATGTGTCAGAGAATAACATAAATTACAAATTCTTACAAACTCAAAATTAGTCTGAATAATTTATTTTCATGGTGTTTTAGATGGAATTACATTAATTCAAGACAAATAATTAAAGTGTAGAACTCTGAAGGATATGAAAATGAAATCACAGAATAAAACTGCTCAATGAAGAAGATTAACTTTGTTTTTGATGGTATCAGACTTTTGCTGCAGAATATCTTTCATGGGAGAGATAAATGTGTGTTTTGAATAGTGTGGCTAAATCCCCGATAATCACCAAGTGAAATAAAGTGGAAGATAATATAATATGAAGATAACTGACAAAGACATGTGCTAAAATACATGTTCAATAATAGAGTTCACACTGTATATCGAGGTACTTATCATCAGATGTCTACTGAATATTCAATGTTCAATATGCAGCTCCCAACATGTAATAAAACATAAAAACATACAATAGTGTAGTACTGTAGAAGCAGCCTCTTTGATAAACACCCTTCGATGTCTGCAGAGGGAATAACGTGTTGCTAGAATATAATCTTCAGTCACATCCATGTTCCCCATTAGGTCACAGAAATTGCAACACCTGGATAGTACAGCAGCAAGTAAGAAAAAAGTAAGGCTATTTGTTGGGGCACACTTAGATGAAAATTCATAAATATTAAATTAACATATAACTTTTATTAAATATATATAAAAATGAAGAAGTATCTATACACAAAAGATTATATATGGTGAAAATATTTAAACAATTTCTGCATTCCACTGAACACACTTAGAAATGGATATCAGTGAGTCTATATTGGTGAAATATTCTGTAGTTATTACCATAGATATTGGTATGCTAGATACACCATGTGCCGTCCTATAATCTACATCAATCAGTGCAGGTTTAGCTTACAGCACCTGGTCTTCCTAGGTGGTCTCCCATACAAGTACTGACCAGGCCTTCCAAGATCAGATGAGTTTGGGCATATTCAGTAAAGTATGGCTGTAGGTTATAATATTACCATCATAGATACATGAGGATTTGCCCTTTGCACATGGTCTAAGCATAGGTAGATAAATGTAGGACTATCACCTTCAGAGAAGTCCAATTAATTAAAAAACAGATTTCAAGAAAAATGATGCATGAGCATATTTTACTTGTAAACCATAAGTATGATATTGTACATTCACATATATAAGTATTAACTGGAATGATAATACTACTACCATCTATAAATGTCACTGTAAGTTAGTGTGTCCGAGATCACTTGGTATCTACACAAATTTCAATAGGTACATTTTTTTAAGTAAATTAATAAACAATATACCGAAGCCTGATAGATCTCCAAATGAACGGAGTCAGCACACAAAATTGACCACTTTCATAAGAATGTACACAATTCAAGACAGGCACCTATCAGTACACAGAAACCATCAATTATGTAGTGCATATAATTAAACACACAAATGCTGGAATCTCACTGTCCCAGATACCTCATAACCCAAAGGAACCATCAGTTTCAAAGCACATGGAGTTCAGCACACCAGTGCCCAAAGCTCATCGTCCCAGATAAATCATTATTATATTATACATATTTATGTGTGAACAAAAAAGAGGGAGAAACCAACAACAGTCCCAACATATGTGGAAATGCAAAACATGAATGTTAGTAATAAGGTATTGCAGGTAGCGGGTCACTAGTGCAAAATGTAAATATATAGTATGATGGCAGCAGAGTGTTTAACAGGCTGGAAGTTTGTAAATCATTTACACGCTGATCAGACATAATAGACTGTCAGCCATAATACAATACCAGTGTGGAGTGGTATAGAGTCCGGTCCGTGCACTGACTGGTTCTCCTCAGGTATAAGCAGGTCTCTGTCAAATCTGTCAAATGAACATGTGGATAGTATCAAGAACGGTGCTTACATACTGCTTATATGCAAGGCTGCTGTGTAAATGCACATAAAGGTTTATTTTTCCTGTTACATTTCCTCAATCAGCCAAAAGGATTATGTGGACATGTATGAAACACCCACACATCAGGTAAAAAAATTCATTAATTTACTCATAAAAAACTGATTAAAAAGCAGGGATGATACACTATTGACATCAGCACAAACAGTCAGATGGTATAATTCATATTCACCTGTCTAGGAGGTTGAAAACAAGGGTAATCTCATGCTCCAAGGTGGGGCCGAACACGTGCTGGGCAGGTTGTAATAAAAAAAAGTATCCCCTGGTCACTTTTCTCCGATGAGTTTCAACGCTCCTGGTGTCTTTATCACGGATAAGTGACCACCCTTTGTACATACAGTAGCATTAATACCCTACAACAATAAGTTGGGGACCGAAAATACACGCTCAGTATCTTACAAACTAGAAAAAATACTCTCCAGAAATAGGGTATTAACCATTCAGATGTTCTGCTATATGACCCTTATTAAAAGTACAATCAGCATATATAAAAATAAAAACAACATATTAACTCAACTCAGATGTGATGTCATCTCATGATGCGGAAGTAACTCAGAGAAGTCTCCGGCTGCGGACATAGTGTGACTATATGTCTATATTGAATAAAGTTATTCTATATTCTGAGGTTGACATGGCAATACCACATACACACTATGCGTCAATGAGTGTTACCCCAAAAAAATATATGTCTATACAGGTTGAGTCTCCCATAACCAAAATGCTTGGGACCAGGGGTATTTTGGATATCGTAATATTCAGTTCTTTGGAATATTTGCATACCATAATGAAATATATTTGGAATGGGGCCAAAATATACACACAGAATGCATTTATGTGTTATATACACCTTATACACACAGACTGCAGGTAATTTTATACAATATTTTCAATAATTTTGTGGCTCAAACAAATTTTGTGTACATACATGAAATTCATTTATGTTTCATGTACACCTCATACACACAGCCTGAAGGTAATGTTATACAATATTTTTAATCATTTTTGCCATAAGACAAAGTTTGTGTACATTGATCCATCAAAAATCAAAGGTTTCATTGTCTTAGTCATGCCAAAAGCATTCCGTATTTTGGAATATTCCGTATTCTGTATTTCAGAATATTTGGATATGGGAGACTCAGCCTGTATATATATATAAGGGGGGAAAGTTAGTGAAATTACTGGAGCATAAGAAACCCAGTGTCTCAAACTCCCAAAGATTACTTTTACATGACATTGATAAATAATAATCAAAAAACGTAAAGGTGCAGATTTTTTTTCCAAAAACATACATATTACAGTCTCAACCTACTGTATACATGCATAGTCAGCTCAAAGAAACCACTAAACTTTGAAATCACAATTTAGACCCAGAGGTTTTAAGGTTTTAGAATCATATGCATTTAATTTTTTTGCTAACCTTCTGTCTCTTTCAATTGTTTTTAGTAACTAAAAAAAACACTAAAATGTTTTATCCCTTTCACTGACAAATCGTGCTTTTCCTTAAAATGTAATGAGAATGGATGGGCTTTCCTCTCCTTTTACAATATTTTGAATGTGCTCCGACCATCGCACTTTAAGTGCTCTTTTTGTTTTACCTATATATATTAAATTACAGGTACATTCAATCATGTAAACAGCATAATTTGTATTGCATGTAATAAACTCCCTGACATTGATGGTTTTATTAGGGTTATCAATTTAATGTTGTTTTATTAGTTTTGCCTGGACATGATTTGCAGATTTTGCATTCTCTGCATCGATAAAAACCTTTATTCCATGGTAAAATACCTCGTCCCATCCATAGGTAGGGCATTGGATACCACAAAATCTTTAATAGTAGGTGCATTTTTTATAGATAAATTTAGGTTTATCTGGCAGCATATTTTTTAAAATAAAATCTCTCAACAGTATCCTCCAATTATTCTAATAACCCTTTCTGCCTTTTTATTTTGTAAAGTAAATCATGTGACAAAAGTCAAACCAAAATCCTCTTTATATTTAAGTTCTTTTGGTTTATTTTTTAACAAAGTTTTTCGATCCATGTCAATTACTTCCGCCACCGTAGATTCTACAGTTTCTCTGTTGTTCTCTTTTTTTCACATATTTAATAATCATTTCAGCTGATTGTTTTTGGAAGGTGACCACATCAGAACAGTTCCTTCTTAAATGGATCATCTGTCCCTTAGGAATGTTCTGTAACCATTGAGGTAAATGGCTACTATCTACTCCTATGTAAGTGTTAGAATTTGTGGGTTTATAATGTTTGCTAATTGTAATAACCCCATCAATAATCTCAATTTTCAAATCTAGAAAGATTACTGTATGATTGCTTGGAAGTAAATATAAAACAAGATGTACCCTCAAAAATGATGTTCTTCATTTTTTAATAACATTTTTTGAAATATTTTTTTAAACTTTTGCATGATCATTGCAGCAATAACAATTAATTCACCAAATCCAATGATTCAAGTCCAATTGTTTGGTATTGAATTGTTAATAAATATTAATGTGTGGGCTACAATTGATCCAATCTGATCAAATATAGATGGCCAAAAAAATAAGAGCGTCTTTTGGCTGAACCAAAGTGTTCAAATTACAGCCGAATGAGGTCTGCATATTGCAATTGTGCAAAAGTGCCGCCTGTCTGGCCTCCCCAATATTACGTTTACTTTTTTTCACCTAAAAAATGTTCACTAGTCTTAAATTAATAAAAACAGAAAAAAGTTAATTAATGTAATTGTATGGAATGTACAGAGATGTGTTATATGTTAGAGCTTTATAAAAATTATTACTTGGTTACCAAACCAAAAAAAGTCTGTAAACCATTATAAAAAAATTATAAATGCTCAATGTATATTCTGTAAAGTTAATAATGTATGATAGGGGAATAGAAAAAAAGGATGAGACACACAGTAAAGTATTCAATTAGGTGAATATTAATACCCAACTTAATATTCACCTAATTGAAATAAATACATTTTAACAATCTTACCAAATGAATATGCTATTTTGTAAATTAATTTTACTCTACAAAATGAATAATAATCTCCATCCACATCCGATAAAATAGAAAAATAGCATATTTACTCAAAAAACTGTGGAAGAGCACAATTACTACATTTTCTTTCTTCTTAAAGTCACACAAGTAAGAAACATACACTAGAGCTAAAATAGTAAAGATATAAGTATAAAACATAAGTAAGTAAATAATGGGTGCCATTTTGTTGAATCCAAAGTTCATTATCGCTCAGAGAGGCTACCAAACAGATTGAGTAGATTGCAGCAATGTAGTATAGTGGACTGGATGAAGACCTTGGGGCTTATGCAACAGGCTGCAAGCTGCAGCCGCTACAGGCACTTCTGCGAGTCTTCCCTTATTTTTTAATCGGCAATTATTTTTAAGGCAAAAACAGCTTGGTTTTGCCTTTAAAATTATTTTGTCTTTAAAGAGCCAAACATCTTACTAATGTTCTGGATATCCAACACATGAAGACAACATGGAAAGATAAAGACGTGGAATCCAAATGACCAAAATATTAGACGAAATGGATTTTCATCTTAAAACATTAATACCAGACAGTTTTAACAAGGTTTTCAAAATTAAATGGTTCCTTTAAAGACATTGTATCCATCCAGAGAGACTTATCAAACATCTCACTCTCATTTTTTTATATCCATCATTTCTACCTCTTAATATTATTCTCCTCTATTTTATATACTTTTACATATTTTATATATCTTCTTTTATTTTAAATCCTTCTGTTACCATCACCATTTTTATGTTTATTAATACGGCTATTTTCTTATTTTATTTATGCCTCCAGTGAAATATCAATGCTTATTTTCCATCTGGTTCTGGTACGTAGACGTTGTAGCCACTCACTGTTATTAACACTGCCTTATTTGCTGTTATTGCATTATTTATCTATTTGTTAATCCTCTAAGCCTACATAATTATTATTTTTAGAATAAAACTCATGTCATTAATAGTTTATACAGTATCAGCTATATTGTGTTTTTTTATATTTTCCATATGCATGAAAAACTATTTTGACAAAGTGCAACAATAGAGATGTACATTGTTCTTGTCCTATTTATTATAGTATAGCGCCACTTAGTTCTCACACACAATTTTTTGATTTTGACCCTATCTATTGGGCTTAAGTTACCCACGTGTACATACAGTACCAGAGGCGGCTTTACTGGTTGAACTGGGGGTTTTGTATCTTTCTTTTAAAGACCTTGTTAATCTTTTCAACATGTGGACTAACAACCGTCACAAAACGCAGCCACCTACAACAACAGCTATATGTTCTGCCAGTAGACAGTGTGACAGTTACGCAGCTCACAGGTCACTCACTTTTTTGGCCGAGGGTGTCAGCAGCATCACAATTTTACAATGAGTAGCTCTCATTTTCACTGTTTTCCTACTGTTTCTCTCCCACTGCTTTATCACTCACTTACTCAATGGCTCCAACTGTCACTCCTCAAACTGCTCGTTTATAAATACTTTATTTAAAATAGCACCGGCCTCTCCACCCTTTCCCAAATCTACATATTTTAGTGGGATCTCACTGGCCATGTAAGTTCCCTGTAAAGTGATAGTTTGCAACAGTTGGGTACTATCTGCGGCTGGGATGGCTCTTTTAGTTATACCTCACAATACGGGATATCACATGATATTGAAGTGGTAGGAGGTGGAACTGATTTCCCTACCTGTGACAGTCCTGCCCCCTAAGCAAGTCACATCATGTCATGCTAAGGGGCATGGCCACTGGCATTAGGAAGAAGAACACAGCCCAGAGCCTCATTAGCAGGTTTTGGGCAGCTCTGTAAGAGCTCCACTGATTGCAAGCCAAATGAAGGTGGC